>PYXC01001801.1:0-162500 GCA_015244755.2 Tenualosa ilisha
TATTTACTGTTGTGAGAAAATCTGTCACATCTGCCCAAGGTCTGGAACGTTATACATTTTCAATCAGGCAAATAGCGTGAAAGCTCCGACCAAAGGCCGTTTGGGCGTTTGGGGCCGCGGAAGTGTCGCTCCTATCTCTGTGCGGTCAACTGCCACGTGTCCTGCAGGGAGACCAGATGCTGACACTCCTGATGGCGACACAATGCCACCCCTCAGAACCCCCCTCCCCCAACCCCGAGGGTATGACCAGCAACACAGACCTATATTATCTGCACAATCAATCATGGAGAAGAGGAACTCACAGCAGCGTTACCTCTACCAATGTGTCAAATGTGCCTCAGGTCCTAGAAGATTATAACACATGGGACAACACCAATGACAACAGCAACAGCAACAACAATGACAACAAAACAATGCAGGTATGGGCAAATATAAAGAGACAACCTGTGAATTGGTGAGGTCTAACGCTAATGTTATGCAGAGTATGGCAGCCATCACAAACCCTCACGTCTGCTGGTTGTTCCCCCTCTGGCTGTGGGGAGGGCAGACACCTGTGTGCCCTGCTCTCAGTGTGTGTGGGGTGCGTGTGTGTGTCTGTGTTGGGTGGAAGGAGTGGAGGGTGGCAGTTTGAGGAGCCACAGAAACTGTGGCTAACAGAGAGAGAGAAAGGGTGTGCTAAAGTGAAGATGAGGGAGAGAGAGAGAGAGAGAGAGAGAGAGAGGGGGGTAGGGAGCAATTACCCGCACTTGAACTGGGTTATCTGAGACATCAGAGAGATAAAGGCGAGGGAAACCCTGGCCCCAACAGCAGCAGTGAGAACAGTGATAGAGAGAGAGACAGATAGAGAGAGAGAGAGAGAAAGAGAGAGAGAGAGAGAGACAGAAGTTAAAGAGCCACTACAATGGGGCTCTTTTTTCTTTTCCAGGATGCCTCCCTACTCTACCCCCCCCGTCCCTCTCACACGCCTGGGAGTTCGTATCAGCGAGGCTGCAGGTGTGAGAGCTCAACAAAGGGAGTGTGGGAGAGACAGAGAGAGAGAGACAGAAAAAGTAAGAGAGAGATACAGAGAGAGAAAGTGAGAGAGAGAGAGAGTAAGAAAGAGAGAGAGAGAATAAGAGAGTAGAGAGGGAGAGAGTGGTACTGAGGGCGGCCAGAAGCACTGCACATTTGCTGGGCTGCTCGCCCACTAATGGGGGCCCCCGAGATGGATGGCAGCCTAGTGATGGGGAGAACGAGAGCCATAAATCTGGGCGAAAGGAGAGGAGAGGCCGTGTGGCAGCAGCAGAGGCAGCGGCACCGGCAGGGGGACTGGCGTGCCGGGTTTGTGTGATGCTTCGGGGGGCCGGGCCATATGTCATCCTTGCCTGAGCAGACCCAGCTGTGCATGGAGGAAGAGGATGGGAAGAGAGAGAGAGAGAGAGAGAGAGAGAGAGAGAGAGAGAGAGAGAGAGAGAGAATGCTAGAGGGAGAGAGGAGTAATTTGAGAGCGGAATGTAAGAGGAGGTGTAGCTTGAGAGATGTAATAAGAGGGAAAGTTAGGATAAATATTATGCATGAAAAAAAAAAACACACGCAGAAGATAAACATGGACAAGAACACATAGACACATAGAAAAGAGGCAGAGGGTGTAGGACAGAGACATAGGACAGAGGCAGAGAGTGTAGGACAGAGACGTAGGACAGAGGCAGAGAGTGTAGGACAGAGACGTAGGACAGAGGCAAAGAGTGTAGGACAGAGACGTAGGACAGAGGCAGAGAGTGTAGGACAGAGATGTAGGACAGAGGCAGAGAGTGTAGGACAGAGACGTAGGACAGAGGCAGAGTGAAGGTGAAAAAAGGACATGATGGGAAGGAGAAGTTGAGGAACAGGTAGAAAAATGAAACAGAAAAACAGAGTAAAATGAGGAGATAATCAATAGACGTTGAAAGCAAAGTGACTAATCTTATTCTTCTCTCAATATCTCTGTGTATGTGTGTGTGTGTGGTGTGTGTGTGTGTGTGTGTGTGTGTGTGTGTGTGTGGTGTGTGTGTGTGTGTGTGTGTGCGTGTGTGTGTCCCAACAGTCTATCCCCTCTGCCACCTCCAAACAGGCCAGCTCTACCCCACTGCCCACCACCCACCAGTGGCTGCCAGACACTTCTCTTCACACATGCGCACACACACATAAACACATACACACACACACACACACAAACACAGATACATAAACACACAAACACACAGAAGAGAAAAAGTCTTATTGGGGACAAGGGATCAACAGACAGCTGTGCACACACACACACACACACACTTACAGTACACACATACACACAGACACACACAAACACTAACTGACACTAAAACATACACACACACACACGCAGGCACACCTACACATAGATTCCATTCACAGCAACTAAGAGGTGGTAGGCACAAACGTTTGTCACCTTTTCTAAGGGTCCATTCCTCAGTGAGTTTGAACAATGTGTATGAGTGTGTCTCTGTGTGTGTGTGTGTTTGCGCGCCTGTCTGTCGATCTCTTATACTTACTAAGGATTTTCTCTTCACACTCACACAGCCACTCTGTAACTGACACTACGAATGACGAGAAACGGTCAGAGAGTCAGAGAAACTGTCACTATCAAACGCAAACCCACACACATACACCACTCACACACACACACACACACACACACACACACACACACACACACAGACACACACACACTCACCACTCTCTGGCCCGCTCTTAAGCCAGCGCTGTTAAAAAATGCTTAGTGTAATCATTTCTTTTCAATTACACAAATTACACCTGCAATTGCAGTTTGAATTTGGCAAGAGAAATAAATATGACAAGGACACATTCGAGGAGGAAAAGTTGTTATTACAGTGTCAGTGAGATTGCTGTTAATAATGTAGCTGAGCTGAGCTGAGCTGAGCAGGGCAGAGCAGAGCAGGGCAGAGCAGAGAAGAGAAGAGAAGAGAAGAGAAGAGTTGAGCAGAACAGAGCAGAGCAGAGCTGAGCAGAGCAGAGCTGAGCTGAGCTGAGCTGAGCAGGGCAGGGCATGGCAGGGCAGGGCAGGGCAGGGCAGAGAAGAGAAGAGCAGAGCAGAGCAGAGCTGAGATAAGCAGAGCAGAACAGAGCAGAACTGAGCAGAGCAGAGCTGAGCTGAGCAGAGCAGAGCTGAGCTGAGCTGAGCTGAGCAGGGCAGGGCAGGGCAGGGCAGGGCAGAGAAGAGAAGAGAAGAGAAGAGCAGAGCAGAGCAGAGCTGAGCTGAGCTGAGCAGAGCAGAGCTGAGCTGAGCTGAGCTGAGCTGAGCAGGGCAGGGCAGGGCAGGGCAGAGAAGAGAAGAGCAGAGCAGAGCTGAGCAGAGCAGAGCTGAGCTGAGATAAGCAGAGCAGAACAGAGCAGAACTGAGCAGAGAAGAGCAGAGCTAAGCTGAGCAGAGCAGAACAGAGCAGAACTGAGCAGAGAAGAGCAGAGCTAAGCTGAGTGCGCTGCTGCACTGTGCCGCCGTGTCTTTAGAGCTACATTAACACTGGCACACGAGACCTGGAGGAGGTGACACTGTTGTGTTTCTGCCCCAGTGAGGAGCCAATCCATCCTTGCAGCCCATAACATCGACGACCCCCCACTATCCCCTTCCCTCTCCCCTCCCCTCTCCCCTTCCCAAACATTCATACTCACACACTCGCACACATACACAGGCAAGGCATACACTCACACACATACACACACAGGCACACACACACACACACACACACATACTTTCCAAATGGCTTCCCATGGGTCATGCATGTGTGAGAAATGCTAACTAGTCCATGGCCCATGCTTTATGCGCTGTGACAACAGCAGCCATAGGCAAAGCCACCGCAGCCATGCCCCCCCCCCCCCAACACACACACACACACACACACACACACACACACACACACACACGCAAACACTCACTCACACACACACACACACACACACTCCCGCCTTCCCTTGCTGTTTTATGAAGCCATTAACAGCGGAGGCAGTGGTGAAACCCATATGGATGTTCGCCACGCATGCACACACAGCAGCCAACTGCCGGCTCACGCGAGACAGTCATCATTTTTACAGCCTGCAGATTAGTGCTATGGGACGGCACTGTTGCCTAGACGGCCTACTGTTTCGACTAGTGAGGCCTAGTTAGTCGCGTGTTTCACAGTAGGCACAGTAATGGCTGTGTCAGTCATTTGCGTGTTGATGGCCAATCCTCCTACCTTTCAGTGAAGCATTTATTTCACATATGTTAATATAGGGCCATTCACACGAAGAACGATAACCATAACTATAACAACAAATAAATATTGTTCTAATTAATATGAATGACAATGTCCACAACACAAATTACAATGACATGCACAACAATATCAAAAACCATGATATTTTAGACATTAGGTCATTCACACAAGGACAGACTTATGTTACTATTAATGTGGATGGAAATTCACCATAGTTACAGTTGTATTTATAGTTATCGTTCCAGGTGTGAATGGCCTTTATGTCCCTATAAGGCATCCATGGAGAGAGACGCTAACTGAGTTGTTTGTTACTTTGCATTTGATCAAACATTTATAAACTTATGTAATTGTCAAGTGACTGATAATGTTAAAAAGCAACAACTTTCATTCACTGTGAGAAATCTGTGCCAGGGACTGAAGTTGATAAGTATGAAACAACCTGAACTAATACTTATCCCAATGTATGTGAACGCACAGTTTAGCACAGACTTGAGCTGAAAACTATACCGGTAGAAAAGAAGCCAGTCTCCATATTGTCTGAATCACACTGAAGCATTACATAAGTGTGATGCTCAACCATTCTCTCAGAGGTATCGCTGCACTTATTGATTCTGAGGTGCACACCTCACCTGAAAGAACTCCTTCTCTTTACTGTTTTATACTACTGCAGCCAGCCAAGCAAAGCAAGGGAAGGTAAGTTTGTCTATACGGCACAGACGATGAGCTTTACACAACCAGAACCAGAATGAACAGATAAAGACAAAGAAGAGGTAAAACATTTAAGACAACATGGAATAAAGAACAATATGCACTGAAATAATTTGGTAAATGTACAACGAAAATAAACAGAGGAAATAAACTGTGAAAATGAATCTGTGTAAATAAAAGAGCTTCAGCCAATGCAAGCAAATGTCATAAGAAGCAGCAAGAGAGGTTTCTTTTACAGTGGCCATCTAGCGGGTTTAAATCTCCTAAATGGGAAGAGATGGGTGGGTTGATGGCTGTCAATCATCTTATGGTCTCCTCCTGAACTATGTTTAGAAAACAACATTTAATGTGCACAGTCAAGTCTGTGGATCATCTAGTGAACATGGCCTGCCACTGGTTGAGCAAGGAGGCCCTAGCAGCTGGACTATGCGGTCCACACAATGCATGCATTCCACCTGAGGAGCATAAAAACTGTTCTGGATGATTGATATCATATTTCTGAATGTGTATAGCATTCCCACATCTAATAACCAGTCTCACTGCTTACAGTACAGTAGAAGCAAACTGTTGTAATGTGTGCTACGTTAGGTAGTGTAGCGCTTAAGGAACCTGCCTAGCATGCTGTGGGTTCAAATCCCGGCTCCTACCATCGCGCCCCTGAGCAATGCACTTAACCCTAAGTTGCTCTAAGGGAGCCTGAAGTACAGGAAAATTGTCAATTTCCAATTGTTTGGACAAAGCGTCTGGTTAAGGCTTAAATACAAATGGAACACTTCACTTGCATGTCTAGTTTAGCCTGCCTGATAGTTGTGTGGATAAACAATGGCATTTGATGGATGTCACGGCTAACCGTCAAATACAGGAGGACAACAGACTGCTAGATGAATGGAGACTGTTAGGTCTCACACAGCAGGTCAGTAGGAGACCCTGTTTCTCTTTAGCTGACAGGCAAGGCAGTGTGAGGGAGAATGATTGAGAGGCAGAGAAGGTGAGAAAGAGAGAAAATTAGAGTGAAAGGGAGAGGACGAGGACGATGGAGAGACACAGAGAGCACATGAGAGAGTGAGAGGAGGGACTGATGGAGAGAGAGAAAGAGAGAGGGTGTCACTGCAGGAGATGACTGACATCCATGAATATTTCATGGTCCTCATCTTCACAGAGGTGACAGCCATTAGGCCGCCATGACTGATTCAAATCTATTCAGAGTGTCGCCTTATCGGAGCGCCTGACAAAATGGCAACAATTACACAAGAATGGACTCCTGATTAATCAGCCTGTAGGGTGACGGCAGAGCTAAAGGAGAGCTTATCCCCATCTGTGTAGCTTTCAGTGCTGTGTGAAACACATGCGTACACACACACACACACACACACACAAACACACACACACACACACACACACACACACACACACACACAAACACACGCATAATGCAGTGTACTCTTTAGTCGCTGATATTACTACGTAATAAAGGTCGTCTTCATAACCTTCATCATCTTCATCACCAAATCTGCTATATTACTTCTATACATTAGTGAGCATCACTTTTAAAAGGCGACGAGAAAGTCAGTGGTTGCCAGAAGCTTTCTCGGGGTGAGAAAGTGAGAGAGAAAGAAAGAAAGAAATGCAGCCAAGCAAAAATCGACGGCTACAGCAGCGGTAGCTGCATTGAGCTTTACTGATAATCTAGAGGAGGGACATGCAATGTGCTGAGCTGGACGTTTGTACTTCTGACAGGCGGAGCCGTCTTCAAAGGTGGTGTGAAAGTAGAATGCACTCAGGCTTTTTTTTTTTTCTTGTTTTTTTTTCTGCCTGCTGGTTTCAAATGAGTTAGAGAGGAATGTGGCAGATAGAAAAGAGAAAGAGAGGGATAGAGGGAGGGGGAAGAAAGGCAGGAGTGTAAAGGAGGAGAGTGTTAGGATGGATGGAGAAAGGAAAGAGGGAGCGTATCTATGTGAAGAAAAAGAGAGAATAAAATAAATGAGAGAATAAAAAAGAGAGAAAAGGGCTGTAAGGAGGAGAGGCACAGAGATGTAAAGAAGAGGGAGAAAAAAATGGAGGTCTGGGAAGAATTACAGGGGTTAAGAGGAACACAAGTTCCATCAATGAGTCAGAGAGGGATGGAAAGACAAATACAGAGAGGAAGAAGAAAGAGAAGAGCAAAAGAGAGACAGTTTGAGAGATGCAGATCCAAACAGAAAGAGAAAAAAGGAGACAATGAAGGAGAGAGCGAGAGAACTGAAAGAAGGCAAAAGATAGAAGAGTAACAGATAGTAAGCCTGGAAAAGAGAGAAACAGAGAGAGAGAGAAAGAGAAGAAGATGGGGGGAGCAGCACTAATTGTGGCAGGCATGCAAACGAATGCAGGCAAGTGACTCCACAGTACCTCCTCCTGGTCCAACATGTAGAGCTGATTTCCGGAGGTCACACGCATACGGGGGTCCCAGCCGGGTGGTCGTAGGGGGGAGCAGGGAAGGAGGGGGCGTGGGAGCGATAGGAGGGGGGACAGCACACCTCGCATCTGAGGGAGGGAGACACACGCACACACACACACACACACATACACACACACACACACACCACACACACACACACACACACAAACAAACAAACACAGACAGAGACAGGAGAGGGAGGTTATTGAATACAAATCAGTTTAAGGAGAGAGGAGGAGAAAAGTGAGGAAAATGGGAAGGTCTAAGGAGAGAGAGAGGGATAGAGAGAGAGAGAGAGAGAGAGAGAGAGAGAGAGAGAAAAGGCACTCCCAGACTCAACAGGTAAAGTAGCTGTCTGTGGAGACAGATACACGACACTAAAAAGTTTCAGTGAAAGACATGTACTTAGAAGTAAAGGGGGAAATAATACCTGAGTTGACCTTGAATTGAAAATAGCTGCCTGAACCCTGACATTAAAACATCTGCAGGAACGCATACTCTATTCCTGGCCCTGTTCAACTTCAGTATTACAGTGCCTTACATAACAGCAATTAACTGCTCTACAGCTTACTCTCTCTGACAAACAGCCACATTACTGTTTACTGACTAAAACACCACAGAACAATACAACAATATATTGCACCAGTGGAAAAGGCAAATTACCACACAGCAGGCTAAATATCACGTAGACATTACTGGGCCTATTCTATACATGGTGAGTTATTTCAGGGACATTGGCCTGGGTTTCTTATGACTGCAGTCGCTTTGGTTTGTGTTTATATTTTGAAATTACAGATCTATTTTTTTCCAAGCTTGCAAAATAGCACATTATCTCTGTTTCTTCACAGGGGTTTGGGGTTGTGTGTGGAAGGAGGACAGCAGTCTTAGCCACAGAAAGGGACACACACACACACACACACACACACACACACACACACTACTACCACCCCCAAACATTCATTGTCACACTGGGCGACAGACACAGAGAGAAAAAAGCGTGTCTTCTCCATCCGTACAGTCCCTGCTATGTTGGAGGAACACAGCCACACACACACACACACACACACACAGCCACACACACACACACACACATCGCCCCCTACGTTACCCGTCCTCACCTCTGGCCTCTCCCCTGACCACTAGCAGCCGGGACAGATGGCCGCCTTTCAGATACCCGCCTGCCAGGAACACTGAGCTGTGCCGTCAAAATGACAGCGGCAGGGACAGAGAAGGAGAGAACGAGAGACAGAGAGAGAGACAGGGAGGGAGATGGAGACAGACACAGAAACAGACACGGGGGGAGACGTTACAAAGTCAATGAGAAAGGGACAGACAGGAATAGGGGGGACATTACCAAGACAGGAGAGAAAAAGAATTTGAAAGAGAGAGAGAGACAGGGAGAGAGAAGGAAAGAGAGAGAGAGAGAGAGAGAGAGAGAGAGAGAGAGAGAGAGAGAGAGAGAGAAAGAGAGAGAAGGACAGTACGAAATGTTCAGTGCTGGTCAGTGGTGGATGTTAGATGGCTGAATGAGCAAAGGGCTCAGATTTAATCTGCGGATGGTCTTGTCACAGAGAAAGAGACAGAGAAAGACAGAGAGAGAGAGAGAGAGAGAGAGAGAGGGAGGGGGGAATAAGATAAAGTGATGTAGACAGAAGAAGGGATAAGGAGAACAAGCAAGGATGAGGGACAGAGATGGAGAGAAAAAGCATGAGAAACTATGTAAGGGAGACAGAGGGATTGTGAAACCGAGAGAGAGAGAGAGAGAGTGGAAATGAAACAAATGAAAGATAGACACACACTGGAGGAGAGACAGAGCAAGGGAGTGTCAGTGAGAAGAGAGGAGGCCCTCTCTCTCTCTCTCTCTCTCTCACTCCTTCGTTCTCTGCCTCGCTCTCTCTCTCTCTCTCTGCAGGCATGTGTGTGTGCAGTGGGATGCGCGAGCAAGGGAGGCCATGTTGGCGTACCCGTCTCTTCCTCTTCCCTCCCTAGCTGACTGCTTCATCTGCCTTCACTAATTATCTCTTCGGCTCGTCCTCGTTCCCCGTCTGCAAAAATCGCATCACAGCCCATCGACATATCAACAGTGCAAGAGAGAGAGAAAGAAAGAGAGAGAGAGAGAAAGAGAGAGAGAGAGAATAAAAATTAAATCCTCAACATTTAACATATTAGAATCAGTGCATCCAACATTGTGACACATGTAGGTGCACATGATGTCACATATTCAAATTTATATATACAGTACAGTACATTTACTACATATTTGAGTTGAAAACACACAGTGAACAAGACCTTGATTGGCTGCTTCCCACAGTACTAACTAAAAGAGTACCTGCTCATCTGATCAGCTTTACTACCTTCTCATTGTGGAGGCAGTCAATATGGACACATACTGTACACACACACACGCACACATACACACATATACACACACATATACATACATATACATACATACACACAAAAAATCACTTCCTCTAAAATCCACACACACACACAGACATAAACAAATTCATATTCACACAAACACACACACACACACAAATGCACACACACGCGCGCGTGCGTGGCGCAGAGTGCCATCATGCTGTCCATCTGACACTGAGCCAGATGAAATCACTTCTGCCTTGAAAATTGCTTGTCACATCCCAGCTCTCCCCTGTTCCACCCCCCGAACTGCGAGTGGCTCTGCATGCCGGATCAAGCGTCGCTTCCTTCCCCTGAACCGCTGAGACACTGATGGGGTTTGTCTTGATTGGGCACAAAAAGCTGTCCTCATAAATAAATGACTGCAAGGTAATGAGCTAAAGACAAAAGAGGGAAAATGTTTTTGGAAACACAAACACACTTACTTAAAGACACACAGAAACACACACACACACACACACACTAACAGTACAAACACATCTCACTTAGCCGGAAAGTACAAAATAAAGGCACATTGCTAATCTCAGCACCCAGTCTAAAGTAGCTGTGGTTGAAAATAGCTTAGTGAGGATATAGTGCTATTGCAGAGGGTTAGGAGGGAGAGAGGGAGGTTTTGGAGGGTTTGGGTTGGCCTCTCCAAACTGAGGAAGAGGAAGAAGAAGATTCAATAGGGGAGGGGAGGGACATCCAAGTGAGTGGTGGTGTACACTTGTACATAGGGCATGCCTGTACAAATCACTTTGTGCTTTTATATTCAACACAGTACTCAGATCCAACACACGTCTGATCACATTTAATATACCAGGGCTGTGTTAGCATAGGGGTTGAGGAGCTGGGTTAGCAAGCAGTAGCCAGGAAAGTTGTGGATTCGATTTCTGACTGCGCTCATTGTGCCATCGAACAAGGTACTCAACCCTAAATTGCTCAAGGGGAAACTGACAGGTTGTAGTAATTGACAAATGTCAGGTGCTGTGGATAAAAACATCAGCTAAATGCATAAACAAAAGTAAGTCAATATTGTTCCGAATGTTCCTCTAGCTGTCCGCTCAGTTTAAATGGGGAAACTTGGACAAAACGCTTGAAAAGTCAACTCAACACATGAGCTCCATGGGAACAGACCAGGGGAGGGTTGTCATATAGTTTGTCATCTATAAAAACTACTGACCTGTTTCCACTAAAAATGCGGACTTTGGGTTGAGTCCCACTGGGGCAGGTGTTGGTGATGGCTCTAATGCCAAGCTTCAAATGTGATATGAAAGGGGGGCTTAACTGGTTGGCAAGGGGGCAAATCACCCAGGGCTCAGCCTGCCAGGTATGCTAACACTCCACAGCCGGGCACTCACTCGGCAGACCCCTTTCCATTTCCGTGACTTGGGATTGGTGGTAAGCCAACACACACACACACACACACTCTCTCTCTTTCTCTTGGTGACTGGTCAGCCTTACTCAATGTTGTCAGAAGTGAGCCCGACGAGGGGGGTAATGTTGATTACACACATCGCTGCTCTCCAAACAGCACTAAAAATAAAAGCACACAATCTCGCTGCGCTTGCCCCGGGCAGACTGTGTACAAACAAGAAAAAGCGTGACCTCTTTCGAGGCAGAGAGCGCTGTACACTACGCACGTAGTCCACACTTGCCACAAGGCCAGTGGGGAACAATGGAAGACCAACTGATATCATTACTACAAATTTACCAACCAAGGAATCACAAGATTAAGCCACTGTATGGTGGAGTCCAGGATAGGGCAGGGTATCTTTGCTGATTTCCTAAATTGGTTTGATTCCGATTCACAATGTCCCAATTTGATTTATTTCAGTTCAGTTCAGTTTCATTCAATATCAATTAATTTAGCTATCACAACTTTCAAGTGAAAATCCATTGTTCTCTATAGAATCTCCATTGGTGTTGTTTCTAGGTTCTTAGATCTTAGAACTTGGTTCTTGATTCTACACCACAGTGAAATACAACCCATCTACTCCCATCGCCATGCACTTGAGAAGAAAAATATGAATATTGAAAAAATATATATGAAACATATGAAAAATAGATAACGTTTCCATCAGATTGAGGCCCTTTAGATTCTTCATAATCCTACCAAGCCTTTAACATCTGGAGTTTGCCAGCAAGTGTCACTGCACTAAAGTGACGGCCAATGGGATAACCCCCCCCTGCCAAAAAAAAAAAAACTGGCAAAAGCAGATGGTTGGCCTAACCTTCAGCGACAATAAATCAGTTCTGTGACAGGAGGCTGGGTATTGGTGGCAGTCTGGGAGTGAAAACGAGAGAGATATGAGGGTGGGATGGGGACGGGTGGGGCGGAGGTGAGGGTGGGGTGAATTATGAAGGGACCTGATGGTTAAGGAGCCTCTTATTCCCACACCCAGCTGGGCTGCTGACAAGCCTAAGGCTACCCACATTGACAACAGGCTCTGGACAGTACACTAGAGCGTGTGTGTGTGTGTGTGTGGGGGGGGGGGGGTATAGATGACTGTATATAGGTATGTGTATGTGTGTGTATTTTTGCATGAGAGCTCATGTCTTCATGTCTGTGCATGTGTGTTTGTATAATCTAGTATGTGTGTGAGTATTTGTGAATGCTACAGTCTCCATGTATCTATGACTGTGTGTGTGTGTGTGTGTGTGTGTGTGTGTGTGTGACTGGCTGTACATGCACAGTGCTCAGGGCTTCATGGCTCCTTGTTCTCACTGCACTCCGTCCTCCACATGGTGTCGCTGTTGCAGCAGTTTTCACACTGTGTGCCCGCATCATACTCCCCCCCCGATCAGCCTTCCCTCCCCATCTCCACAGCTTACAGGAAACAAGGTTACTGCCCAAGAGATGTCACTTCCGAAACGCCCACTCTCGCTCGCTCACGCTCGCTCTCTCACTCTCTCCCACACGCCCCCAGCCTATTGCCATGACAACCGAGAAAAGAATAGAATATAAGTGAGTGTTAAAGAGACGGATGATCAGAGAGAGAGAAGGGAGAGGAGTATAAATGGATAAAAGAAGAGGAAAAAAGAAAGAAAGGATGCAACAAAGAAAGACAGAGAGAGAGAAAAAGAAAGAAAAAGAGGGTGTAGAAATGAGTGGGAGCAAGAAAGTGAGAGACGGCAGGAGACTGACAGAGGAGAGAAGAGAGGGGGGGGGGGTGCACATGTATGTGTGTGAGAAAGAGAGTGAGAGAGAGTGAGAGAGAGAGAAAAGCAAGGGAGCAGAGAGAAGAAGAACAAGATAAATGAAGGGTTCTGAGAGGAAGAGAGAGGGAAGGAGGACACTTTTTTGGGAAAAAAGAACCAACATCTTGTTCCCATAGCAACCTAGCCATCTATGCAATAGTGACTTGTTCCTCTCTCTCTCTCTTTCTTTCTCTCTCTCCTTCTTGCCTTTCCTCCTCTTCTCTCCCTCTCCACACCACGTATGGGTATTCAGAAAAAAAAAAAATATGTAGATGGAGCAAAGCAGTTAAAGCTGTACTTCTCCCAAATGGACAAAATGACAGAGGTTCTTGGACCAATAGAGTAGTTGGACTCAATCCTAGACATGTGGAGTGCGCTTAAGTGTGTCTAAGTGCTCCGCCGACAACCTCAGTTGTGCACAAGCACACAGAAGGTGGTACGGAGAAGGTCATTATGACAGGGAACAAATTCCAACTTTTTTCTCCAAGCTCACAGGCAGCCTCCTCTCCTATCTCCTCCATCTCTCCCTCCATCTGTCTCTATCCCCCCACCCAATCCTCCCCCAACTTCCCACCTCTCTCTCTCTCCTGCTCCACATGGCTCTCTTTCAATCTCTGTTTCTCCATCTCCAGTCCTCCTGGTGTGTGTTGTTCATTCTGCACCTCTCCATTTTCTCGAGCTACTCTACTCTTTCCTCCCTCTCTCTGCCGGGTCCTCTCTCTATCAAACTCTCCTCTTCAGCCACCCTTCTTCTTCGCTCACTTTCACCCTCCTTTCGCTCTTTCTTTCTTGCCCTTTCTTCCCCACAGATGCTTCAGGAGGCAGAGTCACTGAAGGAGAGAGGGAGTGCCACTAGCTGAATGAACTTTTTTATTAGTATAGCATAGTGCGCACACACACACACACCACACACACACATACAGAAAGAGAGAGAAAGATATATATAGAGAGAGAGAGAGAGAGAGAGAGAGAGAGAGAGAGAGAGAGAGAGAGAGACATATAGATAGATATATAGATAGATAGATGGGGGGGCACTTTCCTCTTTCTCCTCTTCCCATCAGTGGAAATGTTCCATAGACAAATGTAACCAGTCCCCCCTACCCATCCCCGGCCCCCAAAGTTGCTGTCCAGTAGTCTTTCATAAATGGCTTTAGACTGGCCTGCCTGCTCACATTACTTGCCAGTCAATCAGCACCAACATCGATGGCTGCACAATGCCTACTGACATTAACTGACAAGTGGGAACACACACAGGCTCATGGAGAGAATGATCTGTCTGTTTGTGGTGTGTGTGTGTGTGTGTGTGTGTGTGTGAGTGACTGTAACTATGCATGGACTCCTTGACATGTAAATGTACAAAACTTTTCATACAGAGAAATGAATGTATCTATGACTGTGTATATGTGTGTGTGATAGAGTGTGTGTGTGTGTGTGTGTGTGGTGTGTGTGCGGCATTCGTGCGTGTATGTGAGTTTCCTCTTCTCTGTCAAAACGTGCATCTTCTTTCATGTCATCATGCATGCTCAAACCCCGTGGAGAAAAAGCAGGTCGGGCTTTTGAGCTCCTCGGAGATAAAGAATAATTATAATTATCTGTCCTCAATCCAGAGATAGGCTCAGAACTGTGTCATTGTTTTATTACCCTGAGGGTCTTCAGTCACACACACCTTCGCTCCATCATCCTTTATGTGTGTCCTCACACATAGACACACGCACACAGAGACACTCATACAAACACACACACATTCAGAGGCAGCCGTGTGCAAACACACACTCATACACACACACACACACACAAGACACAGGACCTTTATGTGTGTCCTCACACACACTCATACACACACACACACAGACCCTCACACAAACACATACACATTCAGAGGCAGCTGTGTGCAAACACACACTCTCACACACACACACACACACCTACACAAAGATGACTTGGGAGGCACCTGCCTAGCCAGAAGAACCTTTTTCACCCATTTTTTGACTGACAGAAACCCGGTGGTGGCAGCAGTTCATTGGGCGGCTGCGTCTCGGGGCACACCTGGAGCTCCACTTTTAAACCCCGCACCACAACCACCAGAACCTCCAGACCTCCTCCCTCCCTCCCTCCCTTTCCCTCCCCCCCTCCCTTTCCCTCCCCCATGCTTTGACACCATTGGAGGGGTCACAGGAGCAGGATGATGTCAGCCATGTCTTCAGAAGTGGCACGCCGGTGTTGTGACTGGGTCCGTGCCCCTCGATCACAGCGGGCACTTAAACAGGCTCTCATTGTGAATGGCATGGCTTAAAGAGGTCCTTCAAAAAGGGGTTCGCTAACAGATGAGCTTTAAAATATCACATCAATATTGATTTTCTTAAATGCTCCTCTTCTGCAGTACGCGGGGAGCCTTTCTCCCAGAGCATACTGGAGAGGTGCTGTATAGTCTTTGGATTCTGTGCAAGACCATCTTTCCTTCAGCATTTAGAGCATTGGCTGGACTGGTTGCAAATTAAAGATGTGTTGCAGGGGAAGTGGGATTTATGCAAGAAGGAAAAAAAAAATACATGGTTTACGCGAGGTGCAATAAAAACATGGTGGTTGGGGTGATTTCACTGGCTGCCTACCTGTGGGATTATAGCAGTGTGTGTGTGTGTGTGTGTGTGTGTGCTCGTGTTTGTGTGCATGTGTTTGTGTGTGTGTGTGTGTGTGTGTGCGTGTGTGTGTGTGTGTGTGTGTGTGCGCTCTCCGCATGGTGAAGGCAGATGGCTGACTGTGGCTTCCAGGGCACTGCTTTGGCTTTGAATATCACCCCTTGCACACTCCTACGGAACACAGCACCAACCAGGGCCTACCGTCTCCTTCATATGGTGCATTTCTCTAGTCATCATATACATCTCTATAAGACACTTTATATGCCTATACATGTATGATCTATGTCTTTGCAGACTTTAAACAATTTCCTCCTCTGTATTTCACAACATCATACTACACATCTTTGTGGCCTTTGTGGCTCATAATGCCAGCTAACAACAACACTCACATTATTACTTACATTAGCTTTGGACTGAAAAGTCCATTCCATAACGACCGTATCTTTAAGGGGTCAAATGCTAACGAACTATTCTTAGAACTATTCGTACTAGTTCCACTAAATTATAAAAAGTGCCTGTGAATGCCAATTCCACACAAGGTGAACATAAGGCAGTGTTTTAACTCTGCTGCTTTGAGCAGTGCTCTTCAAAAAGGCTTCGTGAGTGCTGTGTAAGGGCAATACTATGGCAGCTCGGGTACACGCAATGTGGGATTTGTACTTGTGACCTTCTGGGCACCAAGAACAGAGCAACATGGGGCGCACTCGGGTTTTTTCCATATACTGCAGTGTGTGAATGTGTGTGTGTGCGTGCGTGTGTGTGTGTGTGTGCGTGTAATGTGATAATGCATCTACACATGTGTGTGTTTCTGTCTCAGTGTGTTTGCACACGCACATACAGTATGTGTATGTATGTGTGTGTGTGTGTGTAATGTCATAATGCATCTACACCTGTGTGTATTTTCATCTCTGTGTGTTTGCACACGCACATACAGTATGTGTATGTATGTGTGTGTGTGTGTGTATGTGTGTGTAATGTCATAATGCATCTACACCTGTGTGTATTTTCATCTCTGTGTGTTTGCACACGCACATACAGTATGTGTATGTATGTGTGTGTGTGTGTGGTGTGTGTGTGTGTGTGTGTAATGTCATAATGTATCTACACCTGTGTGTATTTTTATCTCTGTGTGTTTGCACACGCACATACAGTATGTGTATGTATGTGTGTGTGTGTGTGTGTGTGTAATGTCATAATGCATCTACACATGTGTGTGTTTTCATCTCAGTGTGTTTGCACATGCACGTACAGTGTGTGTATGTATGTGTGTGTGTGTGTGTGCACATGCATGTGTGTAAGCAATGCTTGTTTGTGAGTGTGAGTGAGCGAGCGTGTTTGAGTACCCGTGTAATACTCCAGGGAGTGATGTCATCAGGTTACATTAAAACCATTGCACAAGCACAACCGGGAGGTAGCCATGTGACATGCTCAGTGTCACTAACAGGGAACAGACCACCACCACCACCACCACCAAGGCCACACACAACCCTGAGCCTCTCCCTCCGTCTGTGATAGCCACAGAGAGGGAAGGAGCAAGCCTGCCTCCCCGCCACAATAGTGACCACATCCTGGTGTAGCACCACCTATTTAGAGGCGAAAGATGACAGTAAGGAGATTTGGAGGATTTTTTTTGACAAAAATATTAGTCTATGATTTCCTCATGTGTCATACGACATTCTGGTTCCAAGGCCCCCTGCACTGGCGCTCCCAGAAGACGGGTGGCCAAACACAGTTTTTGCTAAATTACTACAGAAACCCTATCACACTGGGTGAGAAAATTTTGGTGGCTCATAGGTCTGAAGGAACCACTTGAAATGTGAGTAGGCAACATACAACTTTCAAGGAATTATTAAAAAAAATTTTTTTACTGGTTCATAGATCTGAAAGAGACACATCCAACCAGCCCTCAAACTCCCATGTGTGGTGTAGCAACACCTAATTGCAGACAAAGAAACTTCTGTCAACTTCTGTCATGTCATTGGCCATGTAGATCCACTTAAATTTTCACATGTAAGACTATTATTTTCATCATCATTTGTACTCATTGTGAATAGACAGTTCACAAGAAATACTTAGGGATAAAACTTTGGATCACTTATGCGAATGACTTGCCATTTGGCTACTCTGCATTCCTATGCTAAGCTAAGCTAACAGTGAGGCTGCCAGACTAGGAAAATGCATGCACTGAGACCAAATTGCTTTTGGCCACATATGTAGGTCCATGTAAGGTGGTGAAGAACCCAATGTTATAAAAAGGTGGCACACTTCTTTAAGTGTGGAAGGATTTTTTGTCTTCCACTTCTGTTGGAAAACATTCACCAGTGTACTGACCAATATAGTTACTGGTGGCACCAGTGTACTGACATTCATTCCCTTTTTTCTCTCTGTCTTTTTCTCACACACACACACACACACACACACACAGTCGCACACCCACGCTGAAGACCCAGATGTGTACATAAATCCCTCTCTCTCTTTCTCTCTCACATGCAGGCACACACAAACACACTCATACACATAGATAATTATAGACAAATAAGATACAGATAATGACATTTACTGTAAAGACAGACAGATGCTACATACTGCATATATATATATATATATATATCAATTTGGTTATATATTTGTAGATAAATACATTTAAAGACACAAGCACATGTTACATACAAAAGATGGATACACATGGACAAATACACACATACAGTGAGGATTAGAAAAAGTATTCTTTCTCTCTCTCTCTCTCTCTCTCTTCCTCACACACACAGATAATTATAGACATATAACATATAGATATCTATCTAAAGACACAGACACATGCTACATACTGATAAATACAGACACACAAGAAGAAAGAGATACACAGTGGGAGTACACACACACACACACACAACACACACACAGTAGTGAGTGAGAGAGAGAGAGAGAGAGAAAGAGAAAGTATGTATAAACTATTCAAACCTATTCAGTTAGTTCAATATGTCTTACATATTTCCAGTGTGGTATGTTGCATGTTTCCAGTGTAATATCTTGCGAATAGATAGGGGCACACTCTTTTGTGTATCAGATAGCAAAAGTGTGCCATATTTTACTAGTATGCACACAGAATATTTTGTTGCTTTTTGTTGCTTACATAGAAATTGGGGGCTATAAGGTGCTTGTGCCCATAGGTACTGGACCACATAAACTATTCCCACAAACAAACACCACACTACACAAACAGACACACTCATAATTGAAGTGTATGTTAAAGAATTTTGTACAGAAATTGTTCTGGAGAGTGTTGACACATATGTAAATCTCATTGACCTATAAGAATTGCTGTTTAAAAGATTAGTAATTAGTCAAGAGTGGTGATGGACATTCATTTTCTTAGGACGGCACATGCTGCAATGTACAGCGGTCATATTATGTACTGTTTGTGGTACATCTAGTTAACCTGCAGACTTTTAAAGACCATTATGATTCAGATTTTAGGCCAATTTGATTTTTTTCCCTGTGTCAAAAAAACTTTATCACAAATTTACTAGCAAGGTAAATCAACTTACTAACAATAGTTGGTTCCTACAATTTCTTGAGGTAGAGTGCAGAGTTATTACTTTATCGGTTGTGGAATTTGTACAGACTCCACGTTCAAAGGATATACTTTTTAATCTCTGTACAGGCAACGACTACCAAGTTCACATGAAAAAAATCTCAAACAAGTGGCATAGTCCACACAAAAATGCACCATCCAGGCACAACTGCAGTACATAATTAATAAGATAGACCAATTTAAGACCTACACCAAATGTATTTTAGACCTAGTGCATAATTTTACACAATATTTAATAATTTTCAAAGCCTTCAATTCATATTTTTCAAATTTAGACTTTTGAAGACCCTGCAGAAATCCTGGATGAGAGTCCAGGCCAGGACAAATCCAGGGCCTTGATAATTGCACACATGATGTGTTGGGTAGGCACAATGGAGGGGGTAAAAGATTAAAAAAAATATATTAGCATTTAAAAGGTGTCCAAAATGGCCACAGGCTGTGTGAGTCATTCTTATATACAGTTCAGCAGATCACTTCTCCTGTCTGCAGGATGGACTGAGCCGTGTGTTCAGCCATGCATGATGCCAGCCTGGGGTGTGAAAGTGCAAGGTGTGCTTATCCTGGGCTGTGTGCACGGTCTCATAGTCTTGAAGTGGCAGGCATTGCAATACCTTTCATGCAAACATACTATAGAGCTTGGGCTACTAGGCTGATTCAGGTACAGTGCTGCTGCATCAATGCATCTCTGCATCTCTCCCAGCAGCAGAAAACTAGTGGTGCTCTGCTGCTCTGGGTAAACAGAATTCTTTCTAGGCACGTGGTGGTGATCTTCTTCGTGAAGTGCCATGCCATTCCACCCAATCAACTTCGGTCAACTTGCTTCCATAGCACTAGGGGTGCATTTTGATTGGCTGTTGAGTAGCAAATATTGACAGACCTTCAACAGGATTGAGGGCTGCACCTTTAAGTGAGTTCCTTCGGGGCACTCTGGTGCTTTGCTGTTGGGCTTCACAGTGTCAAGCCTCGACAAAGTCAGTGTCCAGATTGACAATCTCCATCTGCTCCCCATGTATGTGACGTGTAGCATAGTCCTGAGATCTCTAATCTCTTCAAATGATGACTTCAAAAACACACAGTGGTACTGCTCTCCAGCTGCTTCTCACCTCCCTGACTAATTTACTTAAATTACAATCTGCACACCCGCCTTGCCTTTTCATTTTTCATCGGGCTATGTTTGACCCGACCGTCAACGGTTTGTTCTACCGCTAAATGTCAGCAAGCATTTATTCCTGCAGTGGTCTGGAACAGGTTTCTATGGTCCACGCCGACAACCCCATTTCTCTGACAACTCCACACTGACTGCTGACCACAAAGCAGACAACTAAGAGCGTTGAGTTTCCTTTCGCTAAGTAAAGGCACTGTGCAGTACAAAGCTGTCTTCCTGACATGACAAAAAAGGAGTGGTTTAAGAGCACTCTTTTAGTGATACATCCTAGCTATAACACTCTAAATGAGTTAACATAGATAACACTCAGTACGAGTTAACATGGATAACACTCAGTATGAGCTAGGGCTGGGCAATTAATCGAAAAATTAATCAAACCGTCAATCATAACAGTTAATTAACAATGATCAAGCATATGACTACCAGTCATTGTTTGTTATTACTGTTATTGTTTTTTATTTTGTAAACTTTTTGTTTATATTCGTGGCATTCCACTGTGTGTGTTCATGTACTGTTTCTTGAAAGCACATTACCATGTGTTGTCATGTGATTCTGCCAAGTCCATTCAATTAAAGATGATTTTGATTTGAAGTTATATTGCCTCGCCCTATTCGTGATAAAAAATCGATCTGTCAATATGAAAAAATATATTGTGATCAAATTTTTTGCCATATTGCCCAGCCCTAGTATAACCTAATACAGAATTGTATAAATGTGGTCTGCGATATAACTAGACAACAGCTCTGGATACCTCATGGGCATCTCTGTGTGGCAAAGACCTCGCCAGGGGACCTTTCCATGTTCCATAGCTCTGAATGTGGCTCATAGCCACATTCCATAGCTTTCAGCTCTCTTCTGCCCCACCATGGGGCTTGGCCATGAGCTATGTATGACCCAGTCCTCCGTGAGCCGCACAGTGACCACACACTCTCAGGGCCCTTGGTCTGTTGGAGCATCAGCCAGAACAGATATGGGCCTTGACCGAGCCTGGGGCAAGAGCCTGCCAGCATGAATCAAAGCAGACGTGCCTTGAAACACTCCCATGCTAATGACATGAGTTAGGAATATATGGTTTCTCGCACTTCTGGATCACTGTTTGCAAGCAAAAAGTAACTGCCTTGGTTCTACAGGCATGGTGGATCTCCACCTGTCACAGACTGAACATCCTCTCCCCCTCCTGAGGTGGGGTTGGCCATGTTGGGCCCCCCTACTGGCTGCAGTTAGCACATGAGAGGACTCGCTGTTCAGACAATTCCCGTACAATGGGATGCTGCTGACACCTAGAACAGATATGGACAGAGCCACACAGGAATGGCTCCATTGCAAACAGTGTACACACCATGGGCAAACAGATTCATTTGGGTAACTATGGGAGAAATTACTTGCTGAAAATAGTATCACTGATGCATTCACTGCCAGCACAAACTAATGTTAATGTAATTAACCGGAGCAAATTATTTAGCTAAACTAGAGACGTTTTATCAGAGGAGACACATCACTTAAAAAAAAACCCTCCATAGAAATGTATTACGGCCGTTCTTAATGCAAAGATTGCGGAATTTAGACACTGGAAGTCCTGCCCTGCAATGAAAGCAGCCAATTGCGCTGTCTGAAGCGACATGACTGACGGTTAGCCTTTTGTTTATTCTCTCCATCATAGCCAGGTAGCGAATGTTGGCGCAGACGCAGTGAGCAAATTCATGTTTAGAATAATGTCTTTTCAATCGTTATTTGGGCCATCTCCGCAAAGATAAATACATTGTTCAATTCAGATTTAAACAGGGATTCACACTATACACTATACGACTTGACAATCGGAAGATATGGATATCATAGACTTAGATAGGGTCAGCACTTGTTACCCAAAATAACTGCCCGAAGGTGTCACCAAGATGGCCGACAAGTGAAGGGACTTTGGGACTAAAAGGACTTTGGCTTAACACCATGCAACACATAGCACACTTAAACAAGTGGATTAACTCACAGACAAGAAAGGTCTTAGTGACAACAGATAGGTACACCAATGTTTGCGCTGCTACTTTTCCTGATTTTAGTTTTCAGTGATACTTTAGAAATTTTGCGTCTGGTTAAATTACAGTGTTCAGTCATTCTTCAGCCCCCCAGGAAACTAACCTCCTGCCTGAACTAAACACGGGGCTACACAATTTTAGGAAAATATGTAATTGTGATTTTTATGATTGTGATTTTCCTGACAAATATTGTGATTCAATTCAATGTAAAAATGTCTAGTATCTTCACTGGTGAGTTTTATTTTCTGTCAGCAAGGAATGTGGCAAGGAATGTGGCAGAGTGACTTTACCATGAGGTGATGTTCCCACTTTAGTGTTTGGATGTAGGATGCAAGCCACTTCTTGAGATAATTGACTGAGCACCTGACCAATAACTCTGCTGTTTGCAACAATTTCAATTGGTCCAAACAGTTCTCAACATGCTGTTCATCATCATTTCAATTCCCAGCATGGACTCAATTCCCATTCATCCTTAACTGCTTCATCTCCAGGTCATCCTTTCTTTGAGAAGCCAAGGGCAGTTAAGTGAGCAGAATGACTAGGTCTTGTGGTAGGTCTCGAGGTAAACAACTGGTTTCCTGAAGAAAATTCCCCTGTGCTTAACACAAATGTCCCAGCTGTGCTGCACCAAAAGTTAATATTTAACTTGCTTCTCCCTTTGATCTGATCGAGCCAATATCTGACTGGGATGCTTGCTCTTGCTTCATCACCATCTCGCACTTTTTTACTCTCTCTCTATTTCTGTCCACCCCTACCTTCTCTGACTTTTCTCAAACACATACAATGTCTCTTTATCTTCCTTCCCTATATCCAAAATTCAGTCAATAAGCAGCTGTAGCACTGTTCTCTTCGTCAGCACTTCAGAGCAGCCTCGTTCTACGACAGCACTTGTACATGTTAAAGAGTATCAGTGTATGAATGAAATTCTAGATATCAGAGCCATTAATCAAAGTGCATTCTTAAAATGACGCTGCTTGCAGGAGCCATGGGCCTGAAACTGTCATTTCTACAGAAATACAGTTTTAATTAAGTTTGATCCAACCTAAATGTAAAAAATATCGTCCGTGGTGCACTGAGCCAGCCTTGCACTATTATTCCTCTCAGTCACTTTTTCATTTCTTTAGAATTGGCTCTGTCCTCAACACCACAGTATCAAGCTTTATCACCCTACGCTGAGAGCTTTCTTTAACATAATGTGACCTGTGCAGTGGTTCACTGACAGTAATATCCAGCACTCCACCTTTTGAGAACCGCAGGCTAGCACTTCATGACTTTCAGTGCCTGCAAGGTCCAACAAATCTTGTAAAATTGTGCTATTTTCAGATAGAGTCATTACGGGTGCCCAACAACAAATAGCCTCTCTCGTTTTCGGCACATCCATATTTCAAGGCAATATTTCCTATGAATACCCTCTTCAGCTGCCTTCTTAAGGTGCAATTTTTTAAGGACTGGAGCTCTACCCCACTCTGCTCTGAGATTGGCACACTTAACCGTCACTAAGTGAAAAGCTTGCCAAAGAAACCTACACAACAGACTCTGAAAATTCGATTAAGTCTCAGTACCCCTTCCACTGCACAGCCCTCTCCCGTTTTCATCTTTCTATAATTAACTATAAAAAGTCCATAGTACCTGATTGTGAATGTCAACTTTCCATTTGAAAGTAAGGGTTATGGCACAGGTGAAAATATGCATATGTCTTCAAAGAAGAGGCACATCAGTATAGATGAGCAGACATGAATTCAATCTGTAACAGAGATGTGAATGTATCTATAGATGACCTCTTGCAAACTTCTACACAACCCTACGCAAAAACCGACAAACACTAACTCACTGTCCGCCATGAACACAGGCCTCACACACACACACACACACACACACACACACACACCACACACACACACACACACACACACTGCATCGTTTCAGGGGTATAAATGCATGTCTATATGCATGCATATACCTAACAGCATGTGGAAAATACACACACACACACAGGGCTCCTCACCCTTCGACACCAACGTTAAAGGAGAGCCAAACAAAAAATTGACTATTGATTGTCTTCGGTGTTAACACAGTGTTTGAAAGTGCTTATCAAGAGCTTTCGTTTCATATAAATCTCAATTTTGGCCAAAATGCCACTTACGACCATATGGTTCTCACCCTTCGATTGGGTTCCAACATATGACTTTCCACATACCATACCTCAGTAATGAGTCTCATTTCTAATGGTTTCATTCGAATGCGCTTTTATTCAGCTATTGCAGCACATCCACATTTAATTGTATTGAAATTATTATTTGGAACTTTTACCTTCATATTTTTATGTTTCTTGAGTTCACCGAGTGCTGTTGGTAGGAATAGGGACAACAAAACTCGCTACAACATAGACCGAATTTGCGAACCGGCCGCTAACACTAGCATTTGCTGCTGCTTTGCTATTAAGTCCTCGTTGGATTGAATTTTTTCATTCTTCTTCCTAACAACAGCACTCAGTGAGTTGGAACTACGGGTATATAGGTTGATTTACACCTGACCTTTCCGTTAATGTAGTTGAGATAAGTAATTGGGAGAGAGAGAAAGGGAAAGAGCAACAACAGGGCTATTGTTTAGTTCACACCGGATTTCTCCTTTAAGTATTTTTAAATTTAGCAAAAAGTTGTTTTTTTTTGATGATTCTTGGGCCCAAATCACTCAGACTGATGACGTTTGCAGAGATGAGAGAGTGGTGTGTGGCCCTACTAAGCTGCATAGCTGGTCAATAAGTAAGAACCAGGCTAGCAAGCTACAGCTATATCCGCTGTTGAGACTTCACTTTGAAAGCATGGCTGAAAGCAGTTGCCAAATATCTAAATCTAATTCCTTAACAAATTTATTCAACTTTTACTACATTTTTACTCAAAGGGATAGTCCAAAGTACTTCTTACCATAGCCCTGTCGCTAGTACAAAGAGCGAGAAAGGGGCTATGGAAAACAAAACTAAAAGTGAGTTCAGTTAAATTTACACCTAAAACAGCTTAAATTAAAACACAAGGGGAATTTTTAAAAAGACAAGCATAATGTAACACTACTACTATCAAAAAAATTACATTTACGCTGACAACTAGGATTCAAATCCACAACTTTTCAGGCTACTTGCATGCTAGTAGTTTCCCTAGCCACTGCCCACAAGTTTTTGACTTGACAAAAAATATTACTTTGTATTATTTATCAAATGTTATCAATTAATTACACTGCACTGTTACTTGCACCATCTGCAAATGCAAATCTTGTGCATGTTTATTCTCTGTAGACTACTATTATTCACAAACACATTACAACCTCATTTGCAGTAAAATGTTATTCAGTGACATCATTGCACCCTATAAATATTTTTATTGGATACCATTAGCCAATCAAACTCTTAGTGATTGCCTGCTGGTTTTGACGGCCAGCATTATCCAGAGATTGGTGTTCTGTAATTGTATTGGCAGAAGAGCACTCAGGCAGACATGACTCTCATTACAAGGAAGATTCTCATTGGCTGGGGAGGTGGGATTGCTCATCATAGTGTCAGGAAAATTGTGTGTGTGTGTGTGTGTGTGTGTGTGTGAAGGGAGTCACGGTGACCTTTTGGCAGCAACAAAATGCAGAAATCAATCAAAAAGCGCTGGGGCCTCCACTGCAGAAAATCCCTACCATCACCCAGCTCCTCATCTGCAGAACTGCACTTGAACCATGAGGGAACAGCTCTGACTCTCCTCACGTTCTCCTCATCACTCAGTTTCTCTGCAGAAGCATCTTATGCATGCTGTATCTATTATTCTCAGAGGTAAGCGAGTTCTCTCTCAGCAGCTACTGGGACAGCTTGGGTGTCTTGCCTGAGCAGGTGGGGGCTTGGCTTAGAGCTGAGCTATGCAACAGTCAAAAAGGCAGTAGCATAGCCTACAGAATCCCCTCTGGTAGACCATGCCAACTACTTTAGGATTCTTCAAGGAACTCTGAGCCCCCGAGCCCCCTTTTAAAATTTTCCTCAGGAAGAGAAGTCAATGTCACAATAAAAGGACTTCAAAAAATGCAATTTAAGCAGTGAATATGCAGCAGCAGCAGCAGCAATGTTGCAGTGCTGATCGTCACCATTCCCCCCTCTGAGTGTGAGTGAGGATGCAATTAAGTCAGAGCAGAGATCAAAGGTCCCAAGGTGTCTGCGTAATGGGTTGCATGATGACGAGGCTGGAGCCAAACAGCTACACCTCTCCCTGTGCTTCCTCAAAGGCCAGTGTCTTCCATTGTGATGAATAATCTAATATCTATGCAGCTGATCAGTAATAAAGGACAGTTAAACTTTGCTGGACCTCCACTGAGTGAAGACATTTGATTCTCTAGATTCTCAAGTCGGTGTTATTGCCCCCAATAAACAAGTGCACACTGCACAAGCAATGAAATAGAAAAACTGATGACTGGCTACCAAACTGCCAGTGGCACATTCTATAAATGCCATTCAGACACAAATGACATGCCAGAGCAGTAAATGACACTGATGTTTTATAATAATTACATTATGGCATGACCAAGAATATTTTGTTATTAATCTCCAAGACAAAGTTATTTATAGCCAAGAGAAATTGAATACGGTGACGGAAAGCGACCACGTTTGCACATATTGGGCTGACAGAATGTGTGAAGACAAGTGTTCTGAGTCACAAGCAGGAAGGCTGCAGCGCCTCACTGTTGCCCTGTCTCTTTAAATGTTCTCACTTTGAGTGCCATACCAAACTACTGTAAAATCAACATGACTTGGGGCTGAATGGAATAATGGCCAAATTCTGCTATTTGTGTCTATTCTTTTATCCATAATGTTCTATTCATGGATTGAGTTGGTCGTCTAAACAACCGATCAGCAAAGATGGTTAAATGTGTTCATACACTCTCCAGACCATACCAGTGGGAGGTTTCAAACGGATCCCAAATAAATTGGTGAATCTAAATGCATTCTTCAGGTTAGTTACATATACTCAGCCCCACAGGTGATGGATACTGTACTTACAGAACTTCAGCTCAACACTGCAATGGCTACACAGTGTACAAATTTGGTCACAAATTCTCCCAAGTGAGTCTTTAAAAAAAAAGCTTAAAAAAAGATCAACTGCATTCCACCACTCACAGTATAACGTCCGTTTTCTAAAACAGGGATACAGTGGACTCTTGACTTGATTTCAAGTCAGATTACTGTGCATGCAAGAATCCCCGATAACAATATCCACAGAACCTCACACAGCTTAACAGCCCACAAATATTATGTAACCCATCTCAATAGCTTGAGCTCACATTCAGGCTGTTTGGCATGAGAGGAAGTGGAGAACATCACACTGAGTGTGTATCAGCCACTGCTATTGTAAGGGCCTTAAAATATACCAGTGCTTCAACTATTTCTTTTTTTAAATATGTATGAGTGTCTGATGGTAAGATGTAGGGTTGGGTTTCATTACACAGAGGCTGAAATTTCACTACTTTTGGTAGAGCATGTGAAGAAGCACTGTATATCAGCTACAAATGATGGCTGATGTACTATTAGGGAAAACGCTTGTAGTATTAATCTTAAGAATTAGGCAATTAACTTGACAAAATAATACATTTTTCCTCAAATGACTACTAATGTCTGCTGTGTCGAGCATTTCGTTTTTTTCTCTCTTTCAGCACTATGGCAGTATGCCACAGTAGCATTATATGTGCCGACTGGAAAGTGCATGTTGCTCGCTGTCAAAATGTTGGTCACGGTTGCACCGTTACAGTTTAAACGCAATGAATCTGAGCACCCTCTTGATAGCAACATTCTCTTACTACTTGCTCATAAAATATTGAGTCTTAGAACACAACGCTAAAAGTAAGCCCTGTGGCTTTTTTCAGTGCTCGTCTAAAGATGAATATCGTGTGCTGATTATGCTGGAATTTTCACGTTTGACTCAAATAAAATATGAGCTCTACCACGAACGTGAGGGCGAATTTACACAAGAACTTCGACATGATGCGAGGTGTGTATTCTCGCACACAGGGAAATCCACTTGCAATACCGATGACACTGGTACGCATGCATACTTAAGTGAAATACAACGCTGCATATACTCCACTAGCGTTAACACCGAGTCTCATTTGTCTTGTCTTACAATCGCGCTCCAGGAGACTGCGCCTCTATAATAGCGCCCATTTGCTAAAATCAGTATTAGAGAAACCATAGCGCAGGAGAGAAGCTAGAAGAGGAGAGGAGGAGAGGGGGAGGGAGGGGGAGATGCAGTGGTGAAATATATCAGTTCTCTTACCTTGAAAGGGAACATAGGACATGTTCCAACGGCATTGAACGTGGTCTTCGCGTTTCGACAGTCTGTCGGCACGCAAAAAAAAAAAAAATACCTCACCAATCAGAGAAGAATTTGTTCACAGTTGGTGTCGACGCAGACCAATATTCCGAAGATGCAAAATGGAAAATTTAAACCGTAATCCACGAATGAAGTGAGCCATTCAAAATATGTAAGCCATGACATAAAGTTAAATTAACTAATATATTTTACGCGCCGTTATAGTGGTGTGGGGGGAACGAGGGACAGAGAGAGAGAGAGACAGAAAGAGAGAGAGAGAGAGAGAAAGAGAGAGAGAGAGGGCGAGAGAGAGGGAGAAAGAAGGGGGCGGTTGAGTATGCGCGTGTCTATATTCCAGGGTAGAAAATCTATATGCACTACATGTCCCTCGTCCTCCCTGTTCCTAAAGTATTCAAGTGCAATGCCGCCCAAATTTGCAGTAGTGGAGAACGGCTCCCTCCGCCGCTTTCAGACGCACACGCAGCCGCAAGCTCACTCTAATTCACACACGCCCTATAGATACGAAGGAGGGGGTATCATATGCCAATTACGCGGCAGAATCTCACACCCCATACCATCTTTCTGACATGAGAAATTTGTGAAAACTTGTGTTGCTTCAACTTGCATAGGTCAATTAGACATTTCAATCTTAAAACTGGGATATATACACGGGTCTGGCAATCAGTTTTTAGTTTCTTTCTAGTGCAGATGGTTAACCTCTCCAGAATATTAAGCCTGTTACGTTTGAAAGTAGCCTCTTTGTGAATTCCTCATCAAGTGCTGGGTACGAAAGAACTTCCATTTTAATGTGCTGCACGAGAATAGCATGACCAAAATTACTAAGTAAATTTCAATAACTATTAGATGCTAACACACATCATCTCCTTGCTGTATCACCGCCTCTCAAACGTACAGCATCACTCACTCACTCACTCGATCAGGCTCAGGGGTACACTCACTGCTTCTCACGCACGCTAGCACACCACGCGTTGTAACTCATGACCAGATGCATCAACAGGAAGCTGATGCCACTGTGGTGCACTGAGCCAAGATGGCGAACACGGCAGCCAAGAGCATCCTCACCTGTTTCCATAGTAGGGGACGAGGATGTCAATCTTCAGACGTGGCTACCATCTGCTGGACAGACCCGTCTATTGCACCCATCTGTGACGGAAGACTACTGCGATATGGCATGGATTTTGAAACGTTTACCAAAGTCAGTTTAAAGTAACAACGGGCAATCATCGATACACTTTGCAATGCGATTTTGCGCCAAAATATCACGTCTGACCTGATTGTATATATTTTCATTATTTAACAACTATTTTCACAATTGACATGTTTTCGGTTTGTTTGGGCTGAAAGAAGCTCAGCGCATATTTTTGTCTGAAGGCTCAATGTGAACGTTTCCCTCTTGCACAGAGTATGCAATGAAGAAAAAGTGTGGATGTCGCTCTCTTTGATTTCAAGATCAAATACCACAAACATCCAAAATGTATTGCATGAAGTAGTGTGTGAATTATAATTTATCAATTTTTTCAGTAAAACTTAAACATTGTGTGTGAGGTCAAGATAATTCAGAGAACATTTCAGCACCATGGTCATAGCAGTTTTCTCAGACAGGGAGCTGTCCAGGTGCTGAAGTTGTTCGAAATGTCCACTTCATGGCGCTAGAGAAATAAAAACCGCAGAGGAGTAGATGTTATCAGATCGGCCCTACGGCGGGGAAACTCGGGGTGATTTTAAGAACCATGCACAGAGATCTATCATACAACAAAATTATCAAAAATATTATTTGTTGTCGAGGTACATTATAGTCCTTCATAGCTGTAAGAGATCACATCTCTTTGTATCATATTCATATAATTTGTTGGGACATGACTGTGTGTGCCACCATATTCATGAGAAATTAAAATTTTGATGCCACTCTTCTCTTTTCAGGTCCCAATTATCCGCTGACTAAAGTGAAATCTAAATGCACCTTTGTTAGAATGTGACTGCTTACGCATAATCTACCTGGTTAAAGGTATGATACGAGCACACTGTACAATCATTGATGAAGAGTGGGTGGTGAGCTTGTCGCTTGCAATTTACAAAGCCCTTCCAATTATACTCTTAACCTTGCGTGTAGAGCTGCTCTGAAGACAATACTACAATGGATTGAAATACCAAAGGTTTCTATCTTTTAAATAGCCTAACACCGTATTGAACTTTTGGTTGTGTGTTTGAATGGAATGTGATACAGGGAGTAGGCCAGCTCAAGCAGATTATGTTTTACAGCACACATCAAATGGTAGCATCCACACGCCACATTAGCCTCATCATATGCCAAGCTATAACCAGTACTATGAGAGTCTCTGAAAATAGCCTATTTTGTATGCTGAAAGCTTTTGTCTTAAATTACATAACCAATTACATTACATAACCTTCTGTCAGACAGCCAGTGGAATGCCTTACTGTCAGCAAGCCATGATTTTGTGGCAACCACATTCCATATTGTGTGGAGATTTTAGTGAGGTAATCAATCTATAGTTTTTCTTTTCTGGACATTGAAATTTCATGTTTACCATAGTGGAGCAATGATGGGCTTAAGTGTGTGTACAGTGCAGGAGACTTCTATAAGGCTACAGATGAATCAGAGTTTCACCAAAAAATACTTACAAAAATATTTCTCACAACAGTCACTTTTTCATGAGTGTGAAACAAAAAATTTGGTCTTAAGCATAGGCAGCTCTCCTAATTTCAACTCAGACATGAAACAGCCCCACTGCTAATTGCAGTGAAACAGAGAATTTCAGTGATTTCAGAATTTCAGAGAATTTCAATCTTTTCCCATTGTTTTCAATGTAAATCTAGCTCAGACCCCTGCGGCCCGTGGATTTTCAGAGTTTGAATGGACTTTTATGGCAAATAAGTCCCTGAATGTTCGTGGAGAGGGAATTATGAAGTGATGACCATCGCAGAGAACCTTCTTTAATGGGGAGAAATTGAGAGGAGAAAGCACTGATATGACTGAGATCCGCTATGAAAATGCCACTGGCAAGCAGGAAAGACCATTGTAAACAAAAAGTCATGTTAATAGTTTGTTTTTTGGCGATGTGGACGGCTGCTATAGCTACCATAATTCCTCAAATAATGTCCGGGGCCTTTGTTTACTACACCAGACATAAGCTTTTATTTTAGGTGGGCTTTGTTTTACAGACAGGCCTTTATTTCTAGATGCAGGCTATCCTTAGGTGGATATCCCAGTTAACACACAACGTAACAAGAACCTTAAATAACTTTGGCCCATTGTTCTCCTATGGTTATTCTAAGAATGTTTTCCGTAAACCTTGGGTGTACATTCAGAGAACATTAGCTGTAAGTTGTCACATTCATAAACATTTCCTTAACAATTTAGGTAGCAAAAACTCAAATGTTACATCATGGTTGAAATGTCCCCTTCACATAATGTTCCCACTTTTTTTGGAGTTCCTATTATGAAATGGTGTCGGAACATTCCTGGAACATTACGCTGAATTGTTGGTGTCCAGTCCAACAATTCAGTGTATCAAAGTCATAAGAACAATCAGAGACAGTTGAGCCAATACCAAACGTAGGCCTATAAGGATAATACATATGTATGCCTATGTCTTACATAGTATATATATGTCTTTGTTTAGAATAATTTTTAATCCCTGATAAAGTAGGGATAATGCAAGTGGATAGCACTCAGGCGAACCAGTTTTGCGTCCCACACCATGCGCTCTTTTTCTGCTAAATCGTGATTCGTTCTCACAACCAAACTAACCTATTTACGTTTCCTAGCACCCCTTCAGAGAACCAAAACTACCTTCATGGAACGTTCCCGCACTCAACGAATAACCTTTCCAGAACGTTCCGGACCAACCAACCAACCAAACCAACTTTTCTGTACTGACTACAGGATACTAATGCAGTGGTTCACAAACTTTTAACTGCTGCGTATCCGCTGAGACCCTCTGGTCCTTGCAAGTACCCCCTGCATATTACATATGTGCAGTGGCAATTGGATTGTACTGGTGATAGCATGGAAATAGATGTAATGTTCAAACTATCTTTGTGCTTGTGAGAACCCATTCACAGATTTATTTTGTGTACCCCAGTTTGACAACCACTGTACTAATGCATACCTCGCAGAATTGTTCTGCTAATTATGATCAGCTTGTTTGCTGTTGGAACAGATAGCCTATTTAAAACTTTTACTTTAAAGCCAGGATGCCAATCTCTGGCAATGCACAGTACCATGGAAAACCAATGTCTATTTTCATCACTGGGAATAGCCTACAACTGTCGGAATTCTGTTGATATGATTCTGATTTCATGCTTCAGCAAATTATCACGCATCTTATTAGATTAGCATTTCTAGGTAAATTTAGCGATCACTGTTTAGGTAGTGAAAACGGTAGTCAGTGAAAGTAGCGTTAATAGTCAAAACAATCATTGTCTTGACAATAAGAGCCTAATTCTAGTCCAGACACATTTATAGGAAAATTAACCTTATTGATGATAGACGTATTCACAGCAGCAAAACTAGTGATGTGACTATTTCTAGTTTGGAGACACAGATAGGATGGCCGGAAATCCATTACTCATGGCTCTACGCAAAGGCCACTCTGTGCTGCGCTGTGCTCGGTGCTTTGCCGCACTACTACTTTGGCCTGCATCAGACACGCATAACGCACACAAGTGCTGAAAGTAGCATTTACAGAATATTTCATTTATTACGGTAAAGAGGTAGATATTTAGGGTATATGCTTTACTGGTGCGCACAGCAATATATTGAGAATTAGAAATTTCCGAACAAGTTTTTTTTTTTTTTTTTTTAACTCCTGCCTGAATTTTTTGTCCGGCCTTTTTTTCTCACATCTACCACGATTATGTCCAACCTAGATTATGCTGCAGCCCATTCATCCTCTACTGAGCTGATGTGTCTCTGGCCTGATGTTGGAATATTTTAGCTGATTCTTTAGTGTTCAGTGTTAAGCTTAACTTTGCAATAGAGCTGAAAATTTCTAAACAACCAGTTCAACTTCCAAAACATTTTATAACCTACATCTTCACATTATTTTCTTAGTTGCTAATAGCCTAGCCATGCTCTCCTAGCACTTCCACTTGATCATCTCCCTACAGTACTAGTCTGAATTTGATCCTATTGGGCTCGTTTCAGGAGGCATTTTAACCTGTCCAATCAGCGAACAGGGGGAGGCATTGTGAATGCAGAGCTAGAATGCTATCAGTCAAGACAAGCTATCAGTCTGGGGCTGATCCAATCTTTTTTAAACTTAAACACCTTAAACAGACAGCAAGCAATCGAATCTTACTACCGAATGTCCAGACCCTCTCTACAAAATGAAAGCGTAGAACGAGAGTGTGGTTTTATTACCAGGCTAAGTTGCTAATGTCAGGTTTGCTATGGCAATTTTGATAATCATGTTGGTGGGGCAGGAACCTTTCATTCTGGTGGCAATAGTTTTATTGGTATTTGCTTTATAGACAAACTAAGCATTTTAAAAAGTAACATGCTTTTGCAGGATATCCATTGTGTTTTGCAGTTTGTGGGGTAATTGTTTTGAGATAATAAGAAGTCAAGGTCTAATCAACTACACAGGTTTTCCTGTGTCAATATGAAACAGGCTAGTATTTTTAGTGCTCTGATACTACGTTACCTAGCCTACCAAAATAAGTTTAAGGTTTTTTTTACACTTAAGGACTTGTTTTCTGATCATTTATGATGTAATACAATGGTTAAGATTGAAGTTTTGACAAATGCCTCTGTTCTGAGAATTTTTGGTTTCTGCAGTAGCACCCACCTACAGACATGCGGCATAGGTGTACTGCTATTCTCTGAACAGAAGCATTCATCAAAAATGTAATCTCAACCATTGTATTTCATCATAAACGATCAGAAAACAAGGCTTTAAGCAGAAGCGGATTGTTTCACCAAAAAATTTAGCCCAGCAGCTGCCACTGGTGTACAGACAATGAATTGTTGGCCCTTCATAATTAGTAAAATGCTATAAAGGATCTTGCTGTGGCTAGAATTACTTACGAAATAATACAACACTGGTGATTTAACTAGTTTGCTTAATACAGGGATAGTAATTTCATCCTTGCTAGAAAACTTTTGATTTTGAAAATGACATCAAGGCTGATGTGTCAAAATGTAGCACAGATTTTTTTGGATACAATGCAGCCAAATCCAATGCAAGCCATCCTTTAATAGATTGAGCTTCAGTCAAACACTAATACATAAAAGTGAACAAAGAGGACAAGTTGACTACTTATGAGACCTGTAACACTTTTTTTTTTTTATTTGTTGATACTTTGTGTGTGTCAATCTCTAATACATGTACAGTATAAACTTAATCTGATCAAAAGTCAAAGGATACAACAAAGAAAACTTGGACCTGACAATAACTCAAACAAGGACTACAGTGTCAGGGATTATTCTTCCTTGACTTAAAGTTTTAACCCTGACGTGTGATAGATATATACTATAAAATTCCAACTATGACCTAACAAGCACTTTACAGGTATATTGTCCATACCATAAATAAAATAATAATAATTGTTAACCAAAAAAAAAGAAATAAACGCACAAATACATTCATTACCAATCTCAAAGTTATGGATAGATCCCTTTAAATGTCTTAACAGCTACTGCCAAATTCTTGAAGAGGGATACACATCCCATCTATCCTGGATTTTGCCATGCTTTTAGAGTCAAACAGTCGATAGCATGTGATTGGCATGAAGGTCTCAAACCACCACATTTTGTCTTTTCTTTACAATATTATGATTCAGTTTATGTAAATCATAACTTGTTCATGTTTCACTTTGTAAAATAAATGCAGGTAACAAGAATTATGATTAAAAAAAGTAATAATAATAATAACTGTAACGATTCCAGCACTTTGTTGTTGCTGTTTGTGTATTACCATGCCTTATGTCAGTCTGTTTCCTGTGCATTGACAGCTGAATGTTGGAAATCCACTACACAAATAAAAAAATAATTGGCTGGCCTTCAGGAGTGGCATTCAGAGAAATTGATGGAACAGGTCTACCTACATTTATCGCTATCACTCATGACTGATTAAGATTCTTCCAAAAAAAACAAAAAAAAAACAAAAAAAAGACACGACAACCTCTCTGCCTCCAAACAACTATCAAATGGGAAAATCCTGGGAGATGGTCACATCTGTTTTCCAGCTAGACACCATATTGAGCTAGATTATCGTGGGAGAAAATACCATCACAATGGAAATGGCACCTTAGTGGCATATTGTTCATCTTAAACTCATTCTCCCTAGAATATCCACAGTTCCTGTCACCTTTACCAATGTCGTAAGGATATGCATAGTGAGGTCTCACTCCTTTGCAAAACCTGTTGCAATGTCTATGACTAAGTATCTTTAAACAAAGAGGCATACTGAATGAGAATTCTCCTGATCTGTTTAACAAGTTAACCCCACTTTATATTACATGTAGAGGTATACAATCCAGTGGTTGTTATTGTGGACATGAATGTACATATAAATCTTGTTTACAAATTAATGCCCTTAAAACATCTTCCTAAAAAAGAGTGCAAAATAACATGACACACAATGATGAATGAATAAAAAATAAATTCTGATCACCAGATCTCAGGAAGGCATATTCTAAAGGTATCTGACACTGGAAACGAAAGAGAAGAAGTAGCAGAGTGATCTCTGCAGATCACGGTGCTAATTCATGTCTGTTTGTTGTGTTCCTTGTAATTAACCTGAATTTGGAGAAACATTACATGTTCTTGCGCTCTCGACTTTGAAATTTCTTTAAGCGGCCGTGGCAAATCCCTGCTTTCCTCAGAGAGCTTGTACAGCTCTCTCACTCTCTCTGATGGGGTCTTGCATGCACTAATTGTATCCGCTTATCAGTCAGTTCTCTTTCTATGCCTCCTCTCTTTGTCCTCTCTTTGCCCTTACATTTCTCTCTGTCTCTCACTATCACACACATGCATGCGCGCACACACACACAGACAAAGACGGAGAGACATACACACACACACACACACACACACACACACACACATAAACACAAACATACATACAGGCCAACTACACACATCCAATCTAACTCAGTACACACTCACATTGCCCCACTCCACAAGGTACTGGACCTTTCCGTCGGGAGTTATCCGTCTAGCCAGGATCCTGACGGCCTCCCCTCCTCCCCACCCCCTGGGTGCCGCTGGCCCCTCCCCTGGCACCCCACCCGAGAAGGAAGTGACATCACGCAGGAAGAGCGAGGGACACGGGTCCAGCCTCTGCCCTGGCTGGTGATGGGAGGATGAGAGGGAGAACGGAAGGCAGGGAGCTGGGTGCGAATGCGGGTGTCTGCAGGGGTCCTCCGCACTGGGAGAGCAGCAACAGATGGAGGAGGAAAGTTACAGGGAAAGTGGGAAGGGAGAAAAAACAGACAGAGGAACCCACATGGAAAAGTCCCATTGAAAAACATACAGGATTTGGAAACACCTAATAACAACTTTCATTAATAGTCCATTAACACACCAGCATTAGCTATGAACAAATCATTGGGCTACTTAAACAAAAACAAAACAAAAAAAAAATCACAATTCCAAAATTTAGATATATATGAACTGTATTTGCTAATGTGATTGTTGAATTGACATGATTTGTACTGCCTTTTCAGGGATCCTTACAACATATCCCTTCATAAAAAAAATGACTTTTACAGCATTAGTCCATGTTAACAAATCCTTAAAAATATTTGTTCATAGCTTAATGGTTTGTCATATTAATGAAAGTTATTATAGAGTGTTACCTATGACTCTCGTCTGTCTTTAAAGAACAATTTAAGGACCATGTGAAGTCCACATTTATAATCTGTAAAATCCCATGTGACGAGAGAAAGACTAATAGATAGAGTTGAGAGGTTAAGACTGCCAAGAACCCTTTATTATTTACCATTGCTACAAGAATATACATAAAATACCTAAACAACCAACTGTTTTTCCTCATACCGAAAATGTTGCTTGATTTATAGTGAATATTCCAGTTTCTCTGAGAACATGGACGAATATACAAATACAGAGTAGTGAATAGTAGTCTATAACAGTGGTAGTAGTAGTAGTGTGACTAATAGTCACATAAACATTTTGGATAAAAACTATGCATCCTCCTTGTCAAGACAAAGCATCGTCCACATAAGCAATGCTTGTCCACCTAGAGTGTTGCCGTTCTTACTGCGCATACTGTACCAAGAGCTACTAAATCTGTAAAGTCGTTTTTGTCTCTCATAAAGCACAGCTGCTAGAGTATCTGCATTCGCCCATGATGTGCCCATTGCCATGTCGTTTACGGGCGAAACGTGTCATAGCTAATTTGCATAAAAAGCTTTTTCACTTCTTTTAGTTGCTCTGCAGTCGTTGCCAAAATTTGGTCGCGTGACGCTTTTGTTACTTTAGTCATTTTTGCCGTTTTCAATAGAAAGCGAATTATTTTACAGCTTTAGTAGCTCTTGGTATGAACGCACAGTTATTCTCTCCATTGGTACCATAAATGGCGCAGGAAGCGGAAGACAAATATTTAGGTTCTATGGTAAAAATCACATGCCCTCCTAGCACCCACTGCCCAGGGCTAGGATGCCTTATATGTGTACTGATTCACAGGCCTGTGTGTCACATCCTCACCTGTAGTGATGCAGGGCTCTGGACAGAGGTTGAGTGCCATTATATGAGGGGTGGTAGAGCGCAAACATTCTCTTGGGAGGGGATCTGCAGATGGTGCAAAAATATGAATTCTAAATTAGATTCAAATGCAGGAATATCACGTTTACGGGGTGATATGCCACACAATGCAATCTGTAATATAACACAAGTCTGACTATTGGAGTCCGACATATAATCTGAGTACACAGTATACAATCTGTACTGCTGTATGCTTTTTTCTCTCCATGGACTTGCGTGATTAAAAAAATGGATTTAAAAAAAAAAAAAAAAAAAAAAAAAAAAAATCAGTGGCAGCTGGGACCCTGACTCAAAAGCATTTCATGTAATTTCATGCATCGAGCACTCACCCCAACGTCAACTCCTCCTCGGATTTTCTGGAGTTGTAGAGGTTCGTCCCACCTACATAACCATGGCAACATGGCACCAGATCTATGGGGTTGGCTGCCGCTCCTTGTGGACAAGGCTGAGTGGAACAGGGAGAGGGAAACACAGTCAGACCTGTGTGAGCCAACAGTGTTGGTGCGCTTTCCACTTTGCTTTGGTCTGATTTACATATTATAGACGCTAGTTTCACGCTCAAGATTTACGATTCCAAGATTCTTAGTTAAACTAACCACATGATGCAAATTCGGTATAGAACAAAACAAGATGTGCTTTGATAAGCAGGGGATCAATCAGAAACATGTTTATCGTAACATATATCAAATTTACACTTACACATCTCTAACTGAACATGGACAAAAAACTACACCTTGATAGCGTTTGATAATATTCCTATCTACCAGACATGCTCAGCACAAGCAAGCTCATTTGTGCATGTATACAATGACCATGCACCTTTCCTCCATGCAAAATGCCATCAGGACAGACTGTGTACAAGTCGTAGCTCTGGCCATGAGACATGACGCATGCTAAAAGGCTGCATGGGGATTTCTCACCCACAGCATCCCAAATGCGTGCCCGGGCACACACACACGTACTGTTCCTCTCTCCTCATCCCAATCTAAATCAGCCATGACAGTCTGATACATGGCACCAGGGGGTTGTCACCCCCCCCCACCCCAATGAGAAGCGGCTTACGAAATGTACATTGTTGCAAGTGGAAGCCACAGCGCTCTAACACGCTGAGCAGAGTGCGGCGCCTGATGCCTGGCGTGGGGCTAAGACTGCTGCTGCGATGCCAACAGACTGTTTTGGAGCTCCGTGCCCCGTTGTTGTTCTGGCTGACAGCTTCTCCGTGGCCATCATTCATTCTTTCATCTCTCCAGGGCAGAGATATCACTATAATACGAGAACCTGGGTCTCTCTCTCTCTCTCTCTCTCTCTCTCTGTGTCTGTGTGTATGGGCATGCACACGTGTGTGTGTGTGTGTGTGTACGTGTATAAGGTGAATGTGTGAAAAGTCAAATCCAAGGAGCAAGCATTGTTATATGCACAAGTCTTTGTGTGAACGTACTTGTTTATGTATGCGTATGTGCATGTATATGGGCAGGTTTATGTAAATGTGTGTTTCAAGATATATTCAAGACTCAAGAATGTGTGCACAAATATACATTTATGTGTGTGCATGAACGTGCACTGTGGTGGTATGGAGGTTTGTGCATGAATATTTGTCCAAATAAGTACAGCATGTTTGGGTGTGCATGTCAATGTGTAAGAGTGTGTGTGTGTGTGTGTGTGTGTGTGTGTGTGTGTGCATATATGCATGCATACTCCCAGTGCAGGTCTAAAGGGGGTTCTACCTCTTTAAATCTCTACGCTCCATCAATGCTGCTCTGTCAAACTGCCAGTGCCACCTGGCCAAACTGTAATCGACTGCAAAGTGCACTTGGAACAGATCCCAGACTGTGCATTCGGCCATACCTTCCCCCTCCCCTCTCCCCTCTTTTATCACAACAAACCCGCCTCAAGACAGCTCAGGGATGTATATCAGCCCCGGCTAACAGGACAGCCCGCCTGGGGATTGCTGACTAACATACAAGGGGAGAGACTGACTGAGACGTTTGGAAAAGATGCATGAAAAAAATAAACACTGGATGGCACAGTGATGTGTCTATGTGTATGTACAATACTCATGACTTTGTGCATTTGGGTGTGGATGTTGGGTGTGAGTGAGTATGTGTCTGTGTGTCTCAGTGTGTGAGTGTGTGTATGTGTGTGTGTGTGTCTCAGTGTGTGTTTTTGCTGATTCAGATGTACAAGTGCATTTCTGTCTATGGTTTTTGCTAGTGGATTGTAAATGAGTGTATGTATGTGTGTGTGTGTGTGTGTGTGTGTGTGTGTGAGAGTGAGAGACCAGAGTCACTGACCTGTGTCTCCATGATGCGGCGCTTTGACTTGCGAGACTCCTGGCCCACCGCCCTCCGTTGGCATGGCAGTGACAAGGGGCTGCATCAGGGGGAACAGACAACATTTCCCAGAATCACTCAAACGACCCTCAACTCACTTTCCCCTCCTTTCATACACATCAAACACAAACAAAGCATCTGTTCTTTTTGGGATAGTACTGCACAGAATACTGATTGAGAGAAGGAGGTCACTTTGGTTAAGATGACGAAAAGCATCCGTCCTACAAAGACCTGAGAACATTACAAGGCTGCAGATTCTCACACACACACACACACACACACACACACTGCACTGCTTTGACTTATAACACTTTTATATTGCAGAGGGTATTTGAGACTGACTCTCGGAGTGAAGATACTATTGGAATTTGCACAGCTTTTGGTGATGAGTTCTGGAAAGGACTGAACGTTTATACAGCAGCTCTTTATAAAATATGTAAGTATACTCTGTTTTGGCTCGCAAATATATCATAGTCCACAAATCTAGTGGGAAACAACTTCTCATCACAAACAATTTGCCTGACCAGGCAACAACAGCAGAGCACTTGGCAGGAGGTGGAGGCCAAAAGAGCAGCCTGCCAAAGAGCTAGCTAGTGACACCATGTCCAGTCAGGAGCCTCTCTTAGCTGTCAGTGCTCAGAGGACCATTCCATTTGAGCTCCACCACTGAAAACACTTTAAGAACTATTAAGATGTTTAGATTTCTGGAAAAATCTGCAATCGTTGTGGATTATTACAAGAAGTGGATGAGAACTCAACAGGAGATGGAACACTGCTGTAAGTTACTTTGGGTTCTTAGCTTATAAGTTATGTAGTGATTGATGCATTTATCATTTAAAGCGATATTCCAGAGTCTTTCACTGAGTGCCATTGGGAAGCAATAGAATGACAGAATTTGGTACCGCATAGACCAAATAATGAACCAACAGCTAACTATATGGGGTCCAGAAGCTCACTTTCAATTCAGTTTCCTTGGCCCTGTTCAGTTAGCGTTAGCTTAGCCGGGTTGCCATACCAACAGCACTCAGTGAGTTATGGGAGATATATGCAATAAAATAAAGTACTAAGTATAAGTAGTAAGTGTAAGTATTTTAAGGGCTTTAATACAATATGTCGAATGTGTCCATATATATTTTTAAGGATATATATATTTTCAATTGGTCTACTGACTTTGTTATTAACCTTAATGTACTACCTCTTAACACAGTATTTAATACTGAGATACCTACACTTCAGTACACATAACTTGATTTGTTGGCAACAACGCTTCGCTAATGCTAATACTGAATTCTAACAAGCCCCTTTGGAAACATCACCTTCACATTTTATTTACCTCACTGTATATCATATATTTTTTTGTCCAGCGAGATACACTTCTTTTACTTGGAGGTTTCTGCACAGAATCTTTCAAAGCGCCTGAGAAGGGAATGTATTGACCATTAGTGTTGGAACGTTAGAGTGAGGAGGAGGATAATAGCTGCCAGGAACCTTGATCTGACCTTTTCCTGTGTGTGATGTTGATGGGGGGCTCGGCAATGAGCGGAGATGCGTCCGACGAGAGAGGTGGAGGCGCCCGCACCTGCAGGCCGAACAGACACTTCTTCTTTTTTATCTCCTTGCCAGAGACGAACCTACAGCAAGAGATGAGACATACAGCCACACGTATCTGTGAGCAAAGCCATTCTCTTCTTCATGCCTTTATAACTGATGCAGTTTTCATTAGGAATAACTACCGTAAGAACAGATAATAACAATTTGTTAATCTCGTGGAATCACAGCTATCTTAAAAGCCTAGCAGCCATGTAAACTAACCATTAATATATAATGCTCGGGCCTTACTTAAATTCAACTGAACTCAAATTCAATTTAACCCCAAAAATCACATATATTCAAGTCAACCTCACCAAACAAAGGCAAACATGCAGAATGTGATGCCATAGACACTCTAGCCACAGCTGATACAAAGGAACATTTCTGCACGGAAGCATCGGAGCAGATTAACATCTTATGTAAGTTCCCATGCATCTTGTGTGGCGAGCTGGAAGGAGCAGTCATTGCCGTGCATGTTAATTACTGCCATCAAATCCACTCTCACCTGTCTTTGTGGGAGTTCAGGGCATTGAGCAGATTGTGGCATCGATCTTGCCGTGGTGTGTCAGAGAGCTAAACGACATACAGAGCGAGAAAGAGGAGAGAGAGAGAGAGAGAGAGAGAGGGAGGGACGAAAAGAGAGGGAGAGAGAGAATGTTAGTTTTGGCTTTCAGTAGAAGGAATCTCTTTCACACAAATAGAGGATATCAATTTTTTGTGTAACCAAAGACATAAAAACTGATGAAGTCTCCAGACATCTTTTTGTCACACAGCCCGTGTCTGCCTTGTAGCTATAAACCAACACACTCACACACACACTCACACAAACTCAGCCGACACAAGCACAATTTCTTCTGCAAGAGTGTGATTGCGCACAGGATTAAAAAAAACTTAAGTGTTTCTGTGTGCTTTGACAGCATGGTAATTTCAGCCTGTAAAAAAGGGCATTAAGACCAGTCAGTCAGTTTGATTTGCATTACAAAAAATAAAGCTTAGCTCTTCTCATACGGCACCTCTCCCAGAAGCAGAGACTCCCAGTTCTCGTTGGTGAAAGACAGGATTTCGTGGTCAAAATCAAAGTATTTCCTTTTGCAGCACAGAGAGAGGTGATAAAGGACCAAGTGGGCCAAATCTACCCTGAAAGGACAAAAATATTGTGAGCTTGCCATAAATATGACATGTTACTTCACAAATCAGGCAAATTCCTCAGTCGTACTTTATAACTCCATCAATGCCAAGTGAATATCAATGTTTGAAAATGTAAACAAGCTCAACACTACGTAAATGCACTGTGTGTTGTTGGTCAAATATGTTTATTGCAAATATTTTGAATGCCATTCACATAGACAATTCACAACTATGATTTCAGTTGAAACTCTAAAACAGGGGTACCAAGATATAAGTCTACAGGGTCTGCACACCAAAGCTTCTTGATTCGAGGGTCCAGACAAGCGCAGGTTATTGTTCAAATTACACGAAAATACAATCCGTTTTTGCTGCGATGTCTGATAGGTGTGGTATGAAACATCTACTTGCACTTGTACAACTTGAAAAACCACATGCCTAGTCTGCCATTGCCAATGACCAAGGATGGCCGAACTTTCTATTTGTGGGCTGCATACTGAAAAGCCAGGGGCCACTGCAAAATGAGAGCACCAGTTTTTCACCAGTTTCAAGCAAAAAAACAACTGTGTTTCAGATCAGAAAATCTGGCGGTTCTCTAAGTCTGCACTATTTGATGATGCTATTGACAAACATGATGACGCTACTGACAAACTATGATGTGTGATGGATATATAATATTAGATTAATGTAACAAAGGGCCATATTTAATTTTATTGTTTATCTTCATGGCCGCATGAAAGAAAGCAGAGGGACGCAATTGACCCCCAAGCCGTAGTTTGGCCACCCCTGCCATTGCCAATATACTTGACCCGATAGTCAAGTAATTTGTAAACATTGTGCTATAGGCCTAACAATTCAGTATGCGTATAACTCACAAACACACACACAAATATTCAGTTTAGTTTGAATAACTGTAAAGATGGATCGAAAATGCATTCCTGCATGTTGTGTAAAAACATACTGAATAATCTTACATTCAACTTTTGAGTGGCTGATACACAGAAATGGACGTTGTCCATCCATGTTCTGTTGACGTACAATAACGGTCTACTTAATATGTAAAGTAGCACTGCAATGAAGTTTATTTTGAATAACTGTATTTTAAAATAGAAAACTAGAGTAAATGAGCAGTAAATTGCATTCCATATGCATGGTGGAAAATAAATAAGTATAGGCCTACATTTAACTGTTATTGAGCAGCTGACACTGATACGTAAACTTCATTTTTTAGTTTTACTTTCTCTACAGCTCTAGTACACTTGTTTTATTGTCAGTGTTCGAGATGGACACCATTTCAGGACAAATTAAGCAGACGTTTCATACTTCATTCACGGATCGTACGTTCGTAGACGTTTTGTTCTTCATTCACAGGTCGTACATTCGTAGACGTCTCGTACGTCATTCACGGGTCGTACGTTTCTAGACGTTTCGTACTTCATTCTGGGTCCGTCTCAGGACTGGGGTCTGCCTACTGAATACCCTGGCTCTAGACTGTATGGTATGTTACCTTTCACAGAAGACTTTTCAAGCAGACTGATGAATTATTTCATATCCCTCTTTTGTGGTGAATAATACATCCTAATTCCCATTCTGCTGCACTGGTACAGTTTTGCAGACAGTACTTTTTTTGAAAGCCCTCCGGTGTGACTTAATCATGGTGACCTTACCAGTTCATGGGCAGCCTCTGGATTGTCTCGGGTCCGTTTGTGCAAACAGAACACTGGAAACGATAGAACCTAGAGAGAGAAGAAACAGAGCCCAACATTACTATGCTATTCCAGCACTAAAACCATACATCACACAATAACAGTAACATGGATTGGAAATGGTTCACATGCATACATGTATTTCAGTAAAAGAACCGTGTGATCCAAGAACATAATGTCAGATACAAGTTGGAACAAAAAAAGGAGCCATATTTTTAATGTTGACATTAAACACTATTGACATGGCTTGGTTATTGGTTACATCTAGAGAAAGGGATGGTTGTTAAATCCCAAATGAGAGTTGTCTGTTGTCTGTGTATTTTTGGAGGTTTCATTGAAAGTGTGTCCTTGTTTGTGGATCGATGCACCAGTGCCTGTGTGTAGCATTGTGTTGTGTAGTACTGAATTTGCTAAATGTATTAATCAGATTAATCAATCAAATTAGCATCAGTTTGTGCATGTCAGTTTGTCAGTTTGTGCAATATTAAACACATTGGCTTGGGCATCACATGTCAAGCAAATGTAAGCCCTATACCTGACATGTTAAAACAACATTAAAGTTGGTCCATTTCCTGATGTGGTTCAGACACAGTGTATCACATTACCTCAGTATCCATGTTTTTCTTAGTGGGACCAGTGAGATGGTTGGTGCATAGTGCCTAGTATACGTCAGGCTTAGACAGCAGAGATTCTGCTCATGATTGCATATCTATTGCTTCAGAGGTCCTCTCTCTCTCTCTCTCTCTCTCTCACTCACACACCACACACACACACACACACCACACACACACACACACACACACAGACAGTCATCTCCCTTCCCTGCCATTCTCCAAAGAGGAGCTGCTGATGCAATTCTGTATATGACCAATAGAAATGTAAGTACGTAAGGCTCAGCAGCTCCCATGCATCTGCTCTTAAAAAAGTCACATTTTTACTGTTTCTAAAGAAAGAGAGAGAGAGCAGAGACAGGGAGGAGCAGAGAGAGCAAGAGAGAGAGAGAGAGATCAAAGCTGGCTGACTGAGCCATTTGTCCCTGAATTAAAAATGCACAGCCATGGCTAATTTTATACTCTGTCTATCAAATGATGACCTTGACGCCATAAGTCTACAACAATATGCGTAATAACAGTGCAATCAAATCTCACCTGTCTCCGTAGAGCAGGGGTTTGGTCAAGCACTGTGTGCATGCTTCATGAAACCACTGACCACAGCTGCCACACTGAAGCATCTTCAGGTTCCATCTAGAGCACACAACCACACACACACACACACACACACACACACACACACACAAGCGCACACACACACACACACACACACAAAAGAGAGAGAAACAATGAGGTACACAATGAAACACTGCATAATGCAATTTCAGAGGGAGAAGGGAATGACAGTGTGACCCGAAAAGTCTTCACAGGAGCAAAATAACAAATCATCAGACTTGACCTCAGCCATTTGCTGGCTTATGCCACTTCAGACACTGGCTCCTTAGAACTCCAAGCTACAATTCAGCTGTAAAATCAACCTATTGCATGTGCCGTTCCTAAGGATCTGTCTTAAAGTCAACACTGTGCATCTAGTCATGCATACTTGACATTCAACAAGGCAGACTTACTCTCCGGGTCCGGCACAGTAGCAGTAACACTGCTGTTGATTGGTCAGGTGCTGGGGGTCCCAGTCCAAAGACGACAGCTGATAGGGCAGCCGGAGCTTCATGAACTGCATGAGTCGGGCAAAGCGTCCCCGTTTCAAGGCACCCCCTCTCTGAGGTACACAAACAAAAAAATAAACAACATGCTGGTGGAACGCGCTGTTTAGCTTCGCCGGAGCATTGGGAGTCAAAGCCCAGTGCCGTGCCCCTGCATCTCACAGAGATTACCTGGCAGAGGGAACATGACAAGGACTGACAGCGGAAGGGGCTGCTAATGCTATTTTAATGTGGGCCGGCAGAATGGGAGTCTGTCTGGAGAAAAAGGCAGGGATGTCAGGGCGGTGAAATGGAAACAGGGATTGATGGATGCAACACCTGGCCTATTTTCCATCTTCAGACCTCCACTCAGACTCAGACACACACAGGGAGAGGGGGGACAACAATAAAGAAAAAGAAGAAGAACTAGCATGACGGAGGAAATAACCTCTCACTGCTTTCATATATGGCAATTAAAGGGAAACGCTCCCCCATCATAACATTTTCCTGTCACCCACACCATCATTGTCAGGTGCAAATACTGTGAGTGTGTGTGTGTGTGTGTGTGTGTGTGTGTGTGTGTGTGTGTGTGTGTTTGGGGTGGGGGCGTGGGGCTGACATGACAGAACGATGCAATCCAGAGCTGTCCTCCTGGATTTTTTATGGTATTGAAAGAGTATCACAATGCAATTAGATAGAGGATGTGTGACTAACCCTTGTGGCAACTGCAAAAACACACTGGCGACAGATCCAGGCGTCGCTGTCCGCCTCTGCCTCGATCGTCGGAGTATGGCACTGAGGATGGTAACCTGCAGTGGAGCAGGCAGCGGAGACAAGAGCATCTCACTTTCAAAGGTTTTACTGTTTAATAAATGTAACAGAATTACGCTATGTTACATTACTGACTTGGCAGGAGGAGAGACATTCAGATTTCTACTTCTACACTTTCACTTTTACACTAAAAATTAACAATACAGGGAGTGAATAAGACATAAAAGGGAACGCTAAACAAAAGCTAAAAAGCTAGCCTTCTAAAGTATTATAACAGATATTCATTAGTTCAGAAAAGAATCTGCTTGGAATTAGCGTCAGTTGGCTCACCATGGCGACATTTCAGACAGTTGATGAGAGGTTCTTTTAGAGGTGGAGCATCACAGATACAACAAACTTCTTCTACTCCAACAGAGACTGGGAAACAGCATGAGCAGGAGAGAAAAAGAGACAGAGAAAAAGAGAGAGAGGAAGAAAGAGAGGCAGAGAGAGAGAGATAGAAAGAGAGAGGGGACGAGAAAGGAGAGACAGAGAGAGAAAGAGAGAGGACAAGTAGATGTGTAATGGAGATAATAACGAGAGAGAAGTGGCATGAGAAAGATGACAAAGAGAGGAGGAAAGAGACAGGATGCAGCAGAGTGGGGGATGGGAACAGAAAGAGAGAGAGGGAGACAGAAAGAGAGAGAGAGAGAACATTATTTATTTGTTTATTGACTCATATAATTGCCACTTCAATGGTTCTCACATATCGTGCTCTCTCAGATGTCTGAGCCACTGAAGTGCATATCTGGGTGTGTTCGGCTGGCGTTAAAACGCAACAGCCTCCTTACACAGTAGTCTCTCTCTTCCACATGACATAAATCAGAATTGTGATCCACCGAACACTACCAACCCTCTTCCTAATGCTGTCAAGACTTCTGATCTCTGTTCTGTTTCAGCAGGAGCACTAAGATCCTCATATCAGAGAGGGAGAGAGAGGACAGACAGAGAGAAATAAGAGAGACTATGCAACCATAAAATGTGCAATAATCAGCTCTCCCAATGCTAATTCATTTTAACACTGACGTTATGTGAATATTGATATTACGTACATATGACAAGTACACATTAAAATCTAGGAGACGGGTTTGAACTTGATCAACTTCCATATTAGATTATTCATTTAATAATTCTTTCTTAGCAACTAGTAACACAGTAGCCATAACAAAAGCTGAAATGGTGCTTAAATCTAATGTAACGGTTCAGTTTCTTGACAAAATAAATAACAGAACAGAAAATATTTCCAATCTACCCTTGTAAGAATTTAGATTAAACCACCACAATTTGGATTGGAAGCAGAACTTCCTTCAGGCTTCCTCTACTTTGTCTAGCATTGTCTGCAGCCTCTTTTAACCCAACTAAGTGTTTAGTTCCTCAGGATGGAGCCCTTTCAACATTGTGAAAAGTCCTGAACACTCTGTTATTATTATTAAACTTACAGGAGTGTATGTCTTTTCTCAAAACCCAGAACTCAGAGTTGTCCTCAAATCGGACCAAACAGCATTGTTTGACCCCATCCACCTGGAACAGAAAAATGACATTCATGCTTAGATGCGTCACAGACAAATGGAAGTTCCACTGAAATGAAAAAAGTGCAAAGAGTAAAAAAAAACATGTAAAGTAGAGCACTCACTCTTTTAACATTGCCTAAGTAAAGTAGTCCATCACTCCATCGCGCTAAAACATCATCTCCTTCATTCACTACCCCCATCCTGTAAGGCAATGTGTGTGTGTGTGTGTGTGTGTGTGTGTGTGTGTGTGTGTGTGTGTATTTCCATTGAAAGTGAAAAACAGACAGAGGGTAGAGGAAAGGAAGCAGAAGATAAAGCAACAGACTTCTATTTTACTACCACTCAGTATGAAGTTTTTTTTTCTCTCAACAGTAGACAGGGAGAGCCTAAAACGCTGCAGGGCCTTATCATATCACTAACACCGAGGGCAACAAGGGGTTAAATTCACACTAAGAGCATAGCGACACTATACAGTACAGTACATTGAGTGACGAGAGTAAGTACACATTAGCACAGATGCAAACAGCTTGTGGTACCATACATGTGATAAGTACCATGCAATGCATGATGAAATCTAGTAACATCATATCATCAAATTGAAACAATGCACGAATTCATTATTTTCCTTATTACAGACACGAACAGATGTCAACTGTTGTGCAAATTTAATGTTTAGACATGTTTCGGTTCGCGTGCAAAAATTTATGCAGATGAATACACTCCAGAAATTCGCTACATATGATCAAATCCACGGCTCAATTAAGCAGAAACACAGTGACCGAAGCGAGACTGACAGAAAGCTACCTGTAAAGTCGAACTCCTCTCCGTTGGGGTCACAGAGATTTCCGTGCAAGCTTGACATGAAATGCCTTTTCTCCTCTGTTTTTCCCCGTCTCAATTACTGTCCGGTTATGTGTCTGTGTGTGCGAGAGTAGATGTGTACGTGTGTGTCGGTGCCAAAACGAGTATGTCAGTCAACCCGTCAGTGAAAAGGCGTCTGTCCGTCTGTCTCGCTATCTGTCCGTCTTCCGCGACGTCGTTTCGTCATGTTCCCATCCTTTTCCTCTCTTTCCCCCTCCTATTGATGTTATTAAACGTGTTTGTCAGAGCAGCATGAGAATCAACCCGCGAGAGACGCCATCATCTCTGCCTCTCTCTCGACCGACTTGTTGTGACGCAGACATAAAACAGAGAGATCGAGTGGGAGGGAGATAGGGGGACCGGGGAGTGAACGGACCGAGAACACCTTCACATCTGTAAAATTGACCGAGATTTCTATGTGAATTCCCTTTCAAGACTACCTGAGAAGAGTTTCTTCGTCCTTAAATAAGAGGAACGGCAACAGTGACGCTAGGCGCCGGTTATTATTTCGCGCGTTGCTAATTAAAGAAAGTTGTGTCTTAATTGGTCCAGCTGAAAGTGCGCCGGGGACTGTTTGAGGAAAGTTTGAAAATGTCTCCTTGGCGCCTAAACACAGAAAAAGCTGCTCACTGACTACTGCGTTATATCCCCAAAGGTTCCCCGTCCAGTCGAGTCGCTTTAATGAAATACGATCCAAATTAAATATTTCCAAACACGCACATACCATGCTGGACTCAGCTTTGTCTCAATGGGTCGTTATTTAAACACTTCGCCATATATTAACTCCTGGACTGAGATGATTTTTTTAGTCTCGTGTGTTTAAGACTATCAAAACTGGTAATCATTAAAACCAATGTTACAATTTATTTTGCACCAACTTCTCGTGTTATGAAATACAGATTTGGCTCAATTAGGCTCAGGCATGTTGTCATCCATGTAGTTTCCATAACAGAGTCCAACTACATGGGATTTTATTTACTGTCTGATTAAAAAATACTCATATCAACCCTGATAAGTCATGTTTTCATGTTTTCACGATAGAACTTATTAGGCCCAACGCATAGGCCTTTAAGGTCAACCTTAGCCCGGAATGTGTGCTTAACCAAAAACCGTACATGGCCATAATTTTCTAATCGAAATCTAGGGCTAAGATTAAAAAAAAAAAAAGGAATTCACTGAATGTGTGTATATGACACCCGAACCACCCTGCACCATTGGGTTAACGAAAATAGGCCTACATTAAGTTATTTCTTTAGGCCTACAGCCTACAAACAGGTAAGGACTAACGTTAGATATGTCTAGCTATCCCAACGACCAAAGAACCTACCTTACTTGCAGATTTCCTTCAGACGTTGAATCGCTTTAACGTCTTAAAGACCAACACATAACAAAGGTTGTTTTAAAATGGCTACTAGCAATTTAGGTGCGCTGAATAATTTCCTTTTTTCTACAGCAGGTGGCGATGACACCCCGCCCACTCAGTTCACGCAGTTCATTGATGATTGTGGCCCTCAAGGCGCAAAAAAAGGCAAGTATAGCCAGGTAAAGGCACAGAGGAAAAATTCAAGAAGCGTCTTGACACAACAGCCACGGTTTGTCAGTTTTGTCTATTGTATTGTCCATGGAATCTCTTCCATGTGTAACCCTCCTGGAGAGAATTCGGCAGTCATGATAACCCTCAATTATTGAAATTCAGTCTTGTCTTGTGCGAAATACCGTACCACTTTACAAATACCAAGTCAAAACATGTGGTTTGAAGGAATGGAGTCTAATCAAATCAATAAGATAAACTTAGGGGAAAGGTCCCACAGTCAGAGAGAAAGAGAGGGGGAGAGAGAGAGAACATCCACGGTTATTTTGAATTCTTATCATTGTTTAAGGGTTGGAAGAATGGGCGCATAATCTATTCCTCTTGCGTACTGTTTGTAAACTAGGGCATCGTGGAGCCTTTGACTTTCCAGTCACATGGAGCAATTGCCACTGCCTGTGGGTTCTTTAACTGTCAGATGATCCAATTCAATGTTGACAGTCTTTCTTGGGGAAAAAAATCGAAGTAACTCATGACTTGCTTCCCATCCTATTGCCACGGAGAGATAAACTCAAATTTCTTTTACATCCAGAAATCCTCACTTCCCCTCACTCAGTTACTACAGTGCAATGGATTAGCCTAGGCGAAAAGTAATCACCTCGAGCAACGTGCAGCTGTTGAAAAGTTAAAATCAATATCCTATCAAAGGCCATATATCCTTTGGTCTAACTGTTTGGCCTGTAGATGTCATCATTTTTATTTTCGCGCATATCATTAAAAAGGGGCCACATGTTTAAGAGGCGTTGGACAGCATAACTGCGATGGGAAATGGGTTTGTGAGTGCTATACAGTCTTCCCTGCCAAATAGTTTGCCAGAGCTGCTCTGCCTCAATGCACCAAATGCGCTGATCACGTAGCCTAAATGACAGGAACTGCGCCGTCAGAGCGAAGGGAGGGAGTGTGCAGCACACGGATACGTCCAGTTCACCAGTGTAATCACACGATAAGGCTTCACAAGCGACAGGGGGGAGTTAGAGATATGGAGGAGAAACCCTGACTTTGGAGGCATCTGTGAACGAGACCGGATGGACACCGTAGTCGACCATTAGCAGGTATCATTTTACCCTTGTGGATACTGCAACGGTATAACCGACGCGAGTTACGCTCGCCGAATCAAGTATGCGAGTGCATATGAAGACAACGTAGACTATATATGCGGAGACGTAAGTTGCTATGATTTCGAAGAATATTTTGGTCGGTACCAACTGCTAGCCGTAAGTTTTATCTGTGGCCTGTTGTTAATGACCACGTCTATGGGAGTTATTGTAATGTCTTATTTAGCGACAGCAGCCGTAGGTGTCCCTAAAGTTTGTCATGCAGAGGTTCTCAGTCCTCAAGTTGTCAGTTTGTCTTAGGACAAGAACATTTGTATTCAACCAAGCCTGTCGACTCGTTTGAGTGCAATATGCTAGTTTCGGGCGTGACCTACCTTCACTGTCGGCCTACTGTATGTTATAAACACTCATACGTAAATATTTGTGTTGGTCAGCGAAGGCCATCTTTGAATAGAGGCTATTGACAGGGAGTAATTGATCCAACACTACTGGAGTGGTCGAAATGTAAAAGCCAGAACATCTGAGGGCCTAGATGCGATTTTATTATACAATTTTATCAATATACGTAAAAAAAATAACAATTACCTTATATTATAATCTGTACTGTGTTGACACTTTAACTTAAGATAATTCTCTTTAATAGCCTGACTGTTCATTACAACAGACAGCTTTTAAAATAGTTTAGTTCTATGGCTGTCTTACGCCTGTGACGGTCATCACGCCTGTGAGTGTGTTTTAAATTACAGTGGGCTAGTGCTGAAGTGAGATCAAGCTGACCTCCATTTCTGCTACACAGAAAGTGTCGTGGCATAGGGCTCTTGCTGATGCCTATCTGCACCGTAATCAAAATACCTCTCAGGGAAAGGGGAAGGGGAAGGAGGGGTTGGAATTCAAATTAGAACTTGTTGCTCAGCAAGGGGAAATGTAAATTGCGTAAACAAATGAAGCAGCGACCAGGGTGAAGCGACGCTTGTTTGCAAGTCCTTTGTCGACTCTAGGCTAATGTGCGAGGCTTGACTACTTTTATAGCCTAGATTTGGTATAGAACTTTGGAACAAGTGAATGATGGAATGATGGAGTTGAAATTACACATGGTTACACTATTATCATGACCCTTCTTTAATAACCTTTCCACTTTATTCTCTCATAGATGGAATTTACTTAATTTAAAGACACACAATGAATTCAGCATTACTTCAGGAATAGACAGTATGCCAGGGGCATGCAACATCTAAGTTTGGCATTAACATAAATATATTCATATCTCTCTCTCCCTCAACCCCCCCCCCCCCCCCTTTCTCCTCTCTCTCTCTCTCTCCCTCTCTAGCCATCTCCACCATGCTCTCCCGCAACCTGCGCACGGCTGCTGTGGACTTGCCCGGGGTGGGATCCAGGGATGTACCACTTATCGGCTACAGGCCCCTGCAGCCTGACACAGAACGACCCTGTGATGGCTCAAGCAAAATACTAGACCCAAAGCTAAGTGACACTACACAGGTAAGGCCCACAAAATGCATCATGTTAGTGCAACCCTCCTTTCAAGCCTATGAGAGGAGTCGTGGAACTGGTCAGTGTCTCTATGTGGTAACTGTGCTCAGCATCAGGTGTGCTTCTCAAAAGTTTCACTGTGTTAAACTTGCTAGCAGAATCATCCCAACATCGTCCAGGGGGAAAGGTGGCATGGGTGGGCACTGTGCCTAAATGCTCACGCAAAACTGTGCTCACAGCCAGAAAAGAATCTTTTCTATACTTTTGCACTCCATTTTCAAAACATTTACATTTATGCATTTAGCAGACGCTTTTATCCAAAGGGTCACATTTGTCTTCTATCAACTACATCAGGGCCAGTCTCCCCTAGAGCAACCTAGGGTTAAGTGCCTTGCTCATGGGCACAGCAGTGGCAGCTAGGATTCAAACCCACAATTTCCAGCATGCTAGCCAGGTTCCTTAACCACTACACCACCACCGTCCCTCAATAAAATTAGAAATGTATGAGAGTCAGAGGTAATTAATTTAGCACACTCCAGCCTGCACTATAATAAATCAACTGAGTACTGTATCGTAAATAACTTATTGATGAGTAAAAAGTACACTGATAATGACCTTCACTCCCCCTAGCCACAACGTTTCTTTATAAAGTTATCAATGAGCTGTTATTCTTCGCTGCACAATGTGCATGGACAATGTTGTTTACAACAGCATTTAAATAGAGCATGGTCAAATTGTGAAATTGTTTTCTATCAGTATAGGTCTATCAACAGTAGGTGTAGGCTGTCTCAGCATTTAGTTTCAAAACTGAAAGAGTGATGTGAAAAAAACGCTGAGTCAGGCCCAGTTATTTGCATTACAAACTCATCCCGCAGAACTTATTTACAGGCTGAGTATTTACTGGACAGTAGCGGTGGCAAGAGTGAGTAAAAGAGAAAGAGAGCGCGCGCACGCGCGAGAGAGAAACCACATGCAAGAGAGTTAAACGTCTGAGAAGGTGTGAACAGGACAACAGGAGGCCTCTCACCACAAGTGACCCTGTTAACCCTTACTCTTGCACGAGGCCATAAAGTCTTTATCAGTCAATGCTGAAAGAGCTGTCAATCAAGCCGCTCAACTCCACAGCATAGGAGTTTTCACACAGACCCAGCCGCCTTAGCTTTGATGTTTCTTTCTTGGCACTATCCTTCCCATAAACTAGGCAAATGATTTGTTTTGTCCAGCTATACCCAATGCACGCACACACACACACACACACACACACACACACACACACACACACACATACACACAACCTGAGACACGCACTGGGAAAGAAGTACATTTATACTGTGAGGAGATGGAAGCACCATGCACTGACACACACACACACACACACACACACACACACACACACACACACACACACACGAGAAATGTGACAGGGAAGGGGACATTTTGGATGACTAATCCCCAGCTCAGCATGCACCGTAAGCAAAGTGTGCTTCATCTGGCTGTTGTGCTCGCCTGCTCATTTAACACTCTGATTCAAGGTCCTAAATAAAGAAGTCACACTGACTGATTCAGGCGGATGGTCCTCGCTGTTGTAACTTCCCTCTGTGTACAGTCACATGACTGGCTGGCAACACTGGGCTTCACTTGTAAATTATGCACAGAGGGGGCGCTGGGTTTGTGCAGTACACACTTGAGCTTTGTTTCACTATCCCCCAGCTCTGGTGTCACTGACCCTATTAACTAACCCCACACACACACTCACTTACACACACACACATACGCATGCATGCATGCACATGCACCCACATTCACTTTAGCACACACACACATTCACGTAGACACACACACACGCACACACATTCACTTAGACACACACACACACACACTTTCATACACATAGGGCTATTAGTATCATCTACTGAGAGCATAAGGGTAGACTGCATGCATGTGTGCGCACATATGTGTCTGTGTGTTTGTCTGCAATGCTGCTCTCTTTTAAGTCAGCGTAGTCTGTGCACAATGGTGAAATATGGGTCAACACATGACCCTATTTTATTTTCCATCACTGATCAATGGAGACCACACACATACACACACACACACACTCACACACACGCACACTCATACACACGCACACACATTGACACACACAAACACACGCACACTCTCACACACACACACACACACACACAACATACACACACTCACACACACACACACGCACACACACACTCACACACACGTACACACATTTAATCTATACTGTTTCTAATCAGTGATTGCACTACCTGAACCAGTGGTGGGCAGTTGACTGTGATGTGTTTCTTAGGGCAGCGTTGGTCCATGTAGGCACACCAAGAAGGGAAAAAGAAGGACTGCAGGTCTGTGATGGATGAAAGCATGAGAGATGTAGATCCAGAGGGAAGGAAGTGGTGGAGAGAAAGAATAGTGTGAGAGAATGAGGCTTCTGAGGGAGAGACAATAGTGGTCTTTAAATAGACGACTCTAAGATGTATTTACGGGCCTCTTGTAAAAAAAAATAGGACATTCACTCATAGTACAAACAAACATATAGGAAGACAATAATAATGTATCCATTGGAACTCTCAGCTTAGATTGTTATACCCAAATCCCTGAGGCTCGGTAGACCTTGGAAACGCGCACACAAAAGGCCTCTTCTACTCGCTTGGTGTGAGTAAACACGCAATAGAGGCAAAGATAGAGAGATTTAAAAGAGCTCTTTCCTGTTTTTTGCTCCCCAGGAGGCTGCCAGCTTTTTAGGGATGTAGGCCAGGAGGGTGACCACAGTGGTGGTTAGAGAGTGTATGGGAAGGGGGGGGTTAAAAGAGAGGAAAATCTGGCAGAGTGAAGGGAGGGGTGAGAGGGGCAGTGGATGGCAGCACAACATGGTATCATGTCCTGTTTCCTGTGTTTGTCCACTCTCATTACGGACTTCCTGTGCACCGAGAACAGGGCCCAGTGGTGGACAGAAAAGAGACGCGGCAACAGACGGAACTGCAAGAAGGTCACACAGGCAAACAGTACTGAGCAGTCATAGCAGAGCAGGAAGACAAGAAAGTGTCCAAACAATAGTAGAGTGCTACCTTCACCAGGAAGTATTTAATAGAGAATGTTCGCTTTTACTATTTCGTCTGTTGCACTTAATATTTTATGAGTTTTGCAAAAGTAATTTACTTCAAAGCTCTTTTTGTTAAGACAGGAACAGGGTTGTCTGACACAGTTGTCACACACGTTGCAGGAAAAAAGATGTTCTCACTTGATGAGAACATGCGGAAACATGATGTGAAGCAAACAGGTATAATAATCCATAACAGTCTTGCTGTCTGCAAGCAAAATGTCAGATATGAAACAGACGTTTATGGCATGTTCTGTCTAAAATACATGTAGCAGTTTTGTTGTGAACCTTGAGAGGTAAAGGAGACTCAATTGGTAACTCAGCAGAGCAGAGCCTTCTGCAGCTTGTTTGAACTCTTTGTGTGAAACTCAGTGTAAACACAGGATGGCTATCTTGTGCCATTACTCTTGAGCAAATGTAATTAGAGTAACTTGTTATTTATTTATGAGTGAAGTTTAACAAACTGAACACAAAAATACTCTGTCAAACTCTGTTGCTCTGTTTTTTTTTGTCTCTGCCTGTGTTTTCTGTGCTGCAGTATAGAAGAAATCGGTCAAACAGGTTCAGCAACAGTGGTCAGTGAATCTCTAGGGTAGATCCCTTGGGAGAGAGGAACAAAAAGAGAGAGAGAGATAAAAGAGGGAGAGAGAGAGAGATGGAAAGAACTGTCAATAGCCAATAGCTGCAGGCCATTCTGACTCGTGCTTGTAGTGGGTGTGCCCTTGTGACATGACACCACCAGGGAGGGACTAGCTAGAGCCCCAGGTGTGTTTGTATACTTGAAAAACACACAGACACACACACACTGACTAAGAGAGTGTGGTTAAGCAGGAGACAAAAGAAAGAAGCGTATGGCACAGTAGCAGGATTAAAAGCTCACAGCAAACAAGAAGCGGAGAAACCAAGAGACGCAGAACTTTTGAAGCCAGATGACAAAAGCTGAAGAAGGCGCTTGCTCTGCTTGGATCCTTGAGCATTTCCAGTGAGCCAGCAAGCTTCTGCTTCTGCTTCTGTCTGGACTTGTAGGTAGCATTCTCCTCACAGACTCTGTCTTCCTATGTCTCTCCTCTGCACTCGTGAAATGAGATCAGGAACAAACCTAAAAAGTGTTTCACAGCTAAGAAACAGCTGGAGCAACTCCTCGGAATACACAATGAGATTCCTCCTTCTCAGATCGGTTTCAGCTGATTATGAGCGTGACCTGTGTGTCATCCATGTGCCTTTTTTATTGGTGGGAGGGAGGGTTAAACAGGGCATCTGTGTGTGTGTATGAATCAGGACTTGTTGAGCTTAGCCAGTGGAGAGACAAATGAGGTCAGTTTTGTTCAGGACTCATGGGTTCAGTTACAGCTATGGATTTAATGGATGAGTCAGTGTGATGGTGTTTTTGTGCCCTACTTTTTGAGCAGCACAATTAGCATGCTGTACCTGTCATTTTCATCACCGCTTCAAATAGATCAAGGAGGCCAGACCGCAGAGATTAAACTGCTAGGAGCATGCTTGTGTTATTGCACTTGTCAACATACCGCAGGCTTAGGTTCTGTTGCCATGTTGTGGAATTTTCAAAAGCTGAATGCTTCCAGTGTGTTCCAGTGGGGTTAGACGTTGCAGGAAATGAAATGTGTCCAATGAGTCATTGTGAGCTGCAACGACCCAAGGATACAGTAATGTCATGAGCGTTCTCACCTTCATACATTTTTCATGATGGAAAGTTTCCGTTAATGAATGGATGCCTGTTACATTAGACATGTCTTATAAAGGCTCTCATTTAATGCACCAGGGAATGGGTTTTTTTGTAGGAACTAGGAGGAACTGCCTCAATGCATCTGCAGAACCGTATTATATAGTATAACTTTATTATATATATTATATTGTATAATATTGTCAAACTGAAATGTGTAGACAAACTTTATTTTTGTTTATGTTTATGTTCTGAGTCAGGGGCATGTAAGTATTTGATAATTATTCGATGGCACAGAATGTAAATATAATTTCTAAATGTGAACTGTTACTCATGATTCCTGTCCAGAATCCTGTTACACATTGCATTAAATGCTAAAGTGTTATTTTGTAATCAGTGTGCTGTTTGGTATAGTGTTGGATTTTCTGTCAAGTGGCATAAACAGGATCCTTGTTTTAACAACAACACCACTGCTCTTTATAATGTTTCATGTCTGCAATACAGCATAGTCAGGAAAACAAATGGTGACATTGGTGTATTTAAAGTTAATGTACATTAACAACTAGTTTCAAAGCTTCTCAAGCTGTTGTGAATACTTCTAATTGATATTTATAATTAGACTTCTGTTTTGATATCAACTGGTTCTCCATTGTGGTTCACTATTACTACTATTAATTTGTCACTGTTGCACAGGTGGAGCCTTCACCCATGAAAACGACGTGGTACTGCCCGCTGGATCTGGTAAGACCTCTTCTTCAGTTCGAGATGCACTGTCTCCACCTCTGTTCTGCTGTTTTCTACCATCTCCAAAAGGAGATGTCACATGTCCTTCCTGTTGAAATGAAGCACTGTACTCAGCCAATAAGTGTTTGTCGATGAAGGAACAGTACGACCAAGGGTACACAGGAGGCAATGTTGGGATGATGGGCTTGGCTAATAGCATTAGCCCCCATAGTTAAATACATAAATGACATGGACAAGATGAAACAGATCATGCGTAGGCCTATTTACTCACAACAAATAAACAGTTGCAAGTTTAGGCATATGTTCATTGCTGAAAAAAATCTCTCTTAAAAGTGTAGCCTATGGAGGAAATAATGTAGCTGATTTATGCAGCAACACAGTGATTCAAGTTTCAAAATAGTCTTTATGACATCTCAGTATACTGGGATAACAGAGTAAAATTCTCCTCAAAAATAAACAATAGACAAATAGTATGTTAAGTGTTCGGTGTGTGTGTATGAGGGGAAAAACAGATGTGATAAGCTTTGTCGCTTGGTGGAAAAAACTGTTCTGGAGTTTGGTGGGCCAAGCCTTAAGACTACGATATCACTTGTTAGATGGTAGCAACTGAAACAGTCCATGACTAGGATGTCTGGGGTCCTTACTGATTCTTTTTGTCCTTCCTGACGCATCGCTTCTTATACAAGTCCTGGATGGAGGGCAGATCACATCCACAGATGCTTTGTGCTGTACACACTAGTCTTTGCAGTGCCTTTCATACCCAGCCCAAATGTTTTTAATGAGTAATTAACGAGGCAACATGAGAAATATTGCTTGAATCTAGAGGTGATGATAGATGATGAATGAAAATGAAGTCTGTAAAATGCCTGTCTACAAATAGAGGGCAGTATTATCTTTTATGATGTGTCTCAAATTTCTAGTGAGTTTATATGCATTTGAGAGTTAGATTGAAAACTGGTAATGAAGAGTAGGTGTGTTATGTGTTTTCATTTTCTTCAGAGGCATATTTTCTAACACAAGAGTACCTCTGTGGTTTTCCTGGTCAGTAATGTAGCAGGGGCCAAAAAGCAACTTACACCATCACCTATGAGAATTGCATGATGAGAGACTTCCTGTATCTCTTCCTGTGTCTTCCTGTTAACAGCCCAGTCAGTTGAAGTAGGAGGAAGCATTGAATATACTTTAATATTTCTGCCTATGTTGTTATATATACACAGAGAACAGGGACATTATATTTTGAAAAGTGATGTACCCGTATTTCTTTCATTTCATTTTTAAGATAAATGCCATGGTAACACTTTATAAAACGTTTTATAAATAGCCATTACTGACCCATTATTAGCTCTGAGCAAATACTTGCCATCAATCGCAATTCCAAAATATGCAAATATTTATGAAATGTAGTTCATGTGCTTGCTAGTGTGTATGTTTACAAATGATTTGTAGGCCTGTTGTCTTTTTGGGGATCTCTACAACATATCCTATCACTAGTTCATGTTAACAAATCCTTAAAATGATTTATTCATAGCTAATAAAGGTTTGGTTAACATTAATGAAACATTAATGAAAGTTATAATGAAGTGTTACTAATGCCATTATTACACTGATACGCTGGTATTGTGGGGGTATAATATGGCAAAATTTAACTGTGACTTAACCTGTTGTTCCCTCTACTCCTAGTCGACTGTGTCTGAAGAAGAGGAGGATGGCGTTATTTACACCGTGGTGTCAAAGCAGCCGCATGGCTCTCCCTCCCCAATGGTAAGAGTGCTGTTATTGAGCAAATACTCTCGCTTATACATTTGCAGAGGTGCTGTTTGAATCCACTGTGGATGAACAATGAATGGGCTGATGTGTATTCATCATGCTCCTAGTAATTCTCAGTGCTCTTGTGCTCGGAGCTTGCAACACTCTGTGGTTGCCATGGTTTATGGCAAGGCAATTATCTACTGGGGAAATCTTCTGTCCTGCTAAAAGTGCATCTGATTGATATCAGGCCAGTTAATTCATGATTACCTAAATCAGTGTTCCACTTGTTCACGTTCCGTCTGATTCTGATTCTGATTCTGATTCTGATGAGTGAAGCCATGTATGTGTCAGTGAGGAGAAGTGAGTGAAGAGCAAGAATGGGAAACAGGGTGTGCTACTGGAGCGTAGGGCCTGACTAAACAACAACTATCTAACAACAACTGACTTGGCAACCTGACAACTGACATTGCTACAAGAACCTGAATGTCATTGTCAAACGCTGACTCACGCGCTCCCTAATACCATTGCTGCCCTCTGCAGTCCCCCAGATCCCGCTCGCGGTGTGTGAAAGCCGGCACTGAGGAGAAGCTTGTCCTCCACCTTCTGCACGCCTTCTCCATGGGCGACTCGTCGTTCGTCTCCATCTTTCTTTCCACCTACCGCTCCTTCACCACCACAGAGAGAGTGCTGGCCATCCTCGCCGACAGGTACAGACCACAGGACACAAGGACACAAGGACAGAAAGGTTGTCTGTTAGGAATGGCAGTAATGTGGACTATGTATTGAGAGGTTCAGAATGCATGCAGAAGCAATATCTATTCAGACTGTGGTAAAAACTCTAAGGCCAAGATATAAAATAACAGAAATGGCCAAATGGGAGAGGGCATACTGCTTAATGTCATATGAAAGTGAAGAGGATTGGAGCTGGTTAAAAATACATTTGTCTAAAATGGATGTTTTTTTCTCACTTCTCAGTACTAATGCACAAGGGCCTTGTAGTTCTTGCTTTTAAGATTAAGCCCAGCATGAGCTGAATAGACCATTCTCTTGGCACTATTTGGGCTAAGCTACTGTAGAGAGCCTAAGCTAAAAGAATTTAAAGCCCCGGACTTTGGACAACGAACCAGTGCAGCCCCAGTGAATTTATTACTTCTATAGACTTCCCCACAGCCAACACTGTTTCTCCTTCATATTCACTTGGCCTTTCTTCTTCTTTCAACATCCAGTCATGTCTCATGTCTCATGTTTTTCTTTTTCTTTTTACCCCTTTGCCTCTAGATTAGCACACCCACCTGGTGAGAACAAGAGTACTCAGACGAGACAGGCTTTCAGCAAGTATGTCTGCAGGATGCTCCTGTCAGCTGGACTCATTGCACTGATTTGGTTCAAAAAGGCTCTAAGAGATCAAAACATTTTCACCAGTGCCTGGTTGTGACATTGCCTTTTCGCACATGCAGCTGTGGGAGGTTTGCCTCAAGAGGAGAAAATGTGATGGTAGTTCAGTTAAATTGATCAAGGGGTTATATTGATTGAGGCAAATTTATCACATTTCATTAATGAAAGGCATGTCTGCACTAAATTACATGAACAGGCATGTAAGAGATACTGATGACATCAGTTTTACTGCGATAAAAATAGACTCACATATACTGTTCCCAAAAAGTAATACTTAAATGGGATAATCTGCTAACTATGAGACTTAATAATTCAGATCCGTAGATTAAATTCACCTGTAGATCTAGTCTATACAGTAGTAGTATAGTATAGAGTAGTATAGTATAGTATAGTTTAGTCTGTACATTCTCTCCAAGGGATAATCTGCTAATTCTGAGACTTAACACACAGTTTGTTGAAATTCAGATGTGTAGTTGAAATTCACCTGTAGGTCTAGTCTATACAGGAGTAGTATAGTATAGTCTAGTTTAGTCTGTACAGTCTTTCCTAGGCTAACTAAATCAAGTTTGACCACTTGTGCAGTGAGGTTGTACACAATTAGCTTTGAATCCTAGTCCTCACACCTGTGTCTGCCGTCCTCCCCTGCAGGGCAGTGTGCACTGTCTTCAGCACGTGGCTTAACGAGTACCCCGAGGACTTCCGCTCGCTGGGGGACCCCACGTGTCTGCTGCGCGTGGTCCCCCTTCTCCCCAGTGACCCGGCCGGGGCCGAGCTGCGGGCACGCGTGCTGCGGGTGGCCGAGGAAGTGAGCGAGAGACAGTTGCTCTCCGAGCCATCCAGAGGTGAGGGAGTCCCTCAGTACTGCTATCATTTCCCCTATCTGTGTGTTCGCTTCCTGCTGCCTGCTGCCTGTCGCCTGGGGTCATTCCCACACAACTCTGTATAAGATTCCCCTGGTTTTACTTGCTTTGAATCACTCTTATTCACTCTGTTTTCCCTCACAGTTTTTTATGTACTCTCTATTCTCATTTTCCCATAGCATTTGTAATAACTTCCTGATCTGTGACATTCTTGGTTGACCTTTCCTGTCTTGATGTAATTATGTGGCATCTTGATGTTGTTTGTGCTGATTTCATTCCTTGCCTTTCTTCAAGCTGTTCTGTCTCTGTGCCATCTCTACTTTTTTCATGTTTTGTTGTGAACTATGTAAAATGAAGCTTTTTTTTAGTGGGGCAACAACTATGTAGTATTATATGGCTAATGCAACATGTGCTAATGCACTGTAATACCTGATGGAATTGCTTTGTGGCGCACAAAATTGTTTGTGTTGATCTTCCAATAATTAATGTGTTTTGGTTTTGCTGTTTATAAATTCATGTGTGTTGCTTGTCTTTCATCTGCTCTGTGATGCAACGACATGGCATCCAAATGAAAAAAAAAGAAAGAAAAAAACATTCCAGAATGTTTGCCACCGACATTCACTGAACCCACCGGGCATTTTCTTTTCCAGACAGAGGTCTGTCAGTGAGTTCCACAGGCGACAGGAAGCAGTTTGATGCCTCCTACATTCTGGGCTTCCTCGCCAATGTGATCGCTGAACAACTCACCAAGATTGAGACAGTGAGTCTAAGACAGGCATCAACATCATGTTTATTTACTCATATGGTCAAATAGAGTCATAATAACAAAAAATAATGTACCCTAAATCAGTTATATCGTTACAAACAGAACAGATAAAGTTATTGTTCAAGTCAGCCACTTTTTCAGTATTTGCTGCGTGTGTTTTGTTCACTGAATAGTGCCATCGGGTCATTATCGATGTACATCATCAATCATCAGTGGAGAATCATCTGCATCAGAGCTGCAAAAACTGTTTTGAAAACTTGATCAACCTAGTGTGATATTGTTTTTTAAAACAGTATCTTCAGGGCAATTATACATGCAGCTTTGAGAGACTCGGAAAAATAAGTTGTTTTTAGAGTCAGTTTATTAAAAGTGTATTACAGAGATTATACTGAGATAGAAAACAACACTTCTCTGTTTCTTGTTTTATCTCTGTTTCTATCTCTCTCTCTCCCTCTCTCCCTCTCTCTCCCTCCCTATCTCTCTTTTTCTCTCTCCCCCTCTCTCCCCTTCTCTCTGTCCCTCCACCCCTCTCTCCCTCCCTCCTGTCACAGGAGCTGTTTCTGCAGCTGGTGCCCTATCATTGCCTGGGCTCCCTGTGGTCCCATCGGGACAAGAAGGGCTTTGAGGGCCAGTGCTGGTCTGTGCGAGAGACAGTGCGACAGTTCAACCGGCTGGCCAATGCTGTCAGCGCCTCCTGCCTGTGGTGCACGGACCTGCGCAGCCAGCAGCGGGCTCGACTGGTGGAGAAGTGGATCAGTGTGGCCGAGGTCAGTCCAGGTCCACACATAGCACCCCCCCCCACACACACACACGCGCACACACACACACACACACACACACACACACACACACACAAACAAACCCCCCGATTCTACTTCTTGTAGAGTGTGTGTGTGTGGGGGGGGATTTGTAGTCTTTTCAGCACGAGTTATAGTTATTAGTTATATTTGGACATTTACTTAAGCATTGCTTATCTTAAACAACTCACCTTTTTATTCATATAATTAAATGAGTTTTTATAACTCTTAGCCTCCTTTATAGCTGTCTTGGCTTTTAGTAGACTTCAAGATTTTGGCTAAGGCTTACTGATAGTTTAATTTTAGTTTGCAAATTTGGTGTTGCAAATGTCCTCATTTTATAATAGTGTCGAATATCACTAAATTGTGTTATAGCTAGCGAACTTAGACCCTTTCCTCAGCCATGTTCTGTTTGCTTTCTGAGAACTGGAAGAGTGCCGTAATTGAGGTCATTCTTTCCACATATTGGGACCGAGGCTGAGCATGTCCAAAGCTCAGGTGTTTCCTGTGTCTCTTCCGCAGGCCTGCCGTGCCAGAAAGAACTTCTCCTCCCTCTACGCCATTGTGTCGGCGCTCCAAAGTAACCCTTTGCACAGGCTAAGACGGACATGGCAGGAAACTAACAGGTGCGTGATGGGGGAGATTTCTCTCCATTCTTTTGTCTTGAATTACAGTGAATTTTTGGAGCTTGTAAGGTTCGGTGAATTTTTAAGTGAATTTTGAGGAGCTTTCCAAAGAAGGTGCATTGAATTGTTGTAGAGCATAGGCCCACAACAAATTGAACATCTTCAGCGTTTTGTAAGGGCAGCAAAAAGAGCTGTCTTTTTTGATGGAGGATAGTGATGCATTTATGGAGAAAAGTCGAGCTGGAGCCAAAAAGCTACTGTTGTTTTGTTTTGACAACGGCAGGGAGGCGGTAAAACGATACGAGGAGCTGTCATCCATTTTCTCAGAGCGAGACAACTACTCACAAAGCCGCGAGCTCCTCAAGGAGGTGAGTCACGGATTAATCCGTTAGCGGCTCCACTGAGGCATCAGACTCAGCCTCCATTGCTAATGCACTACATAACACTACTTGAAAGGCAATTCTGGCTGCTTTTCTCACTATCTACAAGGGAGACACCCAATGTGACGGTACAGATATAAACAGAACTGGGTAACTTTAGATCACTGAATGCAAAGGGAATAATGACACAGCCCATATGTATGTATTTAGATCCCTACTGTGTAAATTAAAGAATTTTTTAGAGGCTGTGTGACTGAATTTGAATGCTGGGTTAGCACTAGAGGAATGGCTGATGCTTTGCATGCGCTATACAGACTGATACCATCTCCACAGTACTTGCAGAGTGCACAAGCAGGAGATTCAATTAGCCATCACAGGGCTTTGTATTCTCTTCCAGGAGGGCACTTCCAAATTCGCTAACCTGGACTCAAAGGTAAGCCACTGGAAAGACACATACAACATTGTCTATGTTTGTCATTCATAAAGCTTTAAATTACATGACATATTTTTAGTCACATTACATTAACCCATTAAAGCCTGGAGCAGCATCTATGAGTGTTTCCCCGTAAGACCTGGAGCAGCATATATGTCGCATGTTTTAGTCAATTTTAAGGCCTGTAACCGATGACTTTCAAAAGGTAAACTTGAAGATCATGGCCAAGCAAGTCAATCCAAATACTAAACAAAAGTGGAGGCTCTCAAATGGTTTTATTTCATGCTTCTGTCTGCTGCAGAGCCTGACATAAAGCATTTAATAGGCATTGACAATTCTTTTGCATTTTCTGAAAAACCTAGATTTTAGAGTTTTTTTTTAGTAGGTGTCTTAGGTCAAAATGGGTAATACCCCATTCAGTCCTCCTAGTGGTCCACCCATTGAAGCACATGCTTGTTAGCATGTGTTGCCTGACTGACATGTAATCTTTTCTCTCCTCTGCTGCTGTAGTCCAGTGCTCAGGGCACTGTGCCTTACCTGGGCATCTTCCTCACCGACCTCACTATGCTGGACACTGCTGTAAAGGACAAACTGGAGGTAAGGCACCTACCTCCTCTAGGCGTGGCATCTGCCAAGAGCCCTGCCAGAAATTATAGGAATGGTTGGGTTGTTTTTGACAAAGAAGGAACCAAAGACAGAAGCAAAAGCAGTTTCACAGACAACAATTCTGTTTGTTAGTTGTGCCGAGCTGTTGTGAGTTCAATTTTGTGAGACAAAAACAACATGAGATCAAAATCTTTACCCTTATGTGGAATGTTGTTGATGTGTGAATGGGTGTGTCTTATATTACTTATTCAAGTCACTATCAGCAAAGGAGAATTTAGTTGTGTGTTGTGTCTGTCTCTTATTTATGTATATTAGGGTTTATTTTGATTTGGAAAAAGGTAGACATTTTAAAGATTTCAGAGTCATGTGACAGTCTGAGTAATGACTAATTCTTGTTTTGCAGAATGGCTACATTAACTTTGACAAAAGAAGGCGGGTGAGTTCACTTTCCATGAGACAGACTTTGCACTGTGCCCAGCGCATCTTTTTTTAGCCTTCACATCTTCCTAGGCTGAGGGACAAATCATGATCATGATTTTAGTAGATTTAGTAAATTTTAGTTATGTTGATATCACGATTATTTCACATGATTGCTCCATGACTTTGTAAGAATCATCCATTTTCTGAATTTAAAAACTAACTCAACATAGTACACATAGTTAGTGCACACATAGTTAAACTAAGAAAAAAGTTAGTGAACCATCTGATCCTTAGAACAATACTTCAGGCATGTAGAGTATATCAGCTTAAAGACCATGTGTGGTAAGTGCACAGGCAGAACTTTTACTTTCTGAAGCTGTGGTTTTCCCCTCTGAAAATTATCATTACATTTTGATTATGCTGTTTTAATCATCGTTTAATCATGATGAATCAATTAATTTGATTTTGATGAGATTGCTTTGCTCCGTTTAACTTTACTCTCAGGAGTTTGAGGTTCTTTCCCAGATCCGCCTGCTGCAGTCTTCCTGTAAGAACTGTTCCTTCACCTTGGACGAGGCCTTTCTGCACTGGTACAACAGTGTACCCACGCTCACTGAAGAGGAGAGGTGAGTTGAACACCACACCCTAGCGTCTATAAAAACATGCCAGCGCTGGCCTAGATACAACTCACTAGGTCAGATTAGCAAAAGTGTCTATCACCTTTATTTAGAAACTGGCAGATTGGGAGCACCATGATTTCCTTTCTGTTTTTAAGTGGTAAAATAATGTCTTCATAATGAGGAGTCAGAGTGTCAAATTATGATTTGCAAGATGACACACAGATTTTGTCTAAACTATGTAAAGATACAAAAATATTTAACAGAACTCTGAGAAGTTTGTAGAAGATGTAATGATGGATGGATCCAGACCATCTGTTTCACCTCTTCAATGTTTGCTTACAGTACTTGCAGGCTGTCACATTTGATGGTGTAATTAGTTGTTCTGGTAGTTTGATTTGAGACAGTTACTTTCTGTCTTGTTCATATTAGCATCAGTGTGTTAGTCAGTAGAGGCAACAAGTAAAATACCTCTATATCTCTGATTGTGATGCACAAGATGTCAAGATGTGCCTTGACTTGACTTGATTTTAATCCCATTTCTGCAGTACTAAATTTGAAACATTCATATGTATGTGGATTGATCAGAGATGCATCAGCATTTGTCATCTCTGAGCGGTCTCTTCTGTCTCTCTTTCTCATGACAAGCAGCTTAAAAATGGACTCAAATTGTTACACATGTGCACATTGAGTACATGTGCTATAGAATATGAGCACATTAGTGTAAGGGAAGGCTACTGACACCTGATTATCCTCTTCCACCGAACAGAAATAATTTCTGTGAATGGCAGGCCTATTCTTGTAACACTATTAGAGTTTAACCCATTTCCATTTCTTCCATTATCTGTTTTTGTGTGTGCATGTAAGAGAGAGAGAAAGGGTCTTAATAATACACTAATTATTTATGTAGGCTGTGTTTTCGAGATATGTCCTTTGCATTTGGTGTGCACCATTGTTAAATGAGCTTGTTGAAAGGTTACATAATAGTTACACAATGTTGTCTTGGTTACAGCTACAAGTTATCCAATCTGATCGAAGCGCCGTGTGAGCCCAGCCCTGTCCGTAGTGTGAACCCTACTGTGATTATCACCCAGTGCTCCAAGTAAGGCACCGAACTTGCACCATTCACTCTCTCAGCCCTCACCACTTACTCACTCACTCTCAAATCAACCGATGGTCCTTTCACAATGCACTCTGAGCACTTGCATCTGCCCACAGCATTACCTCACATCAGCGCCCACACACACATCATCGATTTACAACCGTTAGCCTCCTGCTGTTAGCTCACTCTCTTGTGAGATTCTCTCGTTTTCGCCATTCACTTCCTCATTCTGGTACCAATGTGCTGTTCCTAATGGAAGCACCATGGCAAAGACCAAACGTTTTTTTTTTCCTGTACCGGTGCATCCACACTCTGCATGAGCCATGGCTACTTCTACATACATGCTTTTGAGCCATATTTCAGTCAGTACTGCTGCTGAAAGTGAGCCTCACACAGAGGATACATGTCTCACTACCTCATTCCACGCATGCTGATTTCAGTTTAAAGACTTTACGTACAGGTATGTGGAATGTTGTTAGTTTGCCAGTTGTCTTTAACACAGCATTTGCATTCACTTATGGATTCTTGAAAATCCTGCCCATCTTTTGTCAGACATCCATGTTGTAATCAGCTGAATGTAATATCTGAAGGGGAAATTTGATTCCAGAGTAACTAGGAACTTCCTTAGACCTACCGTACTATGGCATTTGATGCCTCATCAGAATTAAATGTCATTACATCCACTGCATGATGCATTCTCCAAGTGATTGACTGATACCGTAGATTAGTTATGTCTGATACATAATAGATAATACATAATCAATAGGTTTCTCAGCCTACAGGTACTCCCCAGTCACTCATATCATACTTTCCTTCATTCATTCCCACAGCACTTGGACCACTTAATGTACTGTAGTACAGCTTTAATGACTTTAACCCTTGCTCTCTCTCTCTCTCTCTCTCTCTCTCTCTCTCTCTATCTATCTCTCTCTACCCCCCTCTCTGTTTCTCCCCTCCCTACCTCTTCTCTCTGTCTTCATAGCACAAACTCTGCTGTGTATAATCCCTCCCTGGAGGCGGAGGGATGTGACTTCCCTTCACCAGTCAACCAACTCCTGTCCAAGCTGGCAAGGGTATGTTCTTGAGATTAGAGATTACTAATCTACTGACACAAACCAGTGCAAAAGTTACATTTGTGTTTTGTTTTTGAGCATAAATAAACAGACTGGGCTTCAAACTGATACACTGTATTTTATTGCTATTTTACCTCACTCAACTGTAACCCTATACAAAGTAGTCTACATTTTTGTTGACTTTTTATTTACTCTCACATGACATACTTTTAGTAGTAAACTTAATGTTGATTTAAGATCAAAACAGAACCGTGCATTATGTACATATACACATACATACATACATACATTCATTCATATTCATTCAACATACAGACATTATATACATGTACAAGGTAAATATATAATGTACAAATATAAGATGGAGAACTGTATATTATATGCACATATACAGGTGCCATGTTAGTGCTGGGCATTCGAGGCTATAGTACCAGATATCTGTGCCGGCAAAAAATAAATGTATCAATAATAATCATAGTAAAATTGGCCCATAGAGGAGGCTGACAGAAGCCACAAATGCAATATGGTAGCCAGTGAAAGCAGCAAGAAAATCTGACATGACCATATATGGGCAGAATCATTTGTTGTGAAATGTTGCAAACAATTACATTGCTGTTGTTTAGTGATGCTAGCTAGCCTTAGTGAGATCAGAGAAAATGTCCGTCTGAAGCAGTAATGGCTTGTAGCTTGCACAGATTCACGAGACTCGCAGTGAAATCAACCTGTCAGCTTGACATTGTGTAGGTGCATGACCTAATGTTTGTTAGGCTATAAGCTATTTTAATGTACATATTGGTCGCTGGTGTATGTGGTGCACTTTGGCAGTAGAGACGTTCACTTCCTCACAGGCTATCCTATCTTTAATGTAAGCATCAAACTATTTGGCATGCCCCGACGTGAGTCAACGACGATTGGCCTTTCATTTCATTCTCAAAGTACGTTAAAATTGCATGTTCGTCAGCCCGATTTTCAAAATTTCTGGGGGGAAAACCCCCAAACCCCCATATAAAAAGGACTCTAACTTCTGGGCTATAGCCCCACATGTTTTAAACATCTAGCAATGGCCCTGCACATATATAACATACATACAGCATTTCAAGACCTGCTTATGATGTGTTTGTTTTTCTTCAGCACATGAAATCCCCCTCAGTCTCTTGCCTGGATGTGGACTCCTCCCCTCCGGTTCCAGCTGACCACACCCCCATTGCACTGACACCAACCACACCTGTCAAATCACACCGCCGGTCTGTCTCCTGCGGCAACAATCCTACCAGTAACAACCAGGGGTCTGGGCCCGACATGCGAATCATCCGTATACGCATGGATCTGCAAGATGGAAATTTGTACCGAAGCATCCTGGTACTGTTTGTAGGCACTCTTAATGACATTTTTGAATTGGATGTCAGTAAACAACATTATCAGTCATTTTGTGTGCGTGTGTGTGTGTGTGTGTTTGTGTGCGTGTGTGTGTGTGTGTATGTGTTTGTGCAATTCACAAGCTCAGAAGCGCAGATGCTGCTTGCTGTAGCTAATGGAAAGTCATGACTTGCTGTCATACACTGCAGGCTACTCAGTTTTATTCAGTTTTAATATTTCCTCTTGTCTGTCGTTTTTTTTCCCTCTCTCCGTCTCATTCGTTTGTTCTGCACTCCCCCAGGTTACAAGTAATGACAAAACTCCCTCGGTAATCCGCTCAGCGTTAGAGAAGCATAACCAAGACCCCACCGAAGCCTCCAAATACGAGCTCATCCAGCTGCTGCCGGAGGGGAGAGGTAGTCTGAATCTGATGATGTCCTGTATTTGCTTCACGTAATCATGCACAAGTGTCTTTCACGCCTGTCATGTCTTTGAAATGGAGGGAAGCAGATTGGATGTATTCAATATTGTGATTTCTCCTTCGAGAGTTTGCCAACTATAGGAACAGCAGCAATAACTCTGGAAGTAATCATAACTGCCAAAGTCATAGATTCAATCCAGTGAGAATATGGATGGAGTAAAAAGTACTTTGGTAAAAGCATTCAATACAGGGTTTCCACGGGGTCTTAAAAAGTCTAAAATTTAAAAATAGGAATTAAAGGCCTTAAATAGTCTTGTAATATAATTAAAATGTGTGTAGTAGGTCTAAAATACATTTAGTTTAGGTCTTAGGGAAGTGGGCATTTTATTCATATTTCATATTCATATTTATTTCATGTGAAGTTGGCAGTATTTGATGGCATGATTAGAAAGTATCATATGGATGTAGAATCCCTAAATTTCACATCAAATCCCACAAACGTGTGCATATTTTGCCAGAGAGGGCGTCATGTGGGTCTTAAATTCCAATCATAATGGTCATTAAAAGGCCTTAAAAAGTCTTAAATTTAGGTTGTTGAGATCTGCAGAAACCCCATCAATAAGAAACCTTAGCAAACACACAGTACATGCAGTATACAGTGTACTGCATACAGCCAGGATTTTTTGACAATAAATATACTCACAAAATGTCTGTCTAGGAGCGCTGAAGTTGTTAGAGGTGCTCTTTGGATGGAAAAATTCAGATGAAACACCAAGAGAAACTCCAAGGCAATCTCATTGAACAAAAGTTAAAAAGTCTTGATTGTAATGGCTTGTTCACATTAACCTTTAAAAACTCTGATGTGTTTTGGCAAGCAAGCTTTCTTCAGGGAGTAATAAAATAAAATAAATATGCTTCATCACAGCATTAAAACTCACTTACTTTGATAGCCAACTTTGTGTCTTTTCAGTGGGTTTAGGCACAGTGTATTCACACCAGCTTTCTTATGTATTCCAGAGTTGACCATCCCCGCCACAGGAAATGTCTTTTACGCAATGACCTCATCGAGTGTAGACTTCCAACTGAAGCGACGCAAGGGAAGCCCGCCGGCCGGCTCACCATCCCTCAGCACAGAGACCAGCGCCACCTTCCCGCGGGCCAAAAGCAAAGCTCACCGGCTGGTCCGCACACTCTTCTGATTCACCTGGCATGCTTGTGCTGCACAACCACATCCAAGTATTCACAAGTAGCCTACCAGGACGGATTGTGGTCCAGGTCCATAGAGAGATCTAGATTTCCTCCTTGGGCCAACTGTCAATGAAGCTTAATCAGCTGGCCCAGTCTATGTATGAATGAAACAAAGCCCTGGACTTTTCCACACTGGACTCTGGCCTGTTCAAACTCTACCAAGTACCAAGAGCCCAAGTACTACTGACTTGATGAGGAAGTCGACACAGTAGATGCATAAGTAGGTTGGAGTTGCACATATTTTTGAGGACCAGCTCAGATTATATATAGTATATATATATATCTATATATATAGATATATATATATATATAGATAGATATATATACAGAATATATAGGTATTTTCTTTTACAGAAACACATTTCATATGCCTTGTTTTTATTAGGGCCGATTGCAGTGGCCCTAATCATTGAGATGCGTTAAAAGTGAGAAAAGAGAGGTTCTTAGCTAAACTGTTTTGTGTCTCAAGAGCTACCTGTTTGCCTTCAGAATCACCGTCAGAGATTGTGTTCCAGTAACTGCAGTAGCACAGATGAACTAACTGAAACATTACTACACTAACTTTATGTTGAGCACTTACAGATGGTACTACGGACTTTTCCAGTGACGTCACCTATTGTCTGCACTGTTCCGTATGCACCTGAATGCCTGACCATCCGTGTTACCTGAACCAAAGTCTAAAATATGCATTACATCTCAATCTTCATGAAGTACATTGCATTTCAGCAAACTACTTGAAGCACTGCCGACATAGCTTTGACAAAATATTCATCTGCACAGTTTTTTGGAAGAATATGCAAATATTGCTTAAATAGGGTATGTGGGGAAAAAAATGAGAGCAACATAAGCTGATATGTATATTATGCCTTATTTGGGGTAAAGCTGAAACTGTTGAGGAACAGTTGTCGTTGGTTAGCTGTTATACTCTGGTGATGCCTGGCTGCCTGTTTTTGTGGTGCTATTGACGTCTCTCTAGAGACTGAGGCATTTAGTAGGGCTAGGAGGAGGAGACATTCTTGTTTCTGTTTGTGTGTTCTGTTTGTCCCCTGTTGTTGCCTGTAGTCTCTTGTGGTTAAGTGCCTTGTGTTCTCAGGTGCCCATGCCTTCATGCATGCTTTGAACTGCACATGGTCAGAGTTCAAAGAGTCATTTCTGTACAGTATAATGTCTGTGACCAATGATTATGCACTACAGTACATACTACCTGGTCTTGATGTACAATAAAGTTATGTTTTGATACCTTTGTGCATCTTTTTTGCCTGACAACCATTTGATGCAAAATGTAGTGATCACGAGCTTTGAAGAGTCAGAGTCGGAATATTAAGGATATTGCCACACAACACCTATTGTGTAATCAGAGATCAATAAATATTTCAACTTTCAGGCCTAATTGTTGGATTAATGTTAATAAGTGATTTGTGATTGATATAATGCTGACAAAGAATAAGTAAAACTGTCATTTATTTCATCCCAAACACACACTAAATGTGTACAGAATATGTTACCAAAACCTTTCCATGAATGAAAAACTGAAATGGACACTTACAAACACCTGGAACTATTAAGAAACATTAATATATTCAAATCACTGCATTTAATCACAGCACTAATTAATTATCTATCATTAAATATCCAGATGGACCCTGCATCCAGCACAAGAGTGCATCAGCAGATGCTAAAACATAATGCCTCTCAGCTTCCACTAACAGCTTCAGATGTGCAAAAACACTGTAATGCATTAACAGCATCCACACAATTTTATTATATTATATACGTGTCCAATAGTTGAAATTGCCCAAGGTTTCTTCCTAGACTAACTAAACATAAGGGAGTTTTTCCTTGCCGCTGTTGCTCTTGGGTGCTCCTTTTGTAAAGCGCCATGAGACAATACTATTACTACTATTAATACTATTTATTATTGTAAAAGGCGCTGTATAAAATAAACTGAATTGAATTGAATTGAATTATGTACTGCATTCCTTAGCACCGTTTTGACTTCCACCCTGAATGTAATAGTCCTATTTACATCCAACTACAAGTGCTGAATGTTTGAAGCTTCTCCCTCTCTGATCTCATGTATAAGACTAAGAGCCCTTGTTTGCCTGAGTGTGGTATGATTACAAATATGGAAAAGGTCTCGGCTCCATGTGTAGTCAATGCCAAACTGCCCCTCTTAGCGCAGTGTCACAATCACTAACATCCCCTTTGCAGGAGTGACACTGGACAGCGGCCATTCGGTAAGCCTTCCACACAGTGGGATCCCGAAGGCACACGGTCCCCCCTCCCCTCAGCTCCTCAGCTTGGTCTCGATTGATGTCTCCCACACACACCCAGCCCCCAGACCCCCCTCTCCCCCCATCAGCCACTACACCTACACTACTAGTGTCTGGGCCAGGGCTCACGGCCCATTTGGAGTGGTCCTTGGTGGCCTTGTAGGTAAAGCGCTGGGCAGGGGCAAGCTCCGCCACGTCCAGAACCGTCCAGCCTCGGGAGCAGTCAGACTTCAAGACCCCCCTACTCCTCTGCCAGAACTGCACCAGGAGGTCAGACTGTAGGGTGGGAGCCACCCAGGCGTGATACAGATCTAGACACAAAAGGAAGGAGAAAACATACAGAGGTCAAGATGGAGCCTGGGATAATACAACGAGGGCTTGAACTAAACCAACTGCCATTACTGCAATTTAGGAATGGTCACAATATAAAGATTTCACACAAAAGTACCAAAAAATTATATTTCAACATACGTGCAGTTCCAAAGACAATCATATTGATATGAACTATCTGTATACTTTATCTGACACTTTTGTTTTCAGTGTTAGACCAGTTAGGCCAGGGCCACTACTTTGTATGTAAATAGTAGATGGTTAAACAGGCCCCCCACCATTATTGAATGAAGCTCCTTTGGCAAAGCTGATAAATTCAGATCCCCCCAGTGAGGTGAGGGTCACACTACGATTGGTGACTGTGGAGGAAGCATCCGTGTCACTGACATTGACACCCCCTCCACACAGGTGCACCATGGAGGGCACAGAGGAGGCCAGCGCCTGGGGGACATGGCAGTCATACACGTGAGGCTGGTTGATTTGCAACTGCTCCCCTGCAAAACAAAGAAAAGATATCCGCCGACCCGCTCAGGTTATGCTTGCATCTCATTTCAATTCATCCATGGCATCCGCTCTGCAGTACAGAAACAGTGCGACACAAACGACTTTGCCTGCACCACCACCGCCATCATCATTTCCATCATCGCCGACCCCCACCCCCCCGTCTCCCTTTCCCTCCAACCCTGGCTGGTCTCAAATACCCATGACAAGAGGCGCTCAACCCTCTCGACATCTCATTAATGTGAGTCACTGAACCATACTGGAGGTATGAAGGCCCAGCCTTTCATTGTACTGCGCATCACATTTGCATTGCCTGAGATCCCCTACCTCTCATCTGATGGAAGTAGAGGAAGAGGGAAAAAAAAAGAAACCCTCACACACTGATGGCAACCATATGTACCTATGCTGCATATGGGCACTGCGGCGTCAGCATGAAAGACAATGATTTCAACATAACAGGAACCTACTGAGCAAATACAGCACAGTGTGAACAGGACTGTCACTATGGTTACGCTGCCAGTTCGAGGGATTACTTTCACTGTAGCTATGGCAACAGCACCACATGCATGATCTGGCAGAGAGGCTGTAGAGGTAGCCCTCGCAGGCGCCCCAAGTGAGTTTTTGGGAGAGTTCCAGCCCCTATCCGATCTGGAACACGGTCAAGTTTCACATAACTGCCATGACTGAGGCCACAAACATGTGCATCTTTCAGAAAATACACTAAAAGTAACCAAATAACCGGTGGCTCTTGTGCAAAAATGCCACAAATGTATATGGATGGAGAGATATAATTACTAGAGGCAAAAGTAGTAAACAAGCTCATAATTCATGTGTAATTGGTGAAGTGAGCAGTAATTGCTATATTATGTATAATTTATGAGGGGTTTTTGTAATCATTCTACTAAGCAGACCCTGGAGTCAGTCTCCACAAAGCTGATCACTGATGTGAAACAAAACATTCACCAATACTATTGTGAATTTCTATTAAAAAAAAAAAAAAAAAACACTGAGCATGGTATTTTGGTATTCATGAAAAGGTTAACCTTTAGAGAACACATTTTCAGTTCACACCATCTGTGTACTTCTGCAAAAATTCTCACTCATACCGAGGTTCCCAGCAATAAATATTTTCTTTGTCCATGTGGCATGAGGAGCACGTATACAGTTTGAGTGAGTTCTTACCAATGGTCTGGAAAAGTTCCAGTGGGTAGGTCACACAAAGGAAGTTCTGTCCATTTACGACTCCAGTGCTGGGGTATGAGAATTCACCAGCACTTTTGGACGGAGGGAAATGGGGAGTACTGTGGACCAGCCAAAAGCCACGCTCTTTGTCAAACAGGATAGCACCTAAGACAAAGATGAGTTGCACTGCATTTGTTAGCTGGAATCTGAGGTTACAGGCACAGTCAGCGTTACTTAGCGGTTTGTACACACTTTTTCACACTGCTAGCGCTCCATTCATACTGTAAAAAATGATTTTTTTAATGATGATTTTTATGAGGAGCAAAGTGGGGCCAGCCTGTCCTCCAAACAATAAACTGATTTTGAGTTTCTCTGGGAGCACTGACGGCAGGGGTGAGCTACATTTCTGGCATGTTTTGTTTGGTCATCGGTTCAAATATAATGAAGGTCGTGTTGGTCGAGAAACGTCTGCTAAGAAATTTCAACATAAACACAAACATAAACATGAATTCATCCATCATCGCTGATTGCACATTTAACAGGATAAACACAGGATCAGAGTGAGCAGAATGGGCAACAGTGATTTCACACACAGCCAGATTTTCCATTCGGCATTCATAGTCAAGTTCAGTGTACTTTCACATTAGTAAATAGAAAACAGTTACATGATACATGCTGGAAGTAGGGCTAGTAATTCATAGCCTGGTAGACCAGTCTCTTTTGACTCTTTTCACAAAAAGTCTGGAAACTCTCAATAGGCATACATTTGCTTTGTGGTGGGTGGGAAGTTTGTTTAAACTTTACACCTATTGGTTCTGCCTTCAATTTCTGTTCACTGATTGGATTAAAAATTTTTGATTAAAAATCTATTAGAAGCAAACTGAAATTTTTGGAGAGTTCCCTGACGTAGTACTGCAGCGAAATGCAATATTTAGTGGAGGTACTAAGCGAAGCTAGCCTGGCTAAGTAATGCATTTACAAATTTATTGACATTCAGAATATTCATGAATTCCTCATACCACTGGTTAATATACTGTATATGTAGGCCTGGAACTGAGGAAAAAATAACCTTATCTGTGGATTTGGAAAAGTGTGCGAATAGACTGGTGGACAAACCTTTTGTGTGGCCGCATTCGTTACTTTCTCCATCTTGCCCAGCAGATGATTTTCCTGTGTGGGGTGGTTGGTCATTGTACAGCACGTATCCTATTTCATCAGACTGATGGTCATGCACGCACACAAACACACACACACACACACAAACACAAACCCACAAGGTATTACTTCACTACTACATAATGCTGTGTATCCTCTGAATTCCAAATCCCTAATGCATACTTCCTTTGTTACATAATTCTGAGTCACGCTAAACAGTTCTCTTCAAATCTCTCAATCGCTATCAACATATTCAATGTTTATTTAAATGACTGCATGGGAGGTGTTGACCTGAAGATTATGGAGCTGAACTTCCAAATGAGCCATAAGGCTCTGAATTCAATTTCAGGAGCTGCCAGTAATGTGCTCTTAAGCAAGGTAACTGTGATTTGCTTTTAAAAGACTGTCCCATCAGCTCACTGGAAGTTGCTCAGGGTTAATGTGTCAGCTAAAAAATAACAACACCTTATCATTTCTAGTAAGGCCACAGCAAGGCCACAGAGGTTTCATTTCTGTATATTCTTCTTTTTCTAAACACAAATGCCACACCAGAGAGCTATACAGAGATGCATGGAAACCCCAATGTCTTAGCCTGAGATACTGCAGCAAAAGTCTGCTACCAGACCTCATACAAAGGCCCCATCGTTCGAGCCAGAGCTCCTGTGCTGTGGTTCACTGGTCCTGTTCCATCCACCCATCCCTCACTGCCTTTCTCCAGCAGGAGATACTTAAGTCCTTCAATGAGAGACTTGTGATGGGGCAGTTTGTACAAGTAAAACCTGTGTGTGGGAGGCAAAACAATGAGACAAACCCTGAATTGTGGAGACAATTTGTGATAACACATGATATGATCCAAACCTTCTGAAGATTAACCTATATTTGCATCAGCCTGGCAAAGTGCACAACTGTGCCTTTTTTCATGTCTTTTTTATCATTTAAATTCATTATTTAAATATCCTACAGAACCACTAACCCATGAATGATGTCCTGCCTAATACCAAATAGTTTCTTGTCTTGGGCAAAGTATTAACACACAGGCAATATCATGAATATTTACCAGTCAACAGCTTCTGCTTTATCATTGTAGCAGGAGAGCTGGGAAGCATCTCCCTCTGCTGGCAACTGAATAATTAGCAAGGCAAATACCAGCATGTGTCTGCCATGGTTAACTAGAGGGGAGAACGACAGAATGACGAATTATTTACCTAGCAAAGCTATAGGCTATACGTGCGAAACGTTATTCATTTTACAGACAATGACTTATTACTGTTACAAAGTTACCATCACTCAGTGTGTTGTACTGATACTGTTAAACTTACATTCCGGCTCTATAGTTAGGCTCCCAAAATTCAGTTTTCTAGACTCAGTGTCACATCACTTAGTTTTCATCACTTACCTGGTGGCTTCATTGCATCTGTAGTCTGCGGAGGAGCGATAGCCCGTGTTTGTGGCAAAAAGCGCCGTCGTTGCTGGACAAATGTTATTTGTTTGTCTATCATTAACCAACTTCCCTAATATGTCAGATTGTTAATAAAGTGAGAAGCAGAATCACGTGAGAAATTAGACAAGTGTTTCGGTCACATGCTAGAACAAGCCGAAGGGTATGGCCACAAAAGCAGCACCGGTTATGTGGCGCAAGCAAAGATGAGAAGCAACCTTTAGAATCAGACAGCTTCGTTCCCATCTTCATGCCTTTAATTTAAGTTTAAGTTTTAGGCTTTTCGTCACTCAGTATGCCATACTGTTCCCGTTGGCAACGTTGGTGACTGACCCAGCCTACTCTACAAACGGCAACATGTCACTGCGTATCCCAAATCAACTCTGGTTTTCTGGTTCCTGGGAATCGTGTACCCATTACGTTCACATACAAACCAGACTGTTGCTTGCCTAAAGGCCCGTGGAATAGTAAATGACTGTTGTGTTTCTAGATTTGAACACCTCCTGGTATTTTAATATCGAGACAAACTCTTTGCAATGCCCTTTGCCACCCTCCACTATTTAACACCAGTGTCCATCTGCAGACAGACCATGTGCCACATAGGTCACGGATACCATTATGCTGCTGTAACATTTGTTGTTTGTGCCCTGGAAATAACCTTTGAAGGGAAGAGTTTTCTCACAACAAAACACGACTTTAGAAAATAATTGAATAGAAGCAAAACATTTTAATGTAATTTCATAACTATGGTAAGGCTAGTCCTTGGCATTCGTGAGAAAAGCACTACACCGTAGGCCTGTACCAGCTTGATCACAGTGAGGAGCGTGTGAAGCCAAGTACCCTTTTATCACATAGATGCTTCGTGCAAAAGCTAAAAGACGAGGCCAGCATGCCTGATGTAACCTAACAAGTGGGTTGAGAAGTAGGCTACCTTAACTTTAAGACAGAAGTGAGAATGAAAGGAGGGCACTGAAAAGTTATTCTGAACTTGTCCTTTTATCCTGAGAAGGTGCAATAACCGAAAATCCTATTGCATGTATCAGTATTAGATGGCATCTGTGCTAAAAATGACCTCTTTAGCACATCTGAACATATTCTGATTCTGATAATGATATTCATAATCTGAAGATAGTACAATGGCTGGTTAAGCAATTTAGTGTGTTTACTACACACAATGTAGGCCTAAATATTAGTCAAAATAAATTACTCCACAAAAGCAAGCTTTCCAGTTTAAAATTTTATTTGTGAGATGAATGTTTTGAATTATTCTTTTTTTACTGTCGTACTTTTAAAAACTTTTGCAAAAGTTGTTCATCACACTTCCTGAATTCCCCACCCTCTTATTAAAAAGGGGAAAAAAAAACTTGAATGTGTTTGGTGATTTGGTGCATTTACCAAAACAGACTACATGTGCATTAGGCAAAAATACAGTATACATTATCTTTTGGCTGTGCACAGAAAGTGGTTTCTCAGCATGAACTAGCCCCCCAGTGCCCAGCCCCTAACAGCAGACACGACACCATATTCAATAATGGCTACATCTGCCTTTATCACAGTAACAAAAATATGAATAATGTTCCAGGTTTGAGAAAGCTGCAGATGGACAACACTGCTGATGTAGGATATAGATATTCAATATACAGTCTTTAAATAGGAAGATTAAGATCATCTGAATACACAAACTTCAACAGGATGCCATTGGCAGATCTGGAATCCAAAACAATATTTGAGGAAATCTCAGACATTAAGCTTCTGCCTGAGCCCAACCACAAGAGAATGGCCATCCACTCTATAAGAACATCAAAGTCATTTATCCATATTAATTTAAGTGATTTGTTTCAGAACACATTATTATTTACACAGTCCATTTGTTCAGGACTTCCCAGTGTTGAAACTTCTCAAGTATGGGAACATTCCAGTAATACCAGTACCAACATTAACAATCAAATGTAACTATACCTTAAGACCTCAGGACAGCAACAGTCTAGTAATATATGGATTTCAGGAACTAAGGTATGGCATATATGAATAGCTGGAAATGAATTGAGTACAGACATCATCAACATCATCTAAAAATACAATCAATAATTCAAATGAAAAACCATCCACTTAAAATAAATTTGATATTAAGTTTGATCGCTCAGAACAAGAAGAAAGTACAAAATAGTTAGTCACTCATGATGGAATAGTGCTAGTGCATGGCCCTTATCTCCCAGACATACTGTGGCTTCATTCAGCCTCGTCTTCATGCTCCAAAGGTACCAGCATTTAACAGCAAGGCTGAATTTTCACCTAATCCCAGTCCTCAACAAAGGAAATTGCTAATCATACCTGTAATTCTACTGTAATACATGTCTAGCACTGAGACAATTAGCCCAACCAGTCTTTACTCCCTCAGAGTTTCACTTTGACAGGAAGTTCTGTTCGTTGCTCATCCATTCTCCCACCTTGAACCTTCAGCAGCAAAGAGAAGAAGTCCTCATCATCCATCGGACCTGGAGCTCTGCTCCTCTGCTCCTCAAGTCTACCCTGAGCCTGGTGGCAAAAGTAATGTATTAGGCTAGTCAGCATTTAGCTACAGTGACTCATCTTATAACTACTGTATACATTAAGCAACGTGTTTACACAATAACCGACAATCCATTCATTCACACTGTCAGGAACTTTGATGGCTCAGAGTGACATATGTTGTGAGAAAAGAGCTTATCAGACGGAAATTTGCAGTAGAGTAGGCAGATCTCTGATTACAGTACAGTAGTCAGATCTCTGACTAGATCAAGAAGGGGAAACGTCTCTGCTAAACTTGTGACAACAGCACCATCAGTGGTGTCTTTAGATCCAATGTTTCTGATATTTTTTGAAACACAGTGATTTCTGTGTATTACTGGTAGAAGATATGCCATCTCCCAACTGCTAACATGATTAGCATGTTACATGTATGGCTACAGACAGAGTTCATCTGTTTAGCACAAGACTCGAGCACCCGTCATGACAGACGAAAATGCTGTAATTACTTGGGATGTGAGGATCATATTGTACAGCTCTTCCTTAGGGGGCGGCGCTTTGGTTGCCTTCTTCATCACGCTGGGCCTGATGCTCAGCTTCCTCTCGTTGGGTTTGGGTTGATCAGTGGGGGTGCCTGGGCTTGTGGGGGAGGAGGTGGAAGAATGCTTTCGGGTTCGGCCCGCTGGTCGTCCAGACGCCGGCTTTGAGACATGGCCACTAGCTCAAAGAATTCCTCTCTCTGCAGGGATGTCATCGAGGAGAACATGACTGTTGGAGAATGCAGATGATATAGAAGAACATTAACGTGTATAGAAGATTATGCAATAACCAGCCAGTATGACATATAACTTAGGTTCATCAAAGGTTAAGGACATGTATGTGGTTGGTGGTTGATGATTCCTCTTCATGTCCACTCCGCAGGAAATTGTATGATTAAGCAATAGTCAAGTGTTTTGTTCATGTGACTGAACGCTGGCTCAGCTTGCTTGCTTACAGAAATAACTTGGCATACAAGAAGAATTATTTTGTAATGTTGTGTATTGACACCTCTGTTACTCTGGCGAGGGGTGCCTGGCTCGGAGTAGCATCGCCTTCTTGGCTCTAGTTGAAAAGAGCAGCGCTGGTCATTCAGTCTTCTGCCTTCCTGTACCGCATAGAGGAGCTCGTATAGAGCATCTGGGAAATCGGAACTTAACCTGTTGACCTAAGGTGATTAATAAAAATGAGTGAAAATGCACACAAAGTCAACATGGGCCTACTATTCTAGAAACAGATCCATGTGAAGTACAAGTCCATGCACTGTAGTGTGATGGCAAGTAATTCCCTCTCAGAGTTATTTAAACAAAATGGTTAACATTCACTTGAAGAACTTTAACTTTGCAACAAAATGCGTTTGTGTAAATAATAAGAAACTATTGAAACCATGCACACTATAATGCCTTTTATAAATAAGCCATTACCAAACCATTCTTAGCTATGAACAAATCAGTACTTAAGCAGAACTCCAAAATATACATATGTTTATGAGATAGTTTGTGTGTTTGCTAATATGATTGTTTACAGTGTGTTTACAAATCATTTGTAGTGTCTTTTCAGAGATCCTTACAACCCTTCAGAAATAAATCACGAGTTGTACAGCATTGATCCATGTAAACAAACCCTTTAAATTATTTTGTTCATAGCTAATAATGGTTTGGTATTGACTTATTAATGAAAGTCTATGAAATTATGAAATCTATGAAGCTGTATGTCACAAGATGGTGATTTTGTATGGTTACTGATACCTTCTTCTGTGCATCCTCTGGACACAAAAAGTTTGACTTTGCCGATGTCTCTGCACTGGGTTGTGTTTTTGGTCTTAATAAGACTTCTGTTTTTGTTTCTGTTTTTTGTGCTGTGCCGTCTGGTTCCTGTGGAGCTACCTGTGTGGGAGATGCTCCCTCACCCACTGCTGGAGGCTCATCTGGTACATTCTCTGCTGCTCTCGGCGTCGTTTCATTCTCCCTATTCACGCCGATGTCAACAGCCTCACTGTCTTTGGACCTGGACTCCATCTGTGTCCGCTTCTCTTGATCACCCCCCATCTCCTCCTCATGCACTTCTGGCTTAATTAGAGTCCAATCTTTTGACTCAAAGACATTTGATTCCTCTTGTTGTTGCTGCTCTATGGCCTGCCTGTTGTCTTTAACAGTATCTCCATTGTCGTCTTGAGTTATCTTTACAGTCTCTTGGCTGTAAACTATTGTTGTATTGCATATGACACTGTCAATGTTGTCTCCCTCTTCTAAAATGAAGAGAGGTTCCAGGCCCTCTTGTCCAGAGGGCTTTCCATTCACCCCAATATCCATTGCTTTCTCTGTAAATCAGCATTTTTGAAAATACATAAGAAACACAAAGTTGCTTATCCCTTAAAGCCATAAATGTTACACAGAACTGCAGTGAAATGAAACACATGTGTGTTCACTATGAAAGTATTGTGCAAGTATTTAAGGTAAATATGACTGGCAGTGTAATCAGTGACTGTATAACTGAAATAATTCATTCCGTTACTCTGCATTACAAATCATGGGTGACTGCAAAGTACAATCTTATTACAACCACAATTACACAAACATCTCCAAAATAGAAATTTTGCTGTGTAGGGCTACAATATAGCCTTGCGATCACCCAGACCACATCAATAATTATCAGTATCAGGTCACAAGTGTTACGACCTAGGGGTGGGATCTGATACAGATAGGGTCTGTAGGGGATGAAAACCAAACTACAACAGCAGTTATTCATTTTTGGTTGATTACACTAGGCTCAAGCTGTCACCTATGCCTCTAACATTTACCAACCCAAATATTTGTGACGGGCGGTGTACAACCATACCTTCTCACGCTTTACTTGGAGATGGTTTACCCTCAGATGACTTCCAATGTTTCCTTCTTCAGTTTTTCTTATGTTAAGTGGCTTTTGGTGGACGTCATCTCCTAGGCAGAACAGACATTAAGCCCAACATGATTTCAAAAAAGGCTTCAACAAAATGCTCTTGACAAGTGGAAAGTTGACATGAAGTTGCAACATGCTCTACTTCACTCTGTCTCTCTCTGTCTGTCTGTTCAGTCTCTTCCTGTTCCTCTCTCCTGCTCTGACCCACCCCTATTTATTTAGCCCATATCTCTCTCGAAGAAGAAGAAGAAAAAAACTTATGGGAGACGATCATTATGCTATTAAGCAGAATACAAGCGGCATACAATGCCATCGAAGTCATCAACAATGTTTTTTTATGTGTTTGTCAAAAGGACATTGTTGGAAATAACCCAAGGAATTATAGCCTGGGGGTGGTGTGCTGTGCATGCAGTTGATCTGCACCAGCTTGTTGGATAGAAATAGCATGTTGAAACCTAGCTGTTTGTGTGACTCTGAATTTGCGGTTTTGCAGACTTCCTGTTGACTTGCAACTAAAAGAGAAGTAGACAGATGAGCAAAGAACTAGGCTACTTGACACTTCTGGATGGGCAGACTGAAAACACAGTTTAAAAAAAGTTTATGCAGATTAGAGAAAATCTACAAAACAGATTTTTAATATCTTATAAACTTATGAGCCTAGAACTAGGCTATGCCACCCACTTAAAAAGAATTCGAGCCTTATGTAGAGGAAGAATGAGTGGGGCGAAAATCACAACCTTTAAAAAAAAAAGAAAAAGAAAGAGAGAAACAGCGGGACTCCTAATGTCGGCCTATTCATTACAGTGGGGGAAATCATCACATTCAAAAGTACTTTCATTAGATAAAAATGTGGGTCGCTAAAGACATACATATCTGAGTAACTCCCCTTTCTAAACTGTCCCCAAATTTATAATACTGTACCAAACGTGTAATTAATGTCGCAGTCCACATAGTAAATCGCCATTTATGCGGTTCCAACTTACCTCCACTCTCTCTGTGAATCGCTAGGGGACCCCTGTGTGTTGCTCTTTTTTTCAGGGTGCATTGTGTAATCTCAAGACCACATACAGTTCAGCTAATGTACTGCTCGGGATGTTACAGCAGCAGCCTATCGCGGGCAACGGTCCCAATTCAGGCCGGGGCCTTGGTTTGAACGCGCCTCCCGGTATGCATCCAATGAACTCGGTTCACCCAACCTCTCAGCATCGGTCCGATGGGGAATCAGGCCTCGATGGATCAGAAAATGGACACGAGAGCCGCAGGGATATTGGCGATATTTTGCAACAAATCATGACCATTACTGACCAAAGTTTGGACGAAGCCCAAGCAAAGTAAGCACCATAATGATGTAATTAACAGGGGAGATTTAATGCTAGTGCAACTCCTGGCACTCTGCCCAAAAGTAAAGTTGGTTTTAGGAACAAAAAAGTTCTGACTGTAGGAGATAGCCTGCTAACCACTGCTAGCAGGTTGTGGCTAGATGCCTAGCTCCTGGTAGTACCTTGCGAAACAAACTGTCTTTGAAAGCAGACTGTAGTTGATCCTCAAGAGAACCTAGTTAAAGGCATTTTTAATGTGCGTTGATATGACGCAAATCAACAATTTAGATATTGTGGCTATAATTCCTGTTATGGTGTTATTGAGTTGGGAGTGAACTAACGTAGGTTATTTGTTTACATGGGTTGTTAGCTATGTGGCTAAGTGAACAGAGGCTAGTAAGGGCTACTTACTCTAGCAGCGATCTGGCTAATTAGCTAGCTATCACCAGCTATAAACCAGGTAATAGCTGACTGACAACAATGAACACACCTCTGCTAGTTAGCTCTGTATATTTTGTTTTGAAGTTGATGTAAAGAATGAATAACAATTAGTTTGGCAAGAGTATTGAGAAACGCAGAAAGTACTTTAGAACTACTGCGGAAATGATGGCACATTATGGCACATTATGGCATAATACATAGGGCCTACCAATCTATTAACCTGTATGGTTATTTCCATTTGTCTCATCAAGGGACTGTAGCCTTTAGCAGTTTGATTTAGCATTAGCTTATGTCCTTCTTGTGTCTATTGTTGCACACATACCTATAGCCAAATGTATTCATTTTAAGCTCTTTTTTATGTTTATATGTGTATGTAACTATACGACATACGCTTATGATCAGTCGTGTTCTCTCAATTTGATTGTTGACCATTCCTTTTCTAAACTAATTTAAGTGAATTTGAACTTCAGGACTAACCTTAACACCAGCACACCTAAAAGCCTACAGGCTAGCAAGGTAACTAACCAGAGGCTAGGTTGCTAGCTAAAAGATGAAACATAAGCACTTGGGTCTTTTATGCAGAATAGTGTCACGTAACGTTGAACTGCAGTGTTGAAGTGAGGTTTTTCGTTTCTTTGATTGAATACGTTGTGCTGGGCTAAGGTACGCTGTTAAGGGCATTATCCATGGCTAACCTGAATGTTATCCGTTTGTTCTTCCACTCAACACAGAAAACATGCTTTGAATTGTCATCGAATGAAACCTGCATTGTTCAGTGTGTTATGTGAGATAAAAGAAAAGACTGGTAAGTCCTCAATGAAGTGAAGTGATGTGTTTACTACTAATGAGCAATGTGCGAACTTTTCATTGTTTTAAAAGTTACTATAACGACATCCTTTAGCTTGAGCATGAGCGCCAAGCTGATTGAAGCTGTGGAACAAAGCAGATGGTTGTGGATGCCTTGTGGGCAGTGGCACTACCCTACCTGTCTATCTCTGTCTATGTATGTATAGCCTGGATTAGGTTATACATACATGTTTTTTATTCTTCTCATTATTAACATAATCCCTTGACCCTTTATCATGAACTAGACATGAACAGACTTGTACACCGATGTGGTGTCTTCTTCAGTTTGACTTGTGCTTGTTGAGAGTCAGACAAAGTTATGTAACAACCGTGTTATTTGTTTATGGAATTGCTTCTTAGTTTGGTTAAATACAAATGCGGCTTTAGTTTCAGTTTTTCGTCTCTGTCTACATCTTGCACCTTTCTATATAACACTTTGAAACTGTTCAAATGACCAGGAGGTTCCTGAATAACATATGCTGTGAACTTAATTAGTCCCTGTTAAGATTTTCAAGAACTATTTCTCTGCTGGAAAAAAGATACAATATTCTTATATTTGACAATTAAGTCTCAATTTCAGATTGTGGAATTATACATTTTATAACTTTTCAATTCATGACACTTTTCCTTAATAAAACGGCAAAACAGAAATTATGTGCTTTTTGTCTGAAAATTTCCTCATACTTTTTGGATTAGGTTTATCTATGCGCAATGCTCAGGAGGAGGAGCCACCAGATCCCCAGCTCGTCCGATTGGACAACATGCTGCTTGCTGAAGGTGTGGCAGGCCCCGAGAAAGGGGGCGGGGCTGCCGCTGCTGTATCTGCAGCGACAAGTTCAGGCGGGATGTCCCCTGACAGTTCACTGGAGCACTCTGACTACAAGAGCAAGCTCAGCCAGATTCGGACTATATATCACACCGAGCTGGAGAAATATGAGCAAGTATGTATCCTGTTTAGACACAAATTAAAGTCATGGATGCGTCCCAAGAAACTGTTAGCTCAGTAACACTTTGGATGGTGTAGTTGTTCCTACCCTTGAGGAAACCAGTCGAAATATAAAAAGCCAGGAATTCCATTTTTTTTTTTTTTTTTTTCAAACTGGCCTCAAATTGTCAGCCCGAAAAAGAGCAAGGTACAGCCTCAGACACTTAATTTCTTGTTTTTGTGTGTTGCATTTGTGTTTAGGCCTGCAATGAGTTTACCACCCACGTGATGAATCTGCTGCGGGAACAGTCACGCACACGGCCCGTGTCTCCACGCGAGATTGAGCGCATGGTGGCCATCATTCACCGCAAGTTCAGTGCCATCCAGACTCAGCTAAAACAAAGCACCTGTGAGGCAGTCATGATCTTGCGCTCACGCTTTCTCGATGCCAGGTATCGCGTTCTGCACTACAGTCTGACTGTTTTGGGTTTGGTTAGAAATGACCCCTGAAGTAGGGCAGGGCAAGTACTTAAAAAACAACTGAAACCGACATTCAGATCGATTTGTTGTCATGTCAGTTAACGCTCCCCCCCCTTTTAAAACCTAAACACCAAACACCAAAGCAATTGAGAAATTGGCATCAGAGGAAAATGCTGTGTCCACACACGCGGGGACACATATTTGGTTACACACATTTGGAAGTGACTGAGACCATGGGAGTTTCTCCTTTTGAGAGAGATGAGTTTGATGAGGTCATAGTCACCCAGTTTTAGCTTGAAGTGAGTTTGGAAATTGGAAATATTTAAAAAAATTAAGCGAATAGGAATCAACATCATTGCCAACATTAGAATACATTTTTTTTTCTTATTTTATTATTAAACTTTGCTTTTGTCAAATGAGGTTGTTCCTCTCTTTGAAAGAAGGAAACTTCTAAATGGCACCCAACATTTGCTCAACATTACAGACTGAAAATCAGTAAAACTAAGTTTTAGGAATGCACTAATAGCAGTTAGTGAGATAGCAGTTTTTCCTGACGGCTGATTAGTAATCCAAGCCGTCTCCCTTTTTTTATTTGCCTTCCTTCATTACTAGACGCAAGCGGCGTAACTTCAGCAAGCAGGCCACAGAGGTCTTGAATGAGTACTTCTACTCGCACCTCTCCAACCCCTACCCCAGTGAGGAGGCCAAGGAAGAGCTTGCCAAGCAGTGTGGGATCACCGTCTCGCAGGTATGCGGGGGAGTGCCTCAACTCCTCCCCCCTCCCCCTAGTTCTGTATATGCCACAGCAACAACGCGAGTGCATGCTGAATTTAACACTGGCCTCTCTATCTGGGCAACCGACCTGCTGACAGGTGTCCAACTGGTTTGGCAACAAGCGGATCCGTTACAAGAAGAACATTGGCAAGTTCCAGGAAGAGGCCAACATCTACGCCATGAAGACAGCCCTGGGGGCCACGCAGCAGAGCGAAGAGTCGCCACATACCCCCAACTCCACCGGTGAGCCGCCTGCCTGGCGCTTCCCTCCGAAAGGTTGAGGCAAAATGCTTCTGGTTGTCGCGTCCTTGCCCTGCCCTGAGTCCATGTGAAAGCCCGTCGATGCAGACATGTGCTCTCTGCACGACTGACTTTCACATGGACTTCTATCGGGCAGCGGCAGGGTGGTTTCAGAGAGTCTCGCAATCAATTCCCAGTCTGCATTGTAGTTGTACTGTAAGTCGCTGTGGATAGAAACCTCTGCTGAATTAAGCGCAGTAGCAGGAGGCTGAAGGGAGTCGTCAGAAGCCTGAGAATCAGGTGGCGACAGTGGCTGCAGGTTGTGGTTGTGGGGATCAGGGCAATCAGTAAGCTTATCGGCTCGTATGCTCTCCTCTCTGCTCCCCCTCCTCCCCCTCTCTCACCCTCCACCCCCCCAACTCTCTCTCAGGCTCAGGCTCCTTCTCCCTGTCGGGGTCGGCTGACCTCTTCCTGGGAGTGCCTCCGATGAACGGAGGCGAGCAGCCGGCCTACCACATGGGAGCTCAGGTAGTGCATGCATGCTTGTCAGCGTAAGGTCATGTGACCTCACGATGCATGTTGCCGTGGCAGCTGTCTGTGTTTTGTGTTTGTATGTGTCACTGCTGTTGGAGAACTGTGGACTGGTCTGTGCGTTGTTCAATCCATGTAGTTCTTGCATGCTTATTAACTCTTATGTTTTACTGACATGGTTTATAAACTGGTTCTTCATTCTGTCTGTGTATATGTGTTATGCACATGTATGTGTGTGTGTATTGTAGTTCTTGCACTGATTGTGTGATTATGTCTTTGATTGTGTGAATGTATTTGCATATGTGTGTGTGTGCGTGATCTCACATGGTGTGTGTGTGTCCGTCTGTGTATGTGTCCGTCTGTGTATGTGTCTGTGTGTGTGTGTGTGTTTTCTCATTCACCTCTGGCTAAACTTCCTTGTCCTTTCTCTCTCTGGTAGGACTCTTTGTCTCAATCCGGTTTCTCAGACAGAGCGTATAGTCCCAGAGAGAGCCTGGTGAGGAAGCCATTAACTGCATGACTCTGTGGCCTCAGTCCATTCAGTCCTCGCCAAACTCACTCCACTGATCTGCTAGGACTCACATGCTTCTCTGGCACCTTTTCCCTCACAGTCTCCACCCAGACTAACGCTCTGCTCCTCTGTGCCACTCGTGCTATTAAACCTCAAACCTGAAGTGGAAGGACTTCTCTGCCTTAGGAGTTAGGGATATGTAGCTGACTTGATTTGGTTTGGAAGTTGCTCTTACCATGCTAATTGATCATTCTGAACAGACCTCTTTAAAAGGGGAATAAGGCACAAAGCTTATTATGATGCAGTATTTACATGCATAGAGCTGGCACCTCGTAGTCACCAGTTTGTGGCTGGCCAGTATGCCTTGTTCCATGCAGTAGCCATCGATCAAGTAGCAGATGTTTTCGTCTAAAGAGACTTACAGTACCGTTGGATCAAAATACTTACTTGAAAAACTGAGAGGGTTAAAAGGTGCCAGCATATGAGTTACAAAAATCCACCCTTAAAATTAGTTGTGGAAATTGGGTCTATGTGATGTCCCTCGTGGATATTGAACTTTGACCTTTGCCCTATGGTGAGTGTGGTGTTTTGTCTGCTTCATGTCCATCCATCCTCCGCCCATTTCAGACTAACGGCAACTGGCAGGATCAGAACACTCCGCCGTCGGCCACCTCGCCCATCAGCGACCACTCGGATAACTCCGACTGATGGACCTGGGAACCAGCCTTGTCAGGCTTGTGGTCGACACACACTTTCTCGATGATGATGGCGATGATGACAACGCCGATGGCGACTAGACAGAACGAATGATGGTCACTCTTTTATCCTTCATCACCCCACCGCACCTGTTCCCTCACATCGCAGTTTTCACTTTATTTTAAGTCAGTTAATGTGCTTCTTCACTACGTGTGTGTGTGTGTGTGTGTGTGTGTGTGTGTGTGTGTGTGTGTGTGTGTGTGTGTGTGTGTGTGTGTGTGTTAGTGAGTAGGAGAGAGAGAGAGAGAGAGAGAGTGTGTGTGTATGTGTGTGTGTGTGTGTGTCTGAGTGTGTGTGTGTCTGAGTGTGTGTCTGAGTGTGTGTGTGTGTGTGTGTGTGTGTGTGTGTGTGTGTGTGTGTGTGTGTGTGTGTTGTGTTGAGGGTGCAGTTCCCGTATGTGCATTAAAGGGAGCTAGAGAAGAAGACAAAGGATCATGGGATATTTTTTTTCTCCACTGTAACATAATCTCCACTAGTTACTGGAGTGTCTGGATGCTTGTAGGAATGGGAGAAAAATGCATCACGACTTTTCAACAATGCTATATAATTATTATTATTATTATTATTACTATTATTATTATTGTTATTATCTTTATCATCGCTATTATCTTTATGTTTGTTAAAAGCTCTGATAGAAGTGAATTGACTTGGGTGCAGTGGGGCAATAGAGAAAAATCCAAAGATTGTGCTTTTCTGTGTGTGAGTGTGGACGTGTGTATTTCGTTTTCTTCCTTTTTTGTTTTTTACTGGGCTTGCGTGTGAATCTATTATATGACTGGGGTGTGTTTGCCGTCTCTCTATATGGTTTGAATGAGTATATCAACAGTGCTGTCTTTTTTCTGTACAGTGGAACACCTGTATTCTCTACCTCTTTTACAATAAAGACTGTCTGTGTACACATTCAGAAACCTGCTGTGAGGGACTGAGTGCTTCCAGTGCACAGCACATTGGTCATACTTGCCCAGGCGAAACACCTGTCACGATGTAAAAATAGCTTTCCAAGCTCTGTGGTTCTGCCCAAGATTCTCTCAATTACTTAGGAGACCATAAACTTTTTCCACCACCTGTTCATATCGAGAAATGGAACAGATGTTCCCTACACAAATGGGTCAAGTCTAGTCTGGTGTTACTGTAAATGGCAAAAATCATTCTCAGAGAAAACACATAACATTTAATTGGTTAATTATTATGGCATTCAAAAGGCTATTGAGAAGTTATATACAGCTGTGTTTTTGACATACTATAGTGGTATATGGAGAATACATTAATATATTATCTTAGCTGGAAATAATTTATACAACTCATAACTGAATCCTGTTCAGTATGCTCTGTCATAATTCATGCCTATGATGACGGTTTACAGAACAGACTGAGCCTCAGTGATGTTTTCATGATTGGCTTTCTCAGTCTTCTGGTTGCAGTTCTTTGTGCTGATTTCTTTCTCAGGGGTCTCTGTCTGGGGTTTTGGAAGGATGGGGATATTAGCTTTACTTTCTAATTGGTTGGGAGCTTCTTTAGGCGGCGGTGAAATCACTCTCTCGATGTAGTCATTGGCTGCCTTCTCTGAGGGTGAAGGGACGTGCAGCGACAACTCTGCTGGGTTGCCTCCAGAGCGACGCTGAAAAGCATGCTGGGTACAGGAGAAAGAGCGCTGTCGTGGCGTGGGCTGTGGGCACAGGAAGTGAGGTGTAACTGCTCGAGGAACCTCGCGGGCACCTTCTCTGTCTTCCTCCTCTGCCTCTGAGGTGACTTCCTGTAGTGTGCTGATTGGCCTGGGTGGACGGCCAAGGATTCTAGGTGTCACCAATGCAGTTGTTGACTGGTTGGGTGATGGGCGCCAGTTTTGAGGTGAAGGGCATTGCCTGGGACCCATCGACCAATCACTATGAAACAGGAAGAAGAAATGCAACATGTAAGGAAAAAAATACCCTTTACAGCCTGTAAATCAGAAAGTGGCAACTGCATTCAATAAGTCTATAAGGTTTGCACTTATAGAATCAGCTCAAATGACAGTAAGTGCATTTCACCTTGGGGGAGGTGATGCCATTCCTCTGGGTGTTATGGATCCCGAAAATGATGCACTCCTGCCAGGGAGACATGGAGCCGCGGCCCAAGGGGAGCACAGGTAGGCCCGGTCGTCCCATAGCACCTCACAGGCCGGATCAACGGGGACAGGGCCCCGGTGGACCCTGTGTGCCAACAGCAGCTCCAGCACCTGGTGGTGCATGCCCTCTCTGGCCACGTCCAGGGGGCGCCGGCCCCGTCGGTCACACAGTTCCTGGTTGGCCCCATTGAGCAGCAGGAACCTGGCCGTGTCGTAGCAACCGTGGAGCGCAGAGAGGAAGAGTGCTGTTTCGCCCTGTCAGGGGGCAGTGGAGAAGAAATTCAATTCCATCTACTAGAGTCAATTTGATTGCAGATAGATGCATTAAAGATTTCTTGACCCAAAAGTTCAACATAACTCATTGGAATTTTTCATCCGTGCTCAGATGTGACTGAAGACCTGAAGCAAACAGGCCAGTTGTCTCCTTGCTCAGTAAACAAACATAAACTCACCTTGTTATCTTGGAGGTCCACTGCTGCACCGTAGCGAATGAGAGTTCGAGCCAAGGAGAGGTGATTGACTGTGCATGCCCAGTGGAGAGCTGATCTCCCTGGGAGACAGATGAAGAGGTGAGAGGGTGGAGCAAGGTCAGGCAGAGCAGAATGGGAATCCATTATAGGGAGAAAGATGCAACACGTTTTAATCAAAAAGGGGCCAAAATATGTTATGAGAAGGTGGGCCAGAAACACGTGGAAGAGTGGTGCCATTTTGATTTGGGGGGTGGGCTAAGGGATTTTAGAGTGCAGATGAGGTATTGATATTGAGGTATTTCAAGATGCAAGAGGAGGTGGTGGATTGAAGAGACAGGAAGACGAAAAGGAGAGAAAGTTAAAGCAGCACATTCACAACTATCAGGGCGGTAGGGCATATTATTCATTTTGTTCCAAATCAGTGTTGGAGATCAAGGGTGCTGGAGAGGGTAGGAAAGGAATGGACACCAGTGGGGAGTTCACCAGCGAGAGGAGGAAAGACAGAGAAAGGAGGGATGGTATGAGAGGAGTGAAAGAACGAGAGAGAGAGAGGAATGGGACGGGAAGGGAAAAGAGAGAGAAAACCAGACAGGTAGAACAATATTATGCAGGTTAACTCCCCAACTGCACACAATGACATCATGCTGCAATACTGGCACTCCCTCTTACTGCACAGATTATTATTTTCATCATATCATATAAGAACAGTCTACACTGAAAGTAAAGCACTGGTTCATGTACATGCACTATCAAAAGGGGGAAGGAATAAAGATCATTTAAGCTTCCCTTACGACAGTAAACTTTGAGGTGAAGTCTTTATGACTGTTCATGTGTAGAGCTGTAAATCTCTGTTAGTTATATAACATATAACTATTTCACCAAAGGTAATAAAACTGTTACACTTTCCAATAAAAATTTTCACACGTTGCAGTTTGACAGCCATGAGCCTGATAAAGGTTAATACCGGTATGGTCTGTGTTGTTGACTGGCACTCCTGCCCTGAGCAGCTCCAGAACCACTCGGTCCAGCCCACTCCGTACAGCACGAATCAGAACCACCGAGCCATCTGGACCACACCACTGAACCGGAGCAGTCTGTTGACATAAAGCTGTACTAAATTCCAACATACTATATACACTACAAACAATATCTATACATTTATTTCCAGACTATAACAATATATAATCACAATCACAATCAATATTATAGATAATCGATAAATCTTAATGTGATTTATAAATCTATATGTAACTCATATCAGAAATTATTTATTATGTATTTATTTATTATTCATTTTTATTAGTTTTTTTTTAATGATTTATTTATTTGTATGTTACATCAATATTTGTTCACCCACATTAGTTGGTGTTTGTGCCCTTTGTTGTGAAGGAGTTGCATTTCTTTCCCAGCCTCTAGTGGGCGCTGTGATGGAATAAAAAAACAAAGATTTAAGCGAGTCAGTCTTTCTCTCGACCAAAGGTTACTGAATGAACACAACAAGTAGGATCAAAATACAAGGACTCTATTCTAAACTCTATACTGAACTCTGTTATTGGTCTGTGACTGACCTTGCACAGGTGACTGAGAATGACTGGGAGGGAGTCTGAAGTTCTTTTGCTCTGGCGTTCGGTGGTCACAGATTGAAGTGTCTTCCCGACGAGCATACCTGACGTCCTCCATGGAACTCTGGGTCATGTCCGTGTCGCTTCCTATGTCCAGGTCCTTTCGCATGGGCCTGGAACCAGAGCAGGGGTTTGAGATCATCACATAATACTTAAAGCAAGGCAAAGGAAGTTCATGGTCATAAAAAGAGGCAGTTCAATCTTTTCTTCCACAAAGAAGAAAAGAAAAGATACAAAAACAAATAGAGAACATACATTGTCCTTAAACAAAATATTAACCAGAAGTTATGGGCCTTTTCTGAAACTATCAGGCTATTTGAACTTCCTCTCTGAACAGTGAGCCGGCCACTGACCTTAGGCGAATGGCGTCCTCTCCGAGAGGCTCTCGCCGTCTCTTCCCGGTGTCTTTTCCCTTCTTCTTCTTCAGGCCATTCTTTTCTTTCTCCTTGCGGCCCTTCTTCCCGCGTTCCTCTCTGCTCCAGGCCTTGCTCCCGTTATTGTTGTCGGTGGACCTGTGGCGCACCCTTTCCGTCTCCTCTGCCCTCTCCCTCCTTCTGCGCACCCAGACCACCATCAGCACCACTGCCACCACTGTAGCCAAGCCAAGGCCCGCTGCCACCCCCACCACCGGCCACAGCCATGTAGGCAATGCTGGGATGAAGAGATTTGATGAGATTAGATAGCTACTCTGCTAGAACGGTAGCAGGTACTCACATACTCTGTTAAAATATTTGCTCTCTTCAATCTTAGAAGTCAGGGGGTACTAAACCTAACAAGATTTAAACACAATTATCCACAATTATCATGACTTGGTTAAAAAAATGGTGAAAGGCTTTTTATTTGTGAAGCAGTAAAATATATGAATTCATGATTGATGTGGTGATGATATAAATTGGGATAAATCTGTCATCGTGTTCAGTAGGCAAAATTGTCATTGTGTTTGCAAAAGCAGAACAAACACATGTTCATAAAACTCAGCCCTTGCAGGAGGTTGTTACAAAGCTTGAACAAAAACTCGTTTAATCAGGAAATGGGTGGGCAAAATAACCATTGTGGATGTTTAAAAACAGGGCTCAGTAGTGAGGAAAAATAATGATGACGTATAACTGGGAGTTTGAGACATAGCCTACTGTCTGATTTCTCTCCTCTTTTACCATCTGTTTTTTTCTTCACTCTATCCTCACTCCTGTCCCCCAGTTCCTCCATCACCCCCCGCACTTGGACTAGGGCCTCCAGATCGGGGAGCTTGGCCATCCTGGAGGCCTGGAGGAAGCGGGCAGCGCTGGGGGCAGAGGGGAAGCAGGTGGTCTCCTGCTGGTGGACACAGGGCCTGTTATCCACTTGCAGGAACAGCAGTGAGCTGTGGCATGAAAGGGAAAGAGGGGAAAAAAGTAAGAGGGCACACAGATCCGGTAGTCTCCACTTCCCCCAGGAGAATTTGGCACTTGATATCATGGAACCATGTTTTCAACAGTATGGTGACAATTTCAGTCAAAATGGGTAGACAAGCACAAAGCTCAGTCATAACTATACAAAAGTGAGTAATATCTCTTCTACTTAAGCACAACAAAACATAGAACTACGTTATGGACCAAACACAACAACCTTAACGGCATTATCTAAAGGAAGGCTATATTTGTAGTTATAAACAATATTGCTAAATATTTAAACTATACTATTACAAAAACCAATGAATGCTTTATGCCTGAAGTACCACAGTTTTTCTCCACCCATAGAAAGTAGGCATAAGTGCCATCCTCTAATCATAAATCAGCTCCTCACTCGAATGACTGCATGTGAAAAGTGATTGAGGCCTAAGAGTGACCAGCCAAATCTCACCCCTCACTGGTGCTGGTGGTTGTGGTGGGCTTCAAAAGGTCAGCCAACTGCTGGGGCTGGAGCCTGTGGAGGTCACTCCCAGGTTGGAATGGAGCCCTGTCCCTCAGTTTCACTGCGGTTCTCAGCAACCTGCCCAGCGTCCACAGGAGGGAGTTGTTCCGGAAGGGTCCTGGTGCAAAGGGGATCCTGGTCTGGAGGATCAGCGAGCCCTTTGCCCATATGGGGTCGTGACAGTCACTCCCGTCCCAACCACAGAGGGCATTGTTGCAGCCCTTGTCGCAGTGTGAGTTGTCATAGTGGTGTTGGCAGTAGTAAACATGGCCTGAACTGAGAAACAGAGAGAGAGAGAGGATTGTGATCAAGTGACTATGGAAAACAGAGTCAAAATGATAAACAGGTTGGCCTAGACAGAAGGTAAAAAAACATAGCTGGGTAAAAAAACTTTTAAGATTTGTTACTGTAGATCATTTATACAATATGTGTCTGATTTCTTCAATTCTTTTGCCTTATGCATATCTGTGGGGATGATATTGCTTTAGATAGAGACAAACAGATTAAAACATGTAGGAAGTGTCTTACTTGCATTGGTCCTTTTCCCTGATGCAGTCAAAGCCGTCACTCAGACAGTCAGGTTCAGTGCAGTCCTTGTCACACACACCATTTGCAAATTTGCGTTCACAGGATTTGTTCTTACACGCAACCCAAGGGTCAGAGGAAGATGAGGCTACACACACGGAGAGAGAAAGGAGGGATAGGGATAGAGACAGAGCACACACATGAGGGTGTGTTTAAGAGGGAGAGAGAGAGAGAGAGAGAGAAAGGATTGATAGACAGAGCACAGACATGAGAGTGTTTGTGTGTGAAAGGGGGAGAGAGGAGAGAGAGAGAGAGAGAGAGAGAGATAAAAGATTGGTAAACAGAGCACAGACATGAGTGTGTGACGTGTGTGTGTGTGTGTGTTTAAGAGGGAGAGAGAAAAAGAGAAAGGATTGATAGACAGAGCACACACATGGAGAGAGAGAGAGAGAGAGAGAGAGAGAGGAATGGACAATGTCTGGTAAAACCTAATTTAATTCTATTTCCAGTGTAATGGAGTGTGTTTGCTTCTAATTCTCCAGTTAACCATGAAGTAAAAGAAATGACAACAAAAAAGAAACAATATGTTTTCAATTCAGTTGTGGATAGCTTTGTTGTATAAGCTTACTGTTTTTGTTTGTAAATTTCAGTTACTTTTCAACAACTATTCAGTTCTTTTTGTTCAACTATTTGGAAGTTTTCATAGCAGAATGTGTACGGAAGGTGTTGTATAAACTAAATGTGATTCAAAAGGATGATTTGGGAAACATGGCCGACAGTATCTCTCAACAGTCCAGCATTTATGAATAGCTCTGTCTGGACAGAGGAAATCAAACCATCCATTAGAGAAAAGCAAAGCACTGTTCAGGCAAAGAAAGGTGCGCCCTTGGCATGAACCACACAGGAAACAGGAAATCGGGGGCCTGACACAAACAGGAAGTTTCCAGGAGAGGCGAATAGAAACAGGAAATGAAGTGGAATGGGAGTGGATAAAGGTGGAGGGTCGTCATGGGGGAAGGTAATGAAGAGGGACAATGGGCTTGGCAGGTGTGTGGCAGACAATGAAGAAGCAACAGCCACGGAGATTAAACAATGGAACAATCCAACCCAGAGGACCAGTGAACACATGATCCCAAAATAATGACAGTGAAGCCACTCATGTAGACTGTGAGAATCTGTGAGGAAGAGAATGACTTTCACAGGCTTTCACTGACTTGTGTAAAGACACAAAACTTGATAATAAAGGGGTTGGCAGAATAGTTTCATATACTGAAAAAATACCGTTCCTTCTAATAATTTACTTTAGTATTAGAATTTCTTCATATATTTCAAGATATGTTAGTGCTGACGCAGCACAGTTACGTCCAGACAAATCGAAACTGGAAATGTTACATGAGGAAACCTACCACACCACTGTTAAATATCACAAAAAATATTTCAACATATAGAAGATACACAGTATCCTTTTTTTTTAAGTCAAGAGTTTATGTGAACACAAAAACATGTCACTCGATTGGACCTTAGATGATTTCAAGTCGTCCAGAAGTGATATGTTTTCTGTTCAGACTGAAGCAGAGGAAACTGGGTCTGACTCACCTTCTCCCAGAGTGGTCCAACAGCAGTACAGTAGAATGGCCAGCCTCCCAGGCAGCAGCATCGTGCCCCCGAGACTGACTGTGTCTCTGTTGCTCTCTCCCTTCGCTCCGAACACGCGTGGGATCTATCAGGAGTCGGAGTGGTAAAAGAAGATCCTTCCCGCGTGAGGGTATATGGTGCCTGGCCTCTCCTGAGCTGAGGGCGGTGATGAGACTGGATGCCCTGTCGTCTCCTCTCCTGGGTCAGTCAGTCAGGAGGGGTTAGAGACGCACAGAGTAGCCGTGTGAACGTTCAGAGTGACCAGTAACCCCCCCTCCCACTCCCCACCATTAGCAACCTCAGTTTTGCCTCACTCATTCTTTTTCAGAGGCGCTGCGGATATGTGGACCACTGGACAACTTCCTGCCACTGTGCTGAAAAGAATAGGAGTTGAGAGCGACTGTGTTTCAGTGTGCTTGTATGTGTGTGTGAGAGAGGGAGGGTGTGTGTGTAGTTGTGCGTGGGTGTGTATGCACGTATGTATGTTTGTGTGTGGGTGTGTGCGTCTCTGTGCATGTTAGTGGTTGAAGGGGCGATGTTATTGGACAGATTTGAAAAAGACCTAATAGTGTTTATGGTATATGACCAGAAGTGGGTCACAGGAAACTTGACATACAAAAAATAGACCATGTAATAATAATCCATTGTTTCACCCATTCCCAAATATTTTCCCAATCAATATAGTTTTCAAACTCCCCATATAAACCAAAGAGATCTACACCATATATTTAGACTATCTTGTAACATTGATGGTGTTGCTAGTAAAGGCCCAGTGAAATAAGGACAAAAGGCTGTTTTCCGGTGTTTTTTGTAACTGTTTGGGGGAGCAGGTTGTTCTTCAGAGTTTTGTGTTGATGTGACGGATCAGGCCTTTAAAGATCCTGGGTCACAGAGCATGGTATACAGAACATATTATGGCTGTCTAGAGGGAAGTGTTTGCTGTTGTGTTCTGTGTCATGTTGTATAGGCCTACTAATTTAACGTGGTTGTTGCTGCTGTGTATTTTTGTGTGTACTTACAATTGACCTAACCTGGTAATAAAACCAGACCTTCGTTCTACACTTTCGTTTTGTACAGAGGGTCTGGACATTCGGTAGTGAGATTCAATTGCCTGCTTGAGCCGTTTAAGTTTAAAAGATTGGATCAGCCCCTGACTGATAGCTTGTCTTGACTGCTAGTATTCTACCTCTGCATTCACGCCTCCCTCTGTTCGCTGATTGGACAGGTTAAAATGCCTCCTGAGACAACAATCTCAATGGGAGTGAATCCTGTCTGATTCACTGCCCCTATGGACTCTGAAGAGTGTCTGCATGTCACACTCAACAGACTGGTTGTTGTGTAATGTAAGTTCATAACTGTATTTGCAATTTAGTTTTTTTTATGGAAATATGTTAGAAGACTGGCAGACTGATAAGGTTGGCCATTTGCCTGTTTACCTGTTAACATCACTTGTTATCATTGTCAACACATTGTTGCTCTTAGTCACTGTAGTTATAACTTCACCTCTACAATAAACTGTAATAATTCATGACCATTCACCTCCGCCAAAATTTCCATCAGCCTATGACGGCTCCTAACTACATGGTCTGCAGTCATTGTTGCGATTCTACAAGTCTCCACAGCATGTCACACTTAACACTCACATTAGACAACAGTAAGCTACGGTGGCCAGAAGGAGCATTGCAGTAATTTGATTGGTTAAGAGGTACACGTCAAAAGTTTATCACTCCCCCCAAAATATTAATTTTATCTACCTCTTCGCTATAATGTGCCTTTTCACTAAATAGACATAGGAAAACACTAAGATACATATACGTATATGTTTAACCTTTCTCTCAGTAGTTTTGATAAATGCAACCTAACGTAATGGGGGCGTTTGCTCATTACGTCTTTGTTGGCCTTTACTTTCGGTTTCATGCCTTTTGGAAAGTCCGGACGGTTCCTATAATCGGTATGGTTGTAGCAAGAAGACTACATTAGGGTCGTGTCGCCCTTGTTTTCGGTAGGAAGACCATTCCCTAATTTTCAGAATTTAAGGTTGAAGTTGGGAAGACGTACGACGAAAAGGCAGGACATATTTCTGTCGGCTTCAGTCTTTCCAGTGTAAGTTCACAGCTAACGTTTCTGGAGCTGTCGTTGGGATTCTGTTTTATTTACACCCAGTAAACGGGGTAAAATAAAGATATGCGATATGCAATGCATTGTTCAATTATAGATATAAGAGCCAAGCGATGTTACTCGTTTTAAAGCAGAAAACTCGTTTAAACAGAGATTTAACAAAGTGATATTTTAAGTGAAAGTGAAAGTGTTGCACAGGCTATTCGATGCTATCTACATCTCGATACATGAATATTACGTTAATGTATCAAGCTATTGTGCCTTTGTAAAACCTTTCCACAATAGTCAACGACTTTTAACTCGTCTTTGTGTCCTCTCACAGAGTCGCACGACCTGTGCTGTTTCGGGATGCAGAAAATGTCGTACTTCTCGCCACTGCTGTTTTTGCTAGTGGATGTGTGCGTGGTGCAAAGTGTTTGCCAGGTGCAGCTCTCCCCCCTCCTCATCCCGCATCCTTTCGTCGTTCTTTGGGCCGGGGGTCTGTTCCGAGTCTGCTCATTTCTTCTTCTCACCTACACCTACCCCGGCACCCTGCCATGGATGAAGACCTTTGAAGGGATCCAGACCGTCTGTGTTTGCAGCTTCTTGACTCCAGCTTACATCACCTTTCTCTGGGCCACTGGAAAGTCAGCCATGGAACTGCTGTGGGGATGGCATTCTCTGGAAGCGGTATAGCCCATAGACATGTTATAGTAATGCATCATCAATTATCTGACAGTTCCAGAGTGTTAGATCTATGTTGCCAATTATGGCAGTGCAATATAGTGAAGTACAATAAAATGACTCTTGCAAAGTGTTATTTGAACTAACCCTTTGATTCTGTCAAACATTCACAGTTACTACAGAGTTATGTGGTGGTTGCTGTGTCCTGGCTGTTTTGGACACGCTATATGCCCAACATTCTTGCGGAAAAGACCCAAAAACCTACCAAGAAAAATGGAGCCTCCTTGCAAAGGCTGCTGGGATACATGAAGCCGTACGCCTGGCGTTTCACTGCTGTCATCACATTAGTGATTGTCTCCTCATTAGGTAGGCCTGACTCTAATGATTATTACTGCTCAATAGATCACTCATGGGAATGTGAAAAATATAAAATATCTTGACTCTACTGTGATCCATTCCCATGAGGCCCATAAAGCTTATCATCTCATGTCTGATTTTCTTTACTCAGGCAAATGTTTTTTTTTCTTTCTTTATTTAATTTTTTGTGTTCTGAGTCATTTCTGCTCAGTGACTTTTTCTTAGGGCAAGGATATTATTTTATCATGAAAGTGAAAGTGGGAATGCTGGAGGGAAGGTTACATAATAGAAACAGATAAAACATTTCCTAACACTAAAGTAAAAAGGTGCACAACAGGTGCAGACGCTAAACAGTAAACTGCACAACAGATAAGAGACACTTCCTAACAAGCAACAATTTCACAAGACAAAAACACAAGAACTTCAGAAGCAGCAAATATTTGTGTTGTGGTAGTGCAGAATGATTTGCAAAATGTAATAGTGCAAGGAGAAGTGTTGTAATGCAAAAAATGCTGTATACAAAAACAGCAGCAACTTCAGAGTCTAGAGTTTATTGGGGGGCAGAGAGGAGGGGGTGGGAGAGAGTTCAGTTTCTGACAGCCTGGTGGTTAGAACTGTTTACTAGTCTGGTGGAGCAGGCACAAAGGCCCCTATATCTCCTTCCACAGGGCACGAGGCTGAAGAAACTGTTTGCAGGGTGGCTGCTGTCACTCACAGTCATGGTTATTTTTACGGCCATGGCGAGTGTTGCATGTGTCTTGCAGGAAGGGGAGTGGGGCACCAATGATCTTTCCACTATGCACTGTAGGGATTTTCTGTTGTAGTCAGTGCAGCTCCCACCCCACACAGTAATGCAGCTGGTGAGGATGCTCTCAATGAAAGTAGAGGCACATTCCTCTATTCATTCCTGTGTTCCTTCTGAGTTATGACATTATATGTATTTTTAATGTCAGGTGAGATGGCCATTCCTCACTACACTGGGAAAATGACTGATTGGATCATGAATGAAGATGAGCCAGAAGCTTTCTCTCATGCCATCACTGTCATGTCTTTGATCACCATCATGAGGTGGGTTATCTACCACCTTTTACAAAAACCCAAACTCTAACTTGTTTTATCGAATGAAAGTTTTCACTTTTAACATCTTGTATTAGAGTTAATGAAAATGTTAATGTATAAGTGTAGACCAGAAAACATCCATACCACACTTCTTTTCTCTCTTTCACATCTCTTTCTCCCTCTGTTTGCAGTGCGGTGTGTGAGTTTGTGTGTGACCTCATATACAATGTCACCATGAGCAGAATACACACGTTTATCCAGGGCCTGGTTTTCCAGTCTGTGCTGAAACAGGAAATTGCTTTCTTTGATAAGTCAACTACAGGTAGGTTTCCATTTCTACTGCTTCATTGTTTTTAAAGCACATTATGAAGCTCAGCAGTTCTCATGAAGTAGTATGCAGTAACCAGCAGTTTCTGAACAGTAGTAGCAGGAGTAAGAAAGTGTACTTATTTATCAGTGGTGGAAACTAGTAAATGAAACTCAATGAAGTCTAGCCACTGTCTTCTGAATTTTCACAATTAACGTATCATAAGCATAGCTATTACTGTAAGTAAAATCTTCTCATACACATGCTTCACTTGAACCTGTGACCTCTACACTTTACCTCAGGTGACATTGTGTCGCGTATCACTACGGACACTAACACTATGAGCGAGTCACTTAGCGAGAAGCTAAGTCTGTTGATGTGGTACTTCTGGAGGGTCATCTTCCTGTTTGGATTCATGCTCAACCTGTCCTGGAAGCTGTCGCTCTTCACTGCCATGGGATTGCCCATCATCTGGGTCATTCCAGAGATTTCCGGAAAGTTCTATCAGGTAAGACGAAAGTTATGCCCATGTGTTTAGTCATGAAACACTTCAAGTGTTTGCGTCAGTTGTTGTTGGATGCAGATGGTGCAGTTTTCTCCTAGAACATCTTTGAGTCATCGCCTTAGGTAGAGACAGATCAGGATCAGCAGTGAACTGCTTAGCTGCGATTTCACAATGTGTCTCTTGGCTCTCTCTTCAGAAACTGTCCAGGGATGTTCAAGAGTCTCTGGCTAAGGCTAATGACGTTGCCATGGAGACCTTCTCCTCCATGAAGACAGTGCGAAGCTTTGCCAACGAGGACGGAGAGACCGAGAGATACAGGAAGCGCCTGGAGGAGACCTACTCCCTCAACAAAAAAGAGGCAGCAGCCTATGCAGTCTCCACATGGACCAACAGTGTAAGATGACTCTTCATTCCATTTAGTAATATTTGTAGATAATTGTATATGTGTTTACCTAAGCATTTGTCAATATTGTCAGAATTGCTTGTGTAAATAGTCTGACAGTCATTTTTGTGTAATCTGATTGTATATTGTTAAAGAGTGTTGTGTTCTGAAGGTACAAAGTTAGCATAAGGCTAAAAAATAGCATCTTTTTCTTTTTCTAGATGTCCAGTCTGGCTCTGAAGGTCAGCATCTTGTACTATGGAGGACGACTGGTGACAGGAGATGATGTTAGCAGTGGAGACCTTGTGTCCTTTGTGCTGTATGAGCTGCAGTTCACCAGCGCGATGGAGGTAAGATATATGCCCCCACACACACAATCAAATAAATCCGATCCAACACAGAGATTACTTCCACAGGGGGTTGTTTGTGAAGTGAGCAGACATGGGAGTGGTATCTAAAACTGCACACCAGAGCAGATTGACCAGATATCACCAAACAGGCCTGCTTGGCCATGCTAGCTCAAATAAACTTTGGTTGCTTGGTAACCTTGATTGTTATCATTCCTGATTTGAAAAAGAAATATGTTGCTTACTTGTTACTTCTGTCTTTTTCTCCATGGTTGGGTCAATCCATTAAATTCTTGACAATAATGCGGATATACATACTAGCTCATGCGTTTCAGAGATCTTAAAATTGTATTTATCCTAAATCAAGAGAAGCTTAATGTTTTTGTTGTTTTTTATCCCTTGTGCCACAGGTGTTGATGAATTACTATCCACATGTGAAGAAGGCCATTGGTGCGTCAGAGAAGATTTTTGAATATGTGGATCGTACTCCTGATATTCCGTCCGATGGGACTTTGGCACCAGAAAAACTGAATGGACATGTGCAGTTTCAAGATATTACTTTTTCTTATCCAAAGAGGCCAGACACTGCTATACTGAAGGTATTTCTGTGTGTGTGCGTGTGTGTGAGAGAGAGAGACAGAGACAGAAAGAGCGAGAGAGAGAGGGAGGGATGGCAAAAGAGAAGTAGTCCTCTTAAATATTTTATCTCACTTTCTCCCTCTCCTCCATCTTTATCCGCACTCACTTACATTCACTCCATTCTTTCCATCTCTCTCTTTCCTGCACGTCTCGTCTCTCTTTCTGCAGGGTCTGTCTCTGGAGCTGAAGCCTGGTCAGATGACAGCCCTGGTGGGTCCGTCTGGAGGTGGGAAGACCACATGTGTGAATCTGCTGGAGAGGTTCTACCAGCCTGAGAAGGGCCGCATCCTGCTGGATGGAAAGCCACTGCAGAGCTACAAGGACGAGTACCTTCACCAAAAGGTTCCCCTGATGTCCATTTTGCATTGTGTAGTCTATCAGTTATTCTTGTGGTTAATGGATGCAAGAGTTCATTAAGTGTGAGATAGCTTTTACCAAATGAAGATACTTCAAAACAATATAAAACTTCCAATTGATTTTGATGCAAAACTGGGGTAATATTTTTATTTCTTGTTACATTTTATTTAGTTTGTTTAAAGTTCCCTAATTAACAACTACTTGCTTTATTTAATGTAGTTATTCATGTTTTCATATTGTTTTTTTTGTACTTTGTACCATTGGCAATGAACGCATTTGTGTTGAACCCAGATAAGTGTGGTGAGCCAGGAGCCTAAGCTGTTTGCCCGCAGTCTGAAGGAGAACATCAAATATGGCATAGAGGACGCCTCTGACGAGGATATGATTCAGGCTGCCAAGGATGCCTATGTTCATCATGACATCACCAAGATGCAGGACGGGTATAACACAGGTAGGTCTCAGGTAGAGAACTAGAGTCTGAAACTGATAGACAAGCATACAAGTACAATACATGCAAATATGCTACAGATTGGCTTGTTGCTCAAGTTGTCTTGCAGTGCAGTCTGCTGAAGGGTGTGTTTATGTTCCCCACAAAGATGCTGGGTCCAAAGGCGACATGGTCTCTGGTGGCCAGAAGCAGCGCATTGCCATTGCCAGAGCCCTCATCCGCAAGCCAAAGATACTTGTGCTGGACGATGCGACAAGCTCACTAGACACCAAGAGTGAGGAATGGGTGAGGATATCCAGAATATTCTCTCTGGTGCCCTTTAAAAGGATTAACTGTGAAGTAGCATTGATAGGCTAAATGTCTGAAGCTGGACTTGTTAAGTATCTAATTTTAAACTTAGTTTGAAATGCACTTCCTTTACAAAAAAAATATCTGCATTTGTGTTATGACAAAACTGTAGTGTGAAAATACAGTACAGTACTGTAATAAGTATATTATAAATATATATATTGCATTTGTTGCAATATTAGTAGTAAAACTGTAGTAGTACTACTCCAATAAAATACTGAACTTTTGATACTTTTGAAAAAGTGATTTTTTCTTTCATCAACACTCCTCACTCATTCACTCTGTGTGTTGTTTTGTTTCATCAACACTCCTCACTCATTCACTCTGTGTGTTGTTTTGTTTCATCAACACTCCTCACTCATTCACTCTGTGTGTTGCAGGTCCATAAAGCTCTGACTGGGATGAGGAAGAGGCAGCAGTGCTCCATGCTGCTGATCGCCCATCGGCTGAGCGCTGTGGAGAAAGCCGACCACATCGTCTTCCTCAAGAACGGGGAGGTCCAGGAAGAGGGAACCCACGACCAGCTGCTCAAGAGGGGGGGTCTGTATGCCGAGTTTGTGCAGAAGCAAAACACCGCCATCCACCGGAATGCCACGGTGGAGACGAACGGAAAGGGTCAAGAGGCCTCATCGCCTTGAGTTCTAAAGGCTTATATGTCAGCGGTCAAAAGCACTCCAGTGAATCCTTCTCAAGAGTGATTGTCTGAATGGGATTGGGTATTCAGCAAATCAAGGGAGACTTTGGAGGATTTGTGTTTGGAAAGTTTGTGTGGGTTTTTGGCCACTGCCATCTAGGCAATACTCTTGAAAAGACACTTACAATCCATTTTTTCAGGCATTCTCCATGAAGGCACACCTGTTATTTGATTGTGTTTTTCTCATCATCGTCTGCAATTAATCATTCAGTTAGAAACATGTCTTTCATTTCTCATTGTTTTGCTTGTGCAAGTTTGTTGTTTAATTTCATTCTTTCTTTTAGCTTCATTTTACTTGCAATGATGCACCAAAGTAAATATGGTTGTTATGACATATTTGACCTGACTTGTATGAGATATGTCATAATGCAGATTTAGCACAAGGTCCATCTGTTTTTAGGTTATTTTGTTCAGTTCTCTTTCAGTAAGTAAAATGCCACTGAAGAAAGGGTTGTTATACAGTCCGGTGCTATAGAGCTGTGAGTTCTGTACCTGTGCACAACTAAAGCCTTTTTATGTGAGGCATCTAAGATGTATATTTGTTTAGATCGCTATGTATTTTTAAATACCATATCAACAACTGTGACAGTTATCTTCATTCACCCAGATTTGGCTAATTAGACCACTTTACAACCCTTTCAGTCTCAGACCAAATAAAAGATGTTTTTTATTTCTCAAAAACAAACCTTTCTTGTTATCTTTGCGTAAGTTACATTGTTGTTTAAGCTTTTGTAAGCTACCCCTTATTTGCCCCTCCATGGCTGATGAACAGATGTGTGCCAGAGTACTCGTATCCATCTTCACCAGACTTGCTTGGGGTGCCATTGAGCAGCTATATTTAGCTTAGCACATACAGTCCAATGTGGGAGAGTGCTGTGTTGAAGTGAGAGCCCCATCTGCTGTGCCAGTACTGGATGAATCACTGCAGATTTCTGACTTCACAGTTAGCTGTCTCTGCCATGCAATTAATGAGCCACGTTTGAGCACAGGACTCCAAAATTTAGGATTGATTTCATCATTTGCTCTGCAAGCGGGGCTCTGTGGCAAACACTTTTCACTCCAGTTTATAAACAGTACCTGCTATGAATAATTTGCAGCTTCAGTTCAGATTTCTCTGTAGAAACACGTAATGCACCATCAGATAATTTCATACAGTGAGCCTATGGAAAAGTAGGATTTTTTTTGTCTGCTGTTTGCCAACAAGATGATGTATTCCAAAGGTAGAGATAAAATTCTGATATATTCTATAGCAACATATCTTTTTTGGGCCCAATGACAGAAAAGAATTATGGGTCCTCCAGACACCGATTATAATAATAAAATGTTCTGTTCAAGCAGATGATGGCTTGCCATGTTGAAGCAGGGGCTGGTATGGAGCTGGAGGGTTTTCTGCCTTTTTCTGCCACTTTTGTTTCGGCCACATCAAACTACCCCAGCAGGAGGCCTAGCTGCGGAAGCTCCCGACCGAGAGCTTGGCTCTCGCAGGCAAACAATCGCCTCAGAATGCCTGCTTCTAAGCAACAAAGCTGCCATCATGTGGCTTCCATGAAGCAAGATTAAATTCAATAATTCAGATGAAAGGATTTAGACTGGAAAATTGCCATGTCAGTCAAACAAAATGATGCACAACTATTGTGCAAACTATCGTTTGAAGTTTAAAGCTATCGTAAGTGTATGTCAGAACAAGAGCAAACCGAAACCACTGCTAATTTCACATGCATAGTGATAGATGATAACAGCGCCTGCATCCAATCAGAAAAATGGAGTCCAAGTGTGTGATAAAACAACTGGCCAGGGTGCCACCTCTGAACAGCCAGCTCCCTCTCGTGGCACTTAGCAACTGGCGCCCAAGGAGATCTGTAATCCGAGCCGGGACAGGACAACTATGACATCATTCACACCTCAACAGCGGCACTATGAATTTGGATTCCTTCAGTAAACTATGGCTCCCCAGGGGTCAAATTATGTGAGGCAAGGGTCAAAGCATCCAGAATTAAACCTATTAACACTGAAAAGCACCCCAACATACTTATTCCTCCAACTGGCTCAAATGGACAGAATTTAATTTTCCAATATACTCTAATAGCAAATTAGCAAAACCTCATTATGAAACCAGCCAAAAATATTTAAATCCTGATAAGGATACTAACATAGTATGACATATATTTAATATGCAACATAGCTTTGTATTTCTAGCCCAAGGTGACCATCATTCACATTGACACTTTCAGCAACTGCACATATATATAGTCATTTGATGTTTCAATTTAGACATGGTCATCAGCAATAGTTTCTGCGTAACAACTCTTATTACAGCTCTTATTAACGCTTATTACTGTTCATTGCTTGTAAAAGACTACTGCATGTGCAATTGCTGTAGGCCAGTGGTTGTCAAACTGGGGTACGAGTACCCCTGGGAGTACTTGGATCAATTCAAGGGGGTACACAAAAATAAGTCTGTGAATAGATTCTCAGGTCTCACCGACATGAAGTTCAGGTACAGACTATACGTGGACAAAGATCTTGCACTCAAATTGTCCCCAATACAACGCAATTGCCACTACATGGTAGCCTGTATATCAATATGAGTTCACATTTTGTATATGTAGCAATAATAACAGCAATACAGCAATAAATATGAATTATAACAGCAGTCTGTCTATGGTTCAGGGGTACATGGTAGGACATAGAATGTCTCAGGGGGCACATGGCAGTTAAAAGTTTGGGAACCACTGCTGTAGGCGATGATCTGAGTTTGCCAAAAAGTTTACTCCATGCACTGCCCACCCATTGGACTGTGAGGGCCCACCTTCAGAAGTGCTGCTGCTATGGTGTCTGACAGAGGGTAAAGAAATTAAAAACGCTTTTTAAAGAACAAAATCTCAATTTAATATGTACAGACGAGATGTTTGTTGATGCAGCCAGAAGCTATATTAACCCAGGTTGTACAATATCCAAAAACTCAACAATGGATAATTGGATAGTCTAACATTTTTTTGTTGCTTTTTTTTTTTTTTTTACACTGAAAAAATGGGGGGGGGGGGGACACAAATCGAAACAGGTACTACAGTACTGTTATACAAGGAATGGAGTGAAGACCAGTTCTTAAGTCAATGTTTTTTTTTTCTCTGTACATGTGTCGTTGCTATTGCGTTAGCAATTGTGTGTCTTGTCCTGAGTAAACATAGTACAAATCATACAGTTCGCTAATTAGAGCATAAAAATCAAGCATAAACTAGCACCATCCCCTCTAGTTCAGACAAGCTGTCCCTAGAGTCTCCCACTCCAACTTTTTTTTTTTACAGTACCGACCCCAGACACAGGTGACATATCTGTGGCTCAAAGAGAGATGTGAGGTGGAAGAGTGACCTTAAAAAAAAAAAAAAAAAAAAAAACTGTCTGTCAACGACAACCAGACACTGATAGAAAAAAAATCAACAGCAGATTCTTGGTTTATTAAAAAAAACAACAAAACAAAAACAAAAAAAACAAAAACAAAAACAAATGAGTAGACACAGAACTGACAGGACAGAGCAAAAAATAAAAATAAATAAAAGTAATAAAATGAAAAAAAAAATAATCTGGAAAAAAAATGTCTGGCATCACCTATTATACACCTCAATGGCATGGGCAAAGAGTGATGCACACACTGTATGCAAAGTGAACACAGACATAAGCTAAAACACTTCACTGCTAACACACAGAGGACTTCCATTTCAGAATGGTTGTGACAGGAGACTGATACAAGATTACATTTTCAGGTGTCACAACTGGAGGTGACGGACAGAGATGATGTATATTTTTTTCAATGAACCCCCATCAGGAACAGAAAGAAACTCTGCACTCACGATGAACACGTGCGTCTGAAAACGAAAAAGAAATTCACCAGCTTACCGACAGGCTCATCAGGGTTTTACTGTGGTGAACTGTCCACAACCACTCTGGTCTACTGTGTCCCCAGGCAGATGACCATCCTGCCCAAAGCAACGCAACATCACAAGCTTAAGTCCAGCTGAGATGCTTTTAGAATCTGAGCACCACCTGCAAAGGGACTGTTTTGTGCCTGTGTGGGTGGGGGTAGATCATACACATTAACACCGACAAAACAAAAGAAAGAAATGGAGGAAAAACTAAAGTGAAACAAAACTACAACAAAACAACAAAACAAAACCAAAAAAGGAACTCCTTTCAGGTCTCTCAGCCGCTCACTTGTAGCACAGGAGAAACAAGTGTCCAGATGTTCCCACTAGACTCACTCTCTCCTCTTCTCCTCCTTTCTGCCCTCTCTTCTCCTCTCCTCTCCTCTTCTCTTCTCTTCTCTCCCACTATGGGTTGCTCCTTAAAATGCTTCTTTATGAAAGAAAAGTATATTCCTTTTAATCTGTACAGCTATTTACATAGAAATGAAGAGGACAGTCTGCTAAGTAAGGGCCTCAGAGTCAGATGGCCCCTCCCTATCTGCCCCTACCAGCCAATATATTTAGGGACCCAAAGGGCAGGGGTGGGGGGTGGGGTGTTACTGGAATCTTAGGGTGGTGGTTCCATCTCCATCCATTACCTCTGCAGATGCTGGGCAGATTCCCCGGCCCCCCAGCGGTGTAGCTTCTGTGGTTCACCACCATGAGCCCTCACCCCTACCACGACAACCAGGCCTGTAAGATCCCTGGGATCCCTGGGACAGTCTCTCTCTACACCCACATTAGCCCCTAGTCCCCTACATCCCTAACCCCAACCTCTCTCTCTCTCTCTCTTTCTTTCATTCTGATGACCTCACTTCCTGTGGAAGGTGAGCGGCTCAGTCCGAGTCGCTGGTGTCGGAGGATGAGGAAGACGAGGAGGAGGAGGACGAGGAGTCCGAGCTGGAGCTGCTGGCACTCAAGCGGGCAGGCATGGGGTGAGGCTCCGCTGTGCTGGGCTTCTCCACTGAGACAGAAAGAAAGGGGGGAAGAGGGAAGCGTTCGAGTCAAAACAGCTTTTAGAATAACCCATAAAACAACAACTTGCAAAACACTACCAGACAGCTTTACCACAGTAATGATGAAAAGAATGAATGATGGTCTTTCACCACCATTAAATATGTACCACCCGTTAACCACACCAGCTACACAGGAAATACAAGAACAAGAGATGTCTAGACAGAGACAGTGTGTGTGTGTGTGTGTGTGTGTGTGTGGTGTGTGTGTGTGCGTGCGCAGTTTGTGTGTGCGGTTTGTGTGTGTGTGTGACATAAGGTCCCTGCTGTGGATACAACACAGGAACAATCAAGCTCGTTCTTTTGGGCCCATATAAATGCGAGTGAGTGAGTGAGTGTGGGATTTGATGTGGGATGAGCTAATTGCTAAGTCTGTGTGTGTGTGTGTGTGAGTGAGTGTGTGTGCGTGTGTGTGTGTGTGTGGGTGCGTGCGTAAGAGAGAGAGAGAGAGAGAGAGAAAGAGCTATACTCACCCTTTGGCTTTGCAGGCTTCTTGGCAGAATTGAGCTGGCCGCTGACATCCTGCAGTCTCCTTTCCAGCTCTTTCCTCTTCTCCAGGGCCAGCTCCTCTTTGGACTTCCCACTGCCCACTTTCTTCACCACTATACAACACACACACACACACACACACACACACACACAAATGTGAGTATGTCACCAGACAGAGGTGAGAGCTCCGTGTTGTAATTTATATGAAATGTACAAAACCCAGTTTTTTTGTGAGGTATCCCATGCCTCTGTAGTGTGTGTTTGTGGGTTTGTGCGTGTGTGTGTGTGTGTTAGTGTGTATGTGTGTGTGTGAGACTCACCGTAGGGCTTGCGAGGCTTCTTGCGCAGGCAGGTCATGACGTAGCGTTCCAGCTCACGCAGCGTGGACGGCTTCAGCGTCTCAAAGTCGATCTCGATCTCCTCGGGGTTGGTGTCGCGCAGCGAGGGCTCGCGCGCCTGGATGATGTGCACCACGCGGCCCAGTTTCTCGCCCGGCAGCTTGTTGATGTCCAGACTCAGCTGCCGCTTCTCGTCGTACGACATGGGGCTCGTCTCCTCCTCCTCGTCTGAGTCGTAGTGCGGCATGGCGTACACGTTGGCCTGGGTCTTCTTGGCGGGTCTGCCAGGGAAGACAGGCATTTTGAAAACAGGATTTGCAACTTACGCAACTTAGGCAATATTGTCAATGCACAAGACACCAGTACAACAAAATGCAGCTTCGTCATTACATGTGTCGTTACACTGTGTAACTGAGTTAACCGCATTAACGCATTATGTAAGCAATGCCATTATGAAACAATTTCAGTTACATTTATTTGTGCCCTTAGCTGTCCTTGACCTGTTTAACAGGTCAATATCAGCCAAATTTAGCATTTTGTGTCATATGTTCTTAAGTGCAAAAAAACATCGCAAGAATTCTGTTGACTACAAGCATAAGTGCACAGCATTGCATAGCATAGCGATGCTGTGCTCATAGTATAGCATAGATATGCTATGTGCGCAGAAGAAAACAGAATTCAATCCAAGAAAACAGGTGGTGGGGAAAAAGTGATAGACAGTCTAGTCAAAGCCAAGCAGATAGTATTTAGATAACATGGCAGAGCCACTGGGAACACCCAACCAAGGACACAGGCTCATGAGAAGAGGTGAGAATGGGTACAGGGCTAGGGAGAGATGAGATAACATACAGACACAGGATGATAAGGAGAGATGGCAGAAGAAAGGGAGCGATAGAGGGGGAGCGGTATAGAAAGAAAGAAGGAGCGAAAGAAAGGAAAGGTTGGGAAGAGAAAGTGTGAGACAGAGAAAGAGCATATCTGGGAGAGACAGAGAGAGAGAAACAGAAAAAGAACAAACGTGAGAGAGAGACAGAGAGAAAGAGAAAGAGAGAGAAGGGTAAACTCACTTGTTGGTTTTGCTGCTCTTCTTGGCCGCTCCCTTCTTGCCTTGCGTGGAGGAGGCGGCCCGGCTGGACTTGCTCTTGGTGGCCTTGGCCGCCTTCAGCCGCTCCCGTTCGACGCGCTCCCTCTCGCGCTCCCTCTCCCTCTCTCTCTCCCGCTCGCGCTCTCTCTCTCTTTCCCTCTCTCTCTCTCTCTCCCTCTCGCGCTCCCGCTCCTCCTCGAGGCTCTTGCGGCCGGCCTTGCGCTTGTCGGACTTCTTCTTCTTCTTCTTGTCCTTCTTCTTCTCACGTTTCTTCTTGGGCTTGATGATGGGACCCTGAGAGAGCGCAGCCAGCTGCTCGTGCACGGCTCGCAGCTGAGAGGAAGAGAGGAAGAGAGGGGTGGGGAGGGGTTGGGGGGGACACAGCTGTTAGGGCACTCAACCACACACACAAACAAATCGCATTCTAACCACAAACATACTTTAGCAAAAAATGAAAAATACTGTCATTGGGTTCTGGTTCTGGTGCTGTATGCACACACACACACACACACACACACACACACACACACGTGCATGTATATAAATACACATGCACTCACGTATACACACACACAAACACCTTTTCAAAAACTCTCATCACTGGAGGTGTTGCTATGAAAAGTGCCCATTGGTGGGCTCTCTAGTCTACAGTGTTTGTAAGACAGAGCCAAGGTTCCGTGCCAACCTAGGATCCAGAACCTAGAGGAAACGGACTGTGTTGAAGGACCTAATGTATACTGAGACAAATCAGGGTTTGGGTTTTCATCGCCACACTAAGGTCTTTGATTTGAATGATCAGGACTTGGTCACATTGTACAGGGCAGACTTCATTGTCTCATTACAAAAACTTGCTGTTTCTTTAACTGCCTACTATTACATAACTAATTAGAGAGGAAATCAGTAATTTCCTATTTCACTAATGGTGTACCTTCAGATAACAAATGTCCCTTTGCAAACGATAACTACATAGCCAACACTTTAGTGGCCCGCGGCAGTCAATTAGATACTGCAGAGGCCAATTTCCTAAAAGCAATTGAAAGCAAGACTTAACACTCTGGATAAGCTTCACTACTTTCACACAGATCATTTCAGCAAAGTAATGGTGAAGTGTTTCATTTCTTTGTGTATTTTACAAGACTTGACACCTATAGCAATTAGAAAATAAATTATGTAAATTGCGTAACACACGTCAGATGATTAGCTAAAAGATTGTCCCTGTGTTCTACCCAATTAACATCACTGCTCTTTTTTTATCATTTACAAAGTAATTCAACATCAGTTTTGTACAATTCTAAGAAGAATCTACTTGCTACCAGTTATCAATTAATGAGATAGCCTCGCTGTTATGGCGATTATGAAAATGTCAAAGTTGTTGTGGCTATACACTAACAGTCATAACTGCCACTTCCTCTAAACACTTATTTGGCAAGCCCGTTTGCAGAAGTTCTAGAAGCCGAGTTTGCAGAATTCTAAGAATTAGTTGGTTTTGCAAAATATATGCAGCACTATCATGATGTTACATTGTATGCATATAGTGTTTGTTTACTATGGTGTTTAACAAAGTGTAGATGTTGACTGGAGTGTATATGTGTGTGTGTGTGTGTGTATGTGTGTGTGTTCCCTTACCTGTGTGCAGACTTGGTCCTGAAGCTCAGCGAGGCGGTGTGCCCTCTCCTCCTCGCTGTCAGAGCTGGGGCTGCTCTCGCTCTCACTCTCGCTGCTCGGCTCGCTCTCCGACGAGGAGGAAGACGAGGAGGAAGACGACGAAGAGGACGAGGAGTGCCTTCCCAGCATGCCCATGCCGCCACGGCCCACCGACATGGCGGCCAACTCCTCATCCTCCTCCTCCAGGACCTCGTCTGGCATTTTGGCGTAGCGAAACTCAAACACATCCTGAGTGAAAACACAAACTGACACATTCAGATATACAACTCACTTCCAACACACGGGAAAAAAAACTCCACCACTGTTGATGAACCAGAATACTGGCACACTAACACTAAAACACTTTGCCACCATTTTACCATTTTTTAACTCTTACAAGTAAGGTGCATCTTGTTTATCAACACTATGAAATTAGCAATTCCACATTCCACTTCCATTTCTGTTAGACCAAATGGCGGAACCAAAACTACTCAGGTATACAGACAAAAATGTTCCAAATGTCAGATGTATTCAAGAGTCAAGGTCGTCTTTCTTTCATCTCATTACAATAGTATAGGAGTATAAGAGTGTTGCTATGTGTTTTTGCTCAACAACAGAGGAGTGTGGGTAATGCAACCAAACATGGTTTTCTCTCCGGTCTCATCTCCTCATCTTGTCCAACAGTTCTCCAGTCTAAAGGGCAGCTGCTGGTGAGGCTTCTGCAGACCGGCGTACCTGGAGCTTGCGGGCCATGGAGACCACGTCATGGTCCGGCGGGTTGTACTTGTAGCAGTTGGAGAACATCAGTCGGATGTCCACGGCAAACTGCTGCGCGTCTCTGTACTCCCGTTCCTCCATCTTCCTCTGGCAGAAGAAAACCACAGCAGGAGAGGAGAGCAGAGCGAGAGGAAAGAAAGGGGAGATAATTGAAGACCAATTAGCCCTGACTTGTTAACACAGACAGCCCCTGATCAAAACATTTACATGTATGCATTTAGCAGACACTTTTATCCAAAGCCAGTTTCCCTCAGAGCAACTTAGGACTAAGTGCCTTGCTAAAGGGCACAATGGTGGCAGCTAGGATTCGAACCCACAATTTTCCAAGCAACTAGCATGCTAGCCAGGTTCCTTAACCTCTACGCCACCACCGCCCGATACCTTGAATGCAATATTTGCAGTGCACTAACTGCTGTTAACATGATCTGAGGCAATATTCCAGTAAACATGCAAGTATTTGCAGGCTTTTTAGAGGTCGTAAATGGTTTTTCACAGGCTTTCATAGTCAAGAATGTGTTGGTATTTGTTTTAAAGGAGTGTTTTTGCACACATCAGTAGTCATGTTTATTTTCCAGAGCTCTACACATTAACTAGTTTCAGAGGTTTTAGTGTGTGCAGTGTTACCTTAATGAGGCTGAGGTCCATGGGGTGCTTGATGATGTCGTGGTAGTCGTGAAGGCCGAGCGCAGACACGTCGACGGGCTTGTAGAAGGGCCAGGCATAGGCGGCGTGCTTCTTGGAGAGCAGCTCCTTCAGGATGCCGTTGCAGTACTTCAGCTGCTGGCTCAGCTTGGCCCTGCGCCGCGCGCCTCCGGGCGGCGGCCGCACCGAGTCCGGCAGGTCCTTGCGCGGCGGCTTGATGGGCCGGCCGCTGCCCCCACGTCGCCCAAGCATCTTGGCCCCCGCCGGCGCTCCGGCCCCCGGCTGCATCTCCACCACCGAGACGGGCACCAGCGAGAGCGGCGCGTCGGGGGTGAGCCCGTGGCCCTTGCCCATGCCGCCTACTCGGGCCTGGGAGAGCGGCGGGGCCAGAGGTTGGTAGGCCATGGTGCTCGGGGTGGTCGTGTCAGCCTTACGCTTCACGCCCTTCTTCTGCAAGGTGGAAGAAACAGGTGCAAAGACACACAGCACACACACAAACACACATGTCAAATCAAGTTGCAGGAGAGGGCAGCAGTACCACACTATAACACACAAGTTCACGCTGCCAAGTCCACGCATAGGTTTGTGTAACTGTTTGTGTAATCCATGTGCATGTTTGTACAACTTGATTATAAACAAGGTGTGAGAGCAAGGGTGTGTGTGTGTATGTATGTGTGTGTGTGTGTGTGTGTGTGTGTGTGTGTGTGTAGGCTGAAGTCCTTTACCTTGGCAGTGGGCTGCGTGTGGGGGGGCAGGCCCAGCACGCCGTGGCTTGTGAGCACAGTGGGTGGCGGCAGGCTCTTGGTGAGCAGCGTCTGTGGGGGTGTGGGGTAGCGCGAGTCGGGCGTGTCGGGGGAAGAGGACGAGGAGTAGGCAGACTGGGACACGGCCGGCACCTGATGAGCCGTGCTCATGCCCCCTGGAGCTGCAGTGAGTACAAGACGAACACACATGCACACACATCAGACGGGGTGTGGGGGGGGTGCCACTTCACCAGGTAAGTAGTCACATTGAGCTTGAGGTATATTTACAGGGGGCAAACTGTTGGCAACAGTTGATTGATTATTGCCTTTGCCACTTGAAACGTGTAGCCTCTGACTGTCAAATCTGAAAGCATGTCAGGCTCAAAGTCTCACTAATTTCACTTCACAGTATATGGTCCAGTACGTCACAACCACCAACATGAAAAAAATCTGCAGCTTAACCACAGGTGAAATGCACAGCTCCTGAGCATTTCAAATACTATATGAACAGAACAGTGTGCATGAAATTGCATAAATATAGAGATACTTCACGAAGATGCAGCAAAACAAGGGTTTGCCTGTTTTTAAAATGTTGCAAATGTTTGTTAATTAGGACAAAAAGAGAAAATACTGACAACCACCCGCCCGCCCCACACGATATAAACGTGGGCTTTATAGACTTACACAAGAGCTAGCAGCACCATGAATACACAGCAAATGTACCTCACCAGTGACACACCGACAGCTATCTAAGTAGGGCCTGTCGATGACCACATAGCATCAAGCACAGAGGCCCAGACGGAGGCTGGTCCTACCGTGTCCTTGGCGCGCTCCTCTCTGCCCCTTGCGCCCTCTGCCAGGCTTGGTGGGTCGACTGCGGGGGGCTGGCGGGGCGATCTCCAGCTCCTCCTCCGGCATCTGAGCCACCTTCTGCAGGAAAACCTTCTCCAGAGACTGGGCCATCAGGACTATGTCATCTGTGGGCTGGGGACCACAAACAACGCCTTGTCAACAAAACACCGACCACACCACATTCCACTCCAATCGCAGACACACAGCTTGTCATATTTCTTTGAAATGCATGGTGCTTTAAAACACAGTAGAAGTATGAAAATTGGGCCTCATTCGCCAATCTCTTTATGTCTCATTTAAAAGATTTAAATCATACAATATTTTATGACTGCAGAATTGGACAAAAAATTAACAACCAATTACTTAGCACAAACAGTACTAGTACTCGTAAGTCCATATGTTTTGTTATTATTACTTTATTACTTTTTTATTACTTATTACACATGCCAGATAAAAATATAGGTGAATGTAAAATCTACTTGAAAAATGCAGATTTCAAAAAACTTATTGTAGATGTAACAGTTGGTGAACAAAGTGTTTATAACTACCTTATTGTAGATGTAACAGTTGGTGAACATGGTGTTGAAGTCCTGGATACATTCGCTGGCACTGCAGTAGTAGTTGTTCTCCAGACGTTTCCTGATGGTCCCCAGATCCATAGGCTGTTTGATGATTTTATGGTAGTCCTGGCCAAGAGCATCAACACAACGTTATTTGCATTCAACACCACAAGGACCATGAACGACCCATCTAAAGTTCTTGGCCGTTTTTGACTATCCTGCACCATGAGATGTCAGCCAAAGATTAAAAATACTGATGAGTAAAGGCAACACAGATCAACACTTCATCCACACACACAGAAGACACTATGTGATCAATAATGTGCTGGAACTGTAATGGTGCCAAAATGGGTGAAACTGTCAACAGTGCACATACCCATCAACGTAAAGACCCCAAACTCTATCTTAACACAATAAGCTGAGCTAACCTATAGGCCAAAGGCATTTTCAGATGCTGCAAACAAGCCCAGCGGTTTACAGCTATGGCACAGATCCAAAACAAAAACAAATGCCACCAAGATAAACTAGTCTTTACTTCACACTGCAGGTCTTAGAGCTGCAGAAGACACTCATATTCTCCCCCACACAACACAAGCATTCGCCACCACACACCTAAAACAACACTGCAGCAGCACCAAACTTGACTTGCTGTATTTAAACAAAGACCCACGACACAATCGCACAGGAAGCCGCTACACTCAAGACATAGAACCTCAAACCTTGAACTCTAAAACACTTAACACAATCACACAGGAAGCAGGTAACTCAGACATAGACCCTCAACATCATAGATAATTATTGCTTCACTAACCAGAAAAGCACTTGGAGAGAGCAGACCTCCACCAAGGTAATATAGGGTCACTGACACAATACAAATTCCACATGATGTTCTGGATCACCACCAAAATGTAATCATCTGTTCCTTGTCTAACGGGGTTGTATTGGGGATAGTATGAGTATAAGACCTTTTCCATGTTATCGTGATGTTGGTGAGGCTGAGAATCGCTTCACAGATTTATTCAGTGTAGTCCCTAGAACTGATTCAAGTACCCCCCCCCCCAGTTTGACAACCACTGAATTAGCCAATCATGAAGTCAAATCCCTCTAGTTTTTGAGGGTTCAAGGCATAGGGCTGAGGGGGCACACTGAGATTCACACACAGTGACTCGTTACTCACCGGCAGGTTGAGGCGCACAGCGTCCACAGGCTGGTGAAAGGGCCAAGCGAAGTGGTGGCGCCACAGGGCTTTCACCATGGCTTTGTGGAGAAACTGCAGTTGGTTGGTTATACGGCCGCCCCGGGTGGGGTCGCTGACAGGAGGCTGGGCAGGCTGTGTGGGCAAGGTGGGGCCGGAGGGCGGGGGCAGTGGAGGAGGCGCTGTGGGCAGTGCAGGGCTCTCGAAGCCCTCGAAGAGCAGTGACGGCTTGCGGATGCGCTTACCCGAGCTAGCCGTCATGCCACCGGGATCCATCCCGCCAACGACTGACAGGCCCACTCCCAAAGAGCCACTGTTACGGCCACAGAAATAGAAACACAGAAACACAAACAAACAAACAAACAAACAAACACACACACACATACACATACACACACACACACACAGCAGAGACATGAGAAGAGAAGGCACAGGAGTAGAGGATAAGGTCGAAAATGTAACGTCTGTATCAAAAATGTAACAATGAAATGTATCTTTAACATCAATAAATAACAACAAAGATAGACAAATAATGAATCACTATCTATTAATCCTGCACAATTATAGGTCAAGGTTAATGGGAATAATACTGTTGCAATAACATCACATCAAAGTAAAGCCAGTTCAAAAAGAATATTTTCACAGCTGATGTTACAGGCAGTGTTTGATTGCCTTGAAGCTATTTTCTTGGCCTTAAATTCTTTTTTGACATGAGACCTTCACAGAAACACTGTATACATGCATATATAAACTTGCCCTTTGATCTGTCATTCACTGCTTCCAATCACACTCATTGCTGTTTATAAATAGTGCACATGATAAACAACTGCAAGGGGACAGAAGACCTAGTATGAATTAACGTTAGAGACTCGAGTCTAAAAAGGTAAACGGGTAAAGTGCAAGTCTTGTCCGACATTAACAGAAAGTAATGTTGAGTAACGCAACCATGCCGATATACTGCACTAACGTTGCTCGTCCTGTGGCCTAATTCTTGAGTTTTATCACACAGTAAATAAATTACCCAAACAAAATATGAGAGAACATATTAACATGTTATTTAACCGTTACCAAAACAGTTATACATTAACATGTTTGATTCACCAGGGTCTATACGCTGGAATAACGGAATCACTGGTCATCACATGGACTAAGTGTTTGTAAACATAGGCGCAATCTGCTAACCCAGATGGGCAGACGCGCCTCAGATGATTACGCAATCGAAGTAGCCAGCAATAGATTCTCAATGACTGAGCCGGATTTCAGTCCCAACTCAACCCAGTCTAGTTCTTATACAGAGGTTTGGTTTACTGAACATCCAGTACCAAATGAATAGTTACCACTAAAGGCTATTATCACTATGATCTTGTCAGCGAGAAAATGGCGGCAGCGCAGTTCCGCGGGGCGGGCTAGCTAGCCTAGTTCTGACTATTCTTATAATCACAGATAGTACTCATTGTTCATTACTAGAGCACACACAACATTTCCTTTCATATACACTTTAAGCTGATTAACGAATATTTCCACGATCATTCTGATAACAAATAACCGTACGAGGTCTGTGGCTAGGTTTTATGAGCCCGGATCGGTTTTTAAGACCGGGTCTCACACAAAGCTAAGCGAAACGGCTTATTCTCAAATACCGTAACTTTATGATTTATTTCATGCGTGAAGTGGGTGTAAAGCAAACTAGAATGTACCTGTCAAGAGGCGAATTTATTGCCGCATCCATCAGGATGGATCTGGATTTTAAACGTAGCCCAATTACTCTAAATTGTTCCACCCCGCTTGGATTCGAGTCATCCCTTTGCGGTGCAACTAGTAAATAGTGCCGGGTAACTTCCGCCTAAAGCTTTATGAACCTTCCCCATCTAGGCGGGACTCCGCTACATTGAACCAATCCTTGACTCCGTTGCAGTCGTTTCAAGTAGCGACAGGCTGGTCAAGCCATCTATCACCACTGCCGCACCTAGAGATTTGTTTTTCCTGTAGTGTGATATGGGATTTGTAGGCCACAGCCAGCTGACCTCACAGCGACAAAAAATGTTAATGTGAATGGGCTTTGGGTTATGCGAAATGGCTGTATTTTGTAAGACAAAATTATGTTGAATGAATGAAGTGAATTATTTAATTATTGAGAAGAGACGGAATTTAAGATGGATATAGCCTAGCCTAGCACTAATAACAATATCCTAATGCAGTGGGAATACTGATAGGCCCACTTTGAAGACTGATAGGTCTCCTGCCCTTGCAGTTCGTGTTACTTTACACTATTATTATTATTATTATTATTATTATTATTATTATTTAGTTAGTTATGTTTTTACCTGAATAAGCTAAGGCCAATAAAGTCTACAATTGTGACTGGCTGACTGATCGATTGACTGACCTGTGCTCCTGGATTCTCCTAAATAAAGAACTGCACACTTGGTAAATAGTGTGTAAAAATCTTACAAATATGTGTTTCCTGCATTTCTTTTTTCTCCAGCAGATGTGGGAATAGGTCTAAATCATTTGTTAGGCAATTATACAGAAAATGTCTACAACAAACAGAAGCTCTCATTTTCAGGGAATTTTGGGCAAAGCTGAGCCTCACTTTCAAAGCACTGTCAAGGATTTAAGATAGCAACATGGGAAAGCTCCATGTTGTTCTCTGTGGTGGTACAGATTGTGGACTGTTTCCAAGGGCATTATAGTGTACTCTGACAAAAAGTAATGTGTTGGCTATTTCTGATTAAGTGGCTATTTCTGATTAAGAGATTCCTTAACTGTTCATTGGTCGTTTTAATATAGGAGGACACACTGGGTGCATGGTGTAGACATCTGACAAATAAGAAGAGTCTGCTGAGCCTAACTAGTTGTATTCTGACTCTGGTGATATCACAACAGATGCTCCTTCCCATGGATGTTGACCTTGTGGCAAATGATTAACAGAAGAGCAAAACAGGCTCATGTATAAAAGGGTTATTACACTGATTTACCATGTGTCTCTTCTTGTACTACCTGAGTGTTGAGCTGTCATGGCATCTTTGATAACTGGGGTCTGTCTCCTGGGCATGTTGGTCTTTGGACTGTGTGCCAAGGTAGACAAGCCGTTTATAGCCCATGCAGGTGTGATGTACAACAGCAGGCCCTTCTCCTCCATGCTCACAGTCAAAAATGGGGAACAATTTGGCAACTGGACGTGGCCTGAGATGTGTCCCCCTGATCACTTGGCGGTTGGATTCAGCTTGAGGGTAACAGAGACTTTTCCCACATACACAGACAGAAAAGTCCTGCAAATAACTAGATGTGGTCTTTTGAGTGATTTCAAGCTAGTCTTGTAAAACACAGTGCAAATGTAAAACTGTAAAACACAGTGCAAATATTGTGAAATGCCTTAGTTGACTGTAGCATGATCATTCCTTGCATGGTCTCAGGTGGAATCCGAACAGTATGGACTGGATGACACTGCTCTGAATGGGATTCGTCTCATCTGTGCTAAAAGTACTGACAGAAGCTTCCTCTACACAGTAGAGTCCCACACTGGATAGTAAGTCAACCTTCACAGCAAATCACAGTTGCGCATGAAACAGCAACAATTGATGGAAATGCCCACAACTGGAGTTAGGTACTCCTAGTGCTAAGTGAGTTAGGGTAAAATGTGGATACTCCCAGAGAGCTGTCTGTATCAGAGCATCACACCATATGTTAAGGAAAAGGATATTGACAGCTCTGCAGAAATGCTATTAGCTGGTTTTAGCTGCTTCAAGATGGTCTTAGATGGTTTCATACTAGCAAACCAGCAGGAAGAAAATGCTGACCATAGCCAAATAGGATACATTATATGTTGACACTGAAAACGAGTGTAATCTACATTACATTTATGCATTTAGCAGACGCTTTTCTCCAAAGCAACTTACAATTTGTCAACAATCAACTGTGCAGGGCCAGTCTCCCCTATAGAGCAACTTAGGGTTAAGTGCCTTGCTCAAGGGCACAGCAGTGGCAGCATGGGATTTGAACCCACAACTTTTCAGGCTACTTGCACGCTAGCCAGGTTCCTTAACCACTACACCACCACTGCCCGATCTACCAATCCACCTTCTCTACTGTAAGGAATTGATAAGAGAATTGAAAGAAACGGTAAGGCTTGGCAATGGCATCAGTATTGATAAAATCCTATCAATTCACCCCTAGTGATGACACACCTTAAGATGGTCAGTCTTGCCAGTCAACCAGCTAAACCAGCGTAAACCAGTAAAACCTGCCTGTGCTGGTAAAGCTGGACTTTTTAAGCAGAGAGGCAGATATCATGGCAATCTACGAATATGCCTTTTCACCATGACCACTCTTTTCCATCCCGTGCTCTGTGTGTTTCACAGCTATGGTGACTGGACCCCAACACAGTACTGCCCCTCTGGCCACCTCGTTTCCTTCCAGTTGCGCATGGAGCCCCACCAGGGCCTGTTTGGGGACGACACGGCGGCCAACAACATCCGCTTCCGCTGCAGCAGCAACCCTGTGTTGGAGGGCAATGGGATGGACTGGGGCGAGTACGGCTACTGGAGTAACGAGTGCGTTGGCGGGGGGATCTGTGGCATCGAGACCAAGATGGAGGAGCACCAGGGCGGCCTGGACGATTCCACCCTCAATGACGTCCGTTTTCACTGCTGTTCCAGCCAATAGTCAGAGCACAGCATATATCAAGCTTTATAGAGCTTTCCATCATTACTGCAATGAATTTCATGCTAAATGAGTTATAGAGAGTGAATACCTTTTAAACACCCTTGAATCCCACGTTTTGTGAGGCCTTTATTGTATATATATATATATATATATACAATATATATAATATATATATATATATATGACACGTGCTGTGTGTTTTGTAGTGGTGTAAACACTACAAAAATATGTGAAAACTATGAAATATGTGAATAAATGTAAAAAATTTAATTCACTGTAGCTTCATGTGATCCTTCATGAGATTTCAGATCTGGCTGAACCAGATGTCCTCACGTTGTCTTCACATTGGCAGTTTCTTTAAACCACAAAATGTTCACAGACCAGACATAAGGACATGCACAATTCACAAATAAATTCATGTAACGATCTACTTGGAAATCTCAGTGGAACTTCAAAGCTTCTTTTTATTATGCTTCTAGGAGCTGAACACGGGGCAAACACATAATTCTGCCGACATGGAAAGACAGAATCTTGGAACATTTTCACCGTAAAATACCGGGGGGACTATAATGTGCAGTGTAAAAACACTCCTTAGCACAACAGCGATGTGTGCTGATGCAGGCATATTTCATCCCACCCCTCCTCTTTAAAGTAGCTTAATTAGGAAATAAGAAGATAGAGGTAATTAATTAATTTAAAGTTTAAGGCCTGACAGCAGTAGATAACTAGGCTAGTGGGAAACAGAGGTAATTGTGTTAATTAATTGGAGAGAGGTTAATCTGTAAAAAGGCTTAACGTATGGAGAACGAAAATGGATTTCCTGATGGCACAAACTCTCACATGGTTTTCACAAGAGTTTCAGGAAATCAAAGCAGGGCGAAATCGGAGCTGCACAGAGAGGCCTAGACTTGAATTTGCCCTGATCAGTTCAAAGCGGTTCAGGGCTGAGTTATGTCTCTCATGGGCTCTTAATTTAAGATCACAGTCAGATGAGGATAATGTGCAAAATGAACAGAGCAAAGTCAATATTTCACAGTTTTCACTTTCCTAAAGCAGGGGGATCTCCCCAGCCTATTCTAACTCTATTATAATAGTCAAATGGGATCCATGGGAGTCATGAGAGCAATGCTCCCTGTTTGCCGTGTTACCGTCTGATTAATAGCCTCTGGTAACCGGTGGCTGATACATGGCAATGTCCACTAGGTGGCAGGTTTGCTTTTCAAATGTGGGTCACACACAGCATGTGCTGAGATGGAAAACATGGTTGAGCTTAAGCTTTGAGGGAATCCAGACTAGAAAAAGCAACAGTTCCACAGCGTGTGAACAGACAGCCTGCATGAAGAACATGCAGTTCTAAATTTAAGAACCACCCCTCAGCCTTTCTTTCACATCATTTCCACTTGTCTGTGAGACACTGCACCTGGAGACCCTCTGATTGAAGTAGACCGACCATTACAGTAACCCACACAATACTACTACTAATACTAATTATAATAATAATACATTTCATGTGATCCACCGTGTCTTTCAAAGCACCTAAGGTCACCATACAGATTAAAATCTGTGAGAGAAAGCATTAGAGTAACAGCAAGTGGCCTAGTGGATTAGAGCCCAGATGCTAGTTTATAAAGGTGAGTTTTTAGCGTGCTTTTAAATTGTGAGACAGAGCCAAGAGCATGTGTATATGGGGGAAGGGAAATCTATAGTTTGGGGACAGCATATGAGAAGGCCTTGGTTCCCATTGTGATGAGTCTGGTGTTTGGTCGGGCCAGTAATCCTGTGATCAGACAGAGAAGGGCCATCAGTGCAGCCACCAGAGGAGAACTGGAGAGGGACTTAAGGCCTCTGGTGGCTGAAGACTCATTTAGAGGTTACTGCAAATGGGCAGATAATTGATAAAGTGTATTTTCTTTTTTTTGAGCGGCTTTATCTTCCAGCACACGGTCGAGATCTCTGTGTTTTCCTGAGAGATCACCATAGAAACCGTTGCTAGCACACACAGTCCCTGGCGAAGTTCCGAGGCCCTCAAGGGTGCACATTGAGAAGGGCCGTGAGGCCCCTGCTTACCTACACACTCAAAACACTTAGACCACTCAGGGAAAGGTATGAAAAAACTTCAACAAGAAAAAGACCACAAGACCCAGGCAGTGAATGTGTGTTTTGTGTGTATAGCCGATCTTTGCTATTAGTGTGTAGTCTGTGAGTGTTTATACCTCAATATTAGTGTGTGGTGTGTGAGTGTTTATATCCCACTATTTTCTCATAAAAAAGGTCTAAATGAACACCCCAAGTCTTGAGCTAATCCTTCTCCAATCAATTATTCAAATCAATTATTTATAGTCCATCATCCATTATTTAAACCCTGATAATAGCATTATATAATATGCTGATTTTCTGGCTGGATTTTGCATTTGAAAAGGCCTAACTGAGAGATTATTCCCCTCTTAAAGATGAAATATGATGTAAGACATTGTCACACATTGTTAGTGCTCACAATTCATGTTACAGGGAGGTGAGTCAGGAAGTGAGGCTTAGTCTTTGGATAAAAAATAGAGAGGAGCAAGAATATATTTATGCAAGAAAATAACAAACAAAAAATGCAAATCAAATATAAACCATATTTATAATATACAAATTGTACAGATGCCATACACATAATGTCACTTTTTCCATACAAACAAATGGTTATGCTTTACAATGACGGCACAGCTATTGCTGACAATTCGAGAAGCAACCTTCAAAAAACGGAGAATGTCAAAATGAACACAAGCCAGAGAGAACGCACTTCAGCGAAATCATTAAATACTTATGACATTCCACTGTCATCCTCAATCAGTTAAACCCATTTAACAACAATAAGGAGAGACAGGAAGAAAAAAAAAGAAACACAGGAAATGGAGTCTGAAGGACGTTATTAACTGTTCATTATTAACAAGAACAATTTCACTGCCACTGCTGGAGACTCGTAAGACAGGAACATTATGAAGAAAGCGGAAATAGCTTGTTGTCTTTGTACACCAGTGGGTAGAACGTTCCAGACAATGCTTTTGGGAGCTCTGCATTAGTCACAGGTTAGTCTTGCCGTTACCGAGGGCAACACAAACACAGTTCTGCATCATTTAGCTGATGAAGTACTAGATCCTGCTCCTGCATTCCCCTCCACATATCTGCACTCTGTTTCCGCTCTTCCGTTCTTCCCTCCCTCTCTCTCTCCTCTACCTTCATTTATTTTGCCATCAGCGTTCACCAGAGGAAATCTACAGACCCAGCTGACCCCCTGTGTCACACACACACACACACACACACACACACACACACACACACACACACACACACACACACACACACACACCATTTACTTGCTTGCGGGCCTTGACACTGATCATTTTTCAGGCACAGAGCAATGCAGATGAGGTTTCATCATCAGTCATCCACAACAGATATCCACCCATTCCCCACCCATGGTTAAACCCATTTAGGTGAGCGCACTTCAGCTCTCTCTTTAGGAGTTCTTCTCACGGCATGACGGACTATAGCACTGTGTTATGTGCTGTCACAGAGGCATTTCGATCCACCCACCCATCTCCCCACAACAAAAACACAACACCATCCCGAGGAGCCTGCTTTGCTGCACTACAGTACGAGACCACACAGTTCACCAAGCAGTCGCACGGAGACAACTCGACAAGAGACGCGTCAGGAAAATGAACCTGGGCTCAGACGCGGATTAGGCAGGATGACTGAAGCGGCACAGGCAGAGAGGGCTACATAAAAGGAAATTAATATCTGACTGGAGACAAACAAATCGGGTTTAACACCCCTTTTCGAAACCAGGAGGCGCAACAACAGTGCCGCAACACGAGCGGACTTCAAAGCGCTGTCAGTTTCAACTTGGACAGAAAGACGACGGGGGAGAAGTGTTTATTAAAACCAGCGGCAACCTCCACCAGGATGAGTGTGGAGAAACTCAGCTAAAGAAAAACAAAACAACAAAGACTAAATTAAAGAGCACAAATACTATATATAAATGTGTGTTTTTTTTTTACTATAACCACACAGGTCATAGGGATCAATTGAAGCTTTATCAGCCCTCAAGCAATACTGAGGATGTTTTTGACATCCATTGGGTCTTAAATGGCAGTGGTTTGAAAAGCCATCATGAGCTGCGTTTGACCCGTTAGGGCCATTACATTACAGCGGATCCCATTCTTCCCACCTATCCAACCCCACCCACGCTCTCCTCCAGGAGGAGGCCGGAGGCCACACGGCTATCAGTGACCTGTGGGGGTGGGGGGTGCAGTGAGGGCAAAAAGCTCCCCTCCCACACACACACACACATCCACACACACCACACACACACACACACACACACACACACACACACACACACACACACACACACACACACACGCTCACACACACACACCTTCCATCCCCCTTATTCCATATACACACAGCGTCCCATGCTGGCACGATGGTGTCATTTCACACCCTTTTTTTATTTTATTATTTTTTTGAAACAACGAGTCGGAAAGTCTCGGCTCAGCGGTTTGTGAGAGCGGACAAACACTTTTGGTTTGACATCAGCAGTCTTTGATGCGTGGAGCTACAGCTGGACACTATAAGTTTTTTTTTTTTTTAAGTTTTAGTCATGAGTGATTTACGCTGCATTGCCTTGCATTCATAAGAAAACACAGCAAAACCCTGAAGCCCTGAAGGGGGAGAAAAAAAAAGAAAAAGAAAAGAAAAAATAGCTGTGGTTAGGTCAGGTCAGGTCTCTGTGAGTCATGCTGCCTTGGTCTTTGCCTGTGGACAAATGTGAGCCTTTGAGGTATAATAAGACCAATTATAATGTATCAAACCCATTTAGTCATCAAGGAAATGTACTTGAGTGAGTGTGCTCCCAAAGTTAAGTATGTTCACCATCTCTGCAGGACTTAAAAGCTTTTCTGAGGAAAAAAAGGTTACGTCACATTCCCATTAGCCAGCTAACGGGTCATGCCAACTGAACTACACAATGACAGAAAACACATACATGACTGTGGCACCACCACAAATCGACTACAGAACTACTCTTTTTTCTAACAAAAACGTCTTAGCCAAACCCACAAGGAACTGATTTCCTGTTGATGAGAAAATGAAACTGCAGTATACCACAGTTGTCGTCATGTTTTTTATCAGTGCTGATTTCTCAAAAGATTTTGATGTGGTGAACAAACCACACTCAGTATGTCCCAAGAACCTCAAGCTCTTCGAATACAGATGGTTGTAAGGACAGGTGCTGGATTCTGCAAAAATAGATCCTAATCTTTTTTTTTTTTTTTACCTTATATTTCTGCTTGGGAAAAGAAATACATTTTTTCATATTAATACTTCACCAAACAAATTGGATAAAATGCACAAATGTACTGGTTATACATTCCATGTGTAGATTACACTCGAGATATACTGTGCAGTATATGCTGGAAAAAAGTGACAATCCTTCATTTTATCATCGAGTGAGTTTATCAACAAATGTAAACAAATCAATACACGTCCAATGTTTCCAAAGCTGTGTGCCATCTGGTTCGCAATGGATTGCCTTTCGCAACAGTAGCCATTTCCTTCGCTGTGTGTTTTTTTTCCCGCACGTCCCCCTTGATGAAGAGGATTTTCAACACTTATACTGTACAGTATGGACAGGAGGGAGGAAAGTGTGACTAAGGGAGTCATTAGTCTCATTAGTCGCAGGGCCCTCTTTGGCCGCACAGTAGATCTGTGCCATGTGTTTTTCAATATCCAGTGGTTGTGAAAACAGCCCGCCAACACCCCCCCTGCCCCGCCCACCTCCACACACACACACACCTCCACAATCCCCAGTCCCCTTCTTCCTCTTCTGTGGGCATGTGTACAGAGTTCCTCCCAAGCAGGCATAAATGCGAGTGGCAAGCGAGTCAGTATGTAAAAGAGGGTGAAGGCTAATTTGAGTCAGGCGCCACCATGGGCAACTATTTGGTGGCAGCAGTCTTAACGTAAGGTGGTGGTGGTGGGGGTGGGGGGCACAAAGCAGGACAATGCAGCAGGAGAGGAGAGGAGAGGGTCCCACTGACTGTCAGTTTTGTCCAGTGGGTTACAGGGCTAAGAGACACTAGAGATCAGCCAGCCCTCTCTGGGAGTAGGGGAGCAGGGGAAGGTTTGGTGAGAATGGTTGCAGCTGATGTGTAAACGGGTGGAGGAACATCTATTCCTCCACCTCCGTTTTGTCATCCTCACCTGGCCCTTCCCCAATGCTCCCATTGGTCAGCGTCCCTTCTCCCAGGTGCACGGTGACCTCTTGACCTTTGTGCGGGTTGGTATCTGCCTCTTTGGCCTGTGCGCACGGATCGCTCCCCTGCTCTTCCTCTGCACCTTCCTCTCCCTCCTCTTTTGTTTCCTCATCTCCTCCCTCGTTCCTGTCCTCTCCCTCACCCTCATCATCCTCCCCTTCTCCCGTGTTCTCAGACTCTTTCTCTGCCTCTCCATTCACCTCAGGTTCAGTGCTGGCCCTGCTGTCGTTCCTCTCATTGCCCTCCTTCCCATCTTCCTCAGCCTCCTCTTTGCTCTCAGCCTCTCCCCTTTTCTCCTCGTCTTCCTCAGCCTCTCTCTCTATCTCTCCCTCCATAATCTTTATCTCTCCTTCATCCCTCGCTTCTCTCGTCTGGGCCTCAGCCCCGCTTTCTTTCTTTTCGTCGTCTAACTCAACTTCTCTGCTCCCTTCTTTCTCTTCATCCACCCCCTTGCGTTCCTCCTCTTCTTTGGCCAGTTTCTCCACACCGTCGGAGATTCTGCGGTCGCTGGGGTCCCTCTCGGCGGCTGCCAGCGGCGCGTTGTCTTTCTTCTTCTTGCCCCTGGGCGCGTCTTTGACGGAGTTCTTGTTGGACTTGTTCCGCGCCTTGAAGATGAGCTTCTGAAACACAGGATGTTTACATGAGGGAAATTTTTTTCCTAGAATCGATAATGTGCGGTGATGTTTAGACAAGCTTGAGAAAAACTAGCTCAACTGAATGAAAACAAGGGGGAAGAGATGGACAGAATGTTTGTGAGCAGAAAGAGGTATGCACACTCAGGGGTGGAGGAAATTCCAAGGGATAAGACAGTGTTCCCTCAAGGGCTACTCAGCAGACGCCACTAGACAAAAAAACAACAAGGAAAAAAAAAAAAAAACAACACAAGCAATGGAAAAGTCATAAAACTCGGCTAATGCTTCGACATAACGAGGCAAACGACTACCGGCATTCACTGTACCTAGGAAAAAAAAAATCAGAGCCCACTGTGCCATGACTCTGTTTAACATTCCCATTGTAACCTTGTTTTGGTAGTAATGCATTGCAGGTTTAAGCCCCCTTCTGCCCGAGCCGGGAAATTCTCAGGGCTTTCTCATTCCAGCCGGCCATTCATATTCTCCCGTCTCTAAGGGGTTTTCAGTGATAGAGCTATTCTCTGTGGGGTCAAGGGGCCACAAGTGGAGGCTAGTCGTTCCAAGCTCATTCGCAGATGAAAGACATATTTAAGCGGCCATATTTAAGCGCCTGGGCAACTAAAGTGGAGCGAGAAAGTGTGTGTGTGTGTGTGTTTGTGAGCGTGTGTGTGTGTGTGTTTGAGGGGACGGTGGTCGGGTCACTGATGTGAAAGGCATGGCCAAAAGAAGCTGCCTTATGGGGCGGCTAGCGGCTTAGGGTTTGGGCGAAGCTTTGACTTAGCGTGTTTATCTCAGATAACAGTAACAGCCCCAGGCAAACAGCGGGGTGCCTTGCACATAGAGCACCACTCCCCACTTGGGAACGAGAGCTACAGAGGGCTACATTAGAGCGAGAGAGAGAGAGAGAGAGAGAGAGAGATGGCATATATATTCAGATGAGATGAGCGAGTGTGTGTGTGAGCAAGCGAGCATGGTATGACACGAGGGTCACCTACCTTAGACTCCCTCTTCTTGCGCGGCAGGACGGGTCTCTGAAGAAAAACGACCTGCTTGGTGCACAGGCTTCCATCACTGGCAGACACAGAGAGAGATAAGAACCAGAGGAGAGGGCACATGAGACATGAAAGAGAGAACGGAGCCCCCCAAAAATATGCTGCTGACCACCATCTCTCTATAAATCACTCCAGAGCGTAATGCAGTGTTCCTGCAGCAGAGAGATCTAATATATGATCCATGTGTGGAGCATGGAACTATCCCTACCTGGGTCAAAGGTTCAGGCTTTTTTCAGTGAGCCCCTGACTATATAAAACAGCACAACGGCACACTTTATTCTTTATGGAAAACAGAAATACAGACCCGGAATTCATATAATAACTCTCAATAAAAGTAAAAAAAACTGTTTCGATGTTTGTTTCTTTTGATTAGTTTTTTTCTCCCCAGATGTCCTATCGGCCACTAGGGGGAGCAGTTTATTCATCAAACCTTGGCCTTGCATGTGTGTGGACTTCAGACGGAAGGCGTCATGCCAGACGTTACTTTGGCACTCCCCTATCACTGGCACCCCCCCCCCCCCACACACACACACACACCCCCACCCTCCACCCTCCACCCTCCACACACTCACACACACACACACACACTCTCACACGCACATACACACACACCTCCATCCTCTACACAGGAAGCCCAAACCCCAACCATCAGCTGATTCTGGAGCTGAGCCATTCTGATCCAGGGTCAGCGGTTCGTCTGGGCTTGGGGAAGAAACGTGTCCGGCCGGCTTGACACTGCATACAGCTTTGCCAATTATGTTCCATTTGACTGGCTGCAGTCCACATCCCACCGTGCCATTGTGGAACCGCATGTATGAAATGGGCGTTCAAGCTCAGTGCTTCTCACAATGAACTGGTAGATGTGTGTGTGTGTGTGTGCATGTGTGTATGTGTGTGTGTATAAGTGTGTGTGTGTGTCTGTGTGTGTGTGTGTGTGTGTGTGTGTGTGCATGTGTGTAACTGTGTGTGTGTGTGTGTGTGTGCGTGTAAGCGCGCGTGTGTGTGTGTGTGCGTGTGTATGTGTGTGTGTGCGTGTATGTGTGTGCGTATGTGTAAGTGTGTGTATGTGTGCCACTGGGAGACAAACAAACATCAGCCATGTTGGGATTTGGACAATAAATGGACAACCATACATTGCCCCTCTTCCACTCTTGCTTTCTTTCTCTCTCTTTTTTTCCTTTCCTCCCTCTCTCCCCCTTGCATTCCTCCCAGTTGGCCTCAGTAAACACACGGCTGGGAACCAGGACACAAAGATAAACCCAGAACAACAAACAACAACAATAACAAACAGCTGTTGTGTGTGGCGTATTCTCTCTCCCTCGTTTGCGTTTTTTTCTGCCTCTTGACCTTGCTTGTTTGTAGCACCGCAGCGCTTTTGCGTTTCACAGGATTCTCAAGACCGTTCACAGGATTCTCAAGAGCGTTCACAGGATTCTCAAGACCGTTCTCTCCATGTAGGGAGAGGGGGAAAGGATGATGAAGAGGAGAAAAAAAAAGGGTGAAATCCAAACACGTCAAAGTTGTGTTCAAAAGTTAATAATCCCGGGTGATGTTCCAAATGAAGAATCTTCATAATCCTCATAGGAAATGCAGCTCAATTCAACAAACACGCTCTCTCTCTCTCTCTCTCTCTCTCTCTCTCTCTCTCTCTCTCTCTCTCTCTCTCTCTCTCGCTCTCTCTCTCTCGCTCTCTTACTCTGTCTTTCCTCTCCTTTTCTTTCTTCCATTCTCTCTCTCACTCTTTCTCTCTCTCCCTCTCTCTCTCTCGCTCTCTTACTCTGTCTTTCCTCTCCTTTTCTTTCTTCCATTCTCTCTCACTCTTTCTCTCTCTCCCTCTCTCTCTCTCTCTCGCTCTCTTACTCTGTCTTTCCTCTCCTTTTCTTTCTTTCATTCTCTCTCTCACTCTTTCTCTCTCTCTCTTTCCTCGCCCTCTCCTTGTTTTCTTTCGTTCTCTCTCTCTCCATCCATCCCTGATCCCATAGTGAAGATACCCTGGCAGGATGGAGTCAGTAACAAACTGTGTTGTGCTAATCTCCATCCCCACACGGAGCAACAAAATGTGAGAGGCTCACGACAAATCTCAGTTGACATCAGAGAGACTGCTTGATTTCCAACAGAAGCTTACAACACGGCCCAAATATCAACCATCCTCCTCCTCCTCCTCCTCCTCATCTCTCTCTCTCTCTCTCCATCCCTTCTTATTGCCATCATCCAATCCTCTCAATTCCCCAACCTACTTTATGCCTTTCAGAATACAGCACTAGATATTTGGTGGAGCATTGCCTCCAAAATGAAAGGATGCAAGAAAGAAAGAGAGAGAGAGCAAGAGAGAAAGAGAGATAGAGAGAGAGAGAGAGAGAAAAAAAAAACCCTGAGTTTACAGAAAAAGAGAGAGTAAAAGGAATCGAAAGAAGTGCTATTAAAGTTTAAAGACTGGAAGGGCTGGTTAAAATAAAACAGCTTCTTCAGCAGTCTTCACAGGATATGATCCACAGCCTATCCTGTCAAGTCTTCAGCGTCACAGATAGAGACATACTATACAAGACCTGCATGCACCTGTCATGACAGTCAAAGCTACTGGACCACTTACTTAAGGGAGAATAACTGGATGCTGCAGCACATAGCCATGAGAAGCAATAGGACTTTATGAGGATCAGTGCCATTGATTCTGCTGATTGGCCTAATTATTTATCAGTTCCTTACTATTTAGAAGGTATCACACACAGGTTTTTTAGAACACATACATCACATGCAGCACATACATGGGTCTTTAATGTACAGCAGCCTGTACCACTGAGGTGACCTTAGCAGCTTCTTAGAGTGAGGAAAACTATGTACAACTGTGCCATATATTTCAGCTTTGTATTCAGAAAGACCTATTGACCACAGTCTGAAAAACATGGCAGCACAGCACTGATAAGAGGAACTGATAAGGTCATAGGGGCATGATTCCAGTGAATTGAAGCATTCAATTCTCGGTTCTACACGGTTCCTGGTTCTGGATTCCCATGTCTATGTATGTATGCGTGTATTTCATGCTTGTGGCTACACATTAACATTTTTAAGAGAAATGCTAAGAATTTTTAAGATAAAAATATAAATGAAATTGAAATGGAACTGGATCCCAGCTACACACAGTGACTCCCCATGTAAGAGCAGCGCTGTTTCTGGGACAGCAGTTTGATTAATTAGCCATGTAGCCTGTGGTCGCGTGGCATTTTCTGTCAGATTAAAATAGACCTGTAATTAATCAACAACGCTCCGAAACCATCACTCACTTGACGTTGTGACGGAGGAGTGTGTGTGTGTGTGTGTGTGTGTGTGTGTGTGTGTTTGGGGGGGGGTTATTGGTGGGAGGAGAGGGTGGTCTGTGGTGGGTGGATGGGGTCTGATAAACACATATGGTGCCTGCAGAAGTGGCAAAGATGGGGGATATGGAGGTAGGTGTGTGTGGGTTGTGTGTGTGTGTGTGTGTGTGTGTGTGTGGGTTGTGCGTGTGTGCAGATGTGCGTGCATGTGAGCCATCCGAGGTGGGCGGTAGCCGTCAGCCTACATTTTCAAATCATCTGATGAGCCGCCACCCCCAACACACACACATACACATGCACACACACACACACACACACACACACTGTCACACACACTGTCACACTCACACTAATATACACAAACACACAGTCACACTCACACTCACACACACACTGTCACACTCACACTCATACACACACACACACACACTGTCACACTCACACTCACACTCACACACACACACACACTTACACACACTGTGCACTAATAACAGCCACCCCACACCAAACATCAATCCCTGCCCTGCCTCCGGTCCCCATACACCTGTGCTGTGACTGCTCTTTACTCACACCCAGTAACCTGACCCCTGCACATGGGACCAGCTGTTGGTCAGACCTCCACCACCCCCTTTTGGAGCCTTCTGCTGTTAAAAGGCACACTGGCCTCAATTTCCTCATGAAATCCTAGTGTAGCTAGCATTCTTAAATTTTCAACAGGATGAATAAAGTATTATCTTATCTTATCTTACATCATATAGTATCATAGAATCATTTTCAAATTCCACATTCTATAATACAGTCTGTATTACACTCTCTAGATTCTAGATTCCAGGGCTATCTCCTCATTTATTGTTGAGAAGTTGTTGTTGAAGTTGTTGAAAACATGATTCTTACAGTATGTGTCCCAGTAATAATAGAATGACATAAGCACAAAGTAAGTTCCTTTTCTATGTGGGTAGTCAACCAACCGCAAGCCTGACTTCTCGAACTTTGTAATTTAAAAGATGCTCAAAGACGGCTGACTCAGGTGAGCTACCTGAACAAGGTGAATGTGGTGAAATACAACACAACAGAACACAACACAACACAGAACTACTGGTTCACACAGTGGTACCTAAACTGCAACATGATAGCTAGATGTCCGGAGGCCGGACTGTCTGGAGAGCCGGGAGAAATAAGAGTGGGTGTGAGGGGGGAGTGTGTGTGTGTGTGTGTGTGTGTGTGTGTGTGTGTGTGTGTGTGTGTGGGGAGGTTGGCTGACGTCCGACGTGCAAAGGGTCGGAGACGTGAGGGTTAGAGTAGTATCATATTCAAATTTTACATTCTATTTATCCCCTCCGGCGAAATGGGTTTTGCCAAAGTAAATTGTTTTTATCTTCTTACTAAGTTCAAACAGGAGCATATTAAATGAAGTTTTCGATTGAATCTGAATACAACTGACCAGCATAATCCATGTACTTGTGAGAGAAAAGAAAAAGAAAAAAAGAAAAAAAAAAACTCAGAAATTATTTTTCTTTTCTACTAGACACAATGAATCAGCCAGTGCACAATCAATGTTTACTGACTGAGGCTGAGCTATTCTTGGATCCCCAGACACCTAATTATCATGATCTAGGGGGAATCCCTACACCTTATGGTGGCCATATTAAACTGTCACCTTGTGAATACTCAGTAACGTGTGTGTTCCTGTGTGCTTCACTCATGGCTCTTTCATTGTGCATGTTCTCATTTGCCATTTCCTTATGCAGTGGATCTGTCTGGGTTTGTTTTGTTTGGTTTGAGTACCTGTTGGTCTTGACGATAGGTGTAGGCAGGACACAGGTCAGCCTCCATCCATACATGGCCAATGACTGGAGCAGTGGGATGTAGTCAGTCTTCACCTGGACCCCCTGAACAACACAGCGCAAACAGGCCTTTAGAATGTGAGTCTACACACACACACACACACATGCACGCACACACATGCACACCCGCACAAACACATGCACACACACGCACATACACACACGCACAAACACACACACACGCGCGCACAAACACACACATGCACACACACACACACACACACACACACATGAACGCACACACATGCACACCTGCACACTCGCACAAACACACACACACACACACACACACGCACATACACACACACACACACGCGCACAAACACACACACGCACACACACACACACGCACACACACATACACGCACACACAAAACAACATGCACATGCAAAGAGGTCTTCTTCAAAGCCTCCCCTATCCTCCCTATCATCGCAGATGTTGACATGAAGAATGAATGCAAGTGTGAAATAATACATGCAAGTGTGAAAAAAATAATGCATAAAAACGCTTTTTGGTGTCTTGGTGTGTGTGTGTGTGTGTGTGTGTGTGTGTGTGTGTGGTGGAGAGCAGAGGAGAGGCGCCAGAGAGGAGGAGCGAGAGGCGCTCCAGAAGAGGAGAAGCACCCCAGAAGAGGAGAGCACGCTGCAGGAAGTAGCTGCGGTTTCCCTCGGTGCACCTGTCATGGTGCTGAAAAACCCCTGTCGCGTGTCGACCGTTAGGACAGCAACACGCAACCTTACATCCACAGCTCACTCACACACACACATACCCCCACGCACACACACACATTACATAATAGGATGCAAACACGTTTTTTCTGTCTCACCAAAGATGACCTATTTTTAAACTACATAGACCAACACACACACACACATAGAAAACTAAAACACACAAATATCTAAATGTGAACACAATGGAACACACACACACACACACACACACACACACACACACACACACACACATATGTGTGCACACTCAGATAGAGGGAGAGAGAGACAAACACACAGAGAAAGAGATAAGAAAATAATGAACAAACTAACACCTAAATATACATACCCTGACACATACACACACATTTGCAAAAACAGGAAGAGTCGCAGGAACAAGAATACACCACAGACGGTTGGCTGCAACTCGCTGTTGTGTGTGTGTCTGTTATGTGTGTGGGGGGGGATTCTTTTAACGGCCGCGTCTTATCACACAGTGCTGAGTGCAACTATGACACGCTGAGACGGCGTCTGGCTGGAGACTCAGTGCTCTCCTCTCTCTCCCCTCCTCTCCTCTCCTCTCTCTCCCCTCCTCTTCTCCCGTCTCTGTCTCCACTCGTACACTCTGTCAGTGCCTCACACACGTCTGCCCTCCTCCCACACTTAAGCGCTGGGCTAGTGGCCGAGGGGCCGAAGCCTGCTGGACGGCATGATTGCGAAGGGTAGAGTGTGTGTGTGTGTGTGTGTGTGTGTGTGTTTGTACGTGTGTGTGTGTAAGTGTGACTCAAGTAAGAGTTCAAGGCCTCGTTAAAATGGCTTTGGTTATTTATATTGGCCCTGTCCGGTCCAGCGGTCCCCACGGGAGAATGCAGAAACACACAGAGAGATTTGTGTTGGATCCCCGCCCAGGCCCCTCGCTCGCGCTAACTCTCTCTCTCTCTCTCTCTCTCTCTCTCTCTCACTAACTCCCTCTGTCTCTCTCTATTCCTCTCATGTTCTCCCTCTCTCTCCCTCTCTCTCCTCACACTCTTCTGAACAGGAGACTTGAAAGGAGGAGTAAATTGGGAAATAATTTCTGTCTGATGCTGCTGCGCAGGCAGTGTGTGGACGCTGTGTGAGCTCAACTTAGTTTAGCGGTCTTGGGTGAACCTCACTCACTCACTGTGTCCTCTGACTGACCCCTGGCACTCACACACGCACCTCGCCTATCAGATGCACACTTTACGTTGGGATCATGGGGAGGACTCTTCTGCTTTCTTATCTCACTGGGGCCCCAGCTAACAGCTACCTGAACCAGACATGCTCTGTTTCCACCATATTTAGTTTCTCTCCGTTATAACACTAACAGGCCTTCATTAAATCACAGATGGACACTATTGGTGACAAAATACAGGTCAAACACTCTGTTAGATCCTCCCTTTACGTCCATATCAGAGCGGGCTGTGATCTGGTGCAGCTCAATCATTTTTTGTGATATTTTATTTGCGATCTCATTTAATTTTTGCAATGACCATTTTTTTTTTTTGCTGAGGCACCTTACAGTATTTCTACAGAGCTCTCATCTCCCACTGTTTCAATTCCATCTGTGCTGTAAAAAATAACAACTATTGTGGCAACCCATTTGTGTAATGAGATGTGAAATATTAAATATTCAGTATGGCAGTAGGCTACCATAAGGCACTCTATTGAGAAGTACTACTCCAGAGGACAGTGCAAACATTACCGCACCTTTGGCTGAGTATACTAAACGGAGGCCTAATTACATAAGGAAAGATCGATGGCTCTGCCCTTTCAGTTCCCTGGGTAAGAAAATGGGTTTGGACACACCCTCCTCTCGGCGAGTTTGGCCCTGTCCGTCACTGTGGCGACTGGCGCTCTGTGGCGACCGGCCTCCCTAATGAAGCCATCATCATCTCCTGTGTCCACGCCGTGCGGGAGGCACGTGGCGCCGCACCAATCCGTGGGTCACGTTTGCTTTTCACCTCGGCAGGAGACGAGCAGCGCGAGTCATCGCCCGAAGACGGGTTTTAATGATCTTCCCTCATTTTTTTCCCCTCTCTGCTCTTCACCCTCTCCCTCCTACTGTGTCAAATGACAGCTGTGACCTTCAAAGTTTACTCTGCCATCATTCAGATCTGAGTCCAGTGGCAGGGCGCCTTCTCCTCAGCAAGCCACTGATGTCACATGAGCACAACCAAGTCCACACATTCCACCCAATATGGACAGAATACGATTTTAAATGAACACACCTCCTGTTTATTGAGTCACTGCGATGCAGTGCTACATTATATACCTAAATGAAGATGTCAGAGGAGATAAGGATGTAGATCTTTCTTCTCCACCACTATGCGTTTAAGAGCTATGGCACTTGTGTTTTTGCCTTAATGACTGAACTTCATCAACGTGCGTTGTAACAAACAGGCGGCCATCTTTGATTGCATTTAATGTCCTCTTTGTCTTCTGGGCCATTCTTAAGAGCTCCTCTACCCGTATTCTAATACTGGAGATGTTAGCGCTAATCTCATTTTGGCTCTAATTCAGTTTCTGCTGGGGGATCTTGAGTTAGTGTGCTGTCGCATTACTTCAAAGATGCCGTTTCTCTCGCTGTGGCTTGGTATTTTTTTTTTTTTTTTTTGGGAACGCACGAAGCAACAATGCATGCGCTGTTGGCTCTCCTTTTGCCTGCTGCCCGCTGGCCCCTGTCGAAACATGCCGAACAAAAAAACAGAGGGCCGCACCAAAGAGAGAACTCTTCTTCGTCTTTGGACTCTCTGTTCTGTGTCTGCCGTCACGGTTTCAATTCAATCTAGGCGGCGCGCTGGTCAGTCGCATTCCTCCAACATGAGGAAAAGGGTAGAGCTTATTAGGAAGGAGCGCATCCAGGCACCGAAGGCCCACATGCTTACTTCCAAGACGTGGGAAAAGCCAAAAGCAGGGAATTTTTAAAAGCACCGTGGCCTACCCACACAGACACACACACACACACGCACACACACACGCACACACACACACACTCCTCCAAAGCAGATGGGAAAGACAACAGTCAGAGTCTTGTTTTCAAACACCATAATAAATGGGGGAGATGGGGTGTTTGGTTGTAGAGGGAAGAACAGTAAAAATGGATGGTTTGAATCTTAGAAAATGTTTTTTTTTTTTTTTTTGTTCTTAAAGCCCCAAAACGCCAAAAGGCAAAGTCGTAATTCCTGCCACAGAGTGGATTTGTTCCAGAGATATCTCAGAGCCCAGCGTCAAGCGCATTTATTAGCAGAAACACAGCATGTTCCCGAAAAACTGCCTGGCTCACAGCCGCACTAAGCCATGGCTGTGGAGGACGCCTGGCGATACCCTTAACTAGTGCGCGCAGCACAACCGTTATGCAACACTCTCACCGATTTAGCCCCGAATACTAACGAGATGCATGCTTATTAGCGATGGTTTTCATTATACTAATCATTTTTCTCAGTGTCTCTGGCAAAAATGCCAAGGGCGGCAAGAGATGAGTGGTAATGAAGCCCAAGCAACAAAGCCTAGCACAGACGTTATCACCTGACAATCTGCGCCGCTGTGGAATCTTACTGTGTCAAGGCCATTTTAAAACAGACTCTGTGACAATGAGCAGGCAGAGTTTTATATTTAAAACGCTGAGGTTGGCGCTGGGAATTCACACTGTTCCCTTAAAATATGCTGTGTGTCATAGACTATTTAAGAGAGAAGTATCAGGAAATGCTGTCTTCGCAATATCTCATTTTCAACTATGAACTACAGGATAAAAGCCAGTTAAGAGCCAGTTTCTACTATGTGGACTAATCTCCAATGTAAAGTCTATATATTTATTTTTGAGTAAGTGAATCGAGTTGGGAATCAGCTTGCCATCACTAATGTTGCAGCGCTTTGAGGTTCTGAATTTTACACGACCTTGTAATGTATTTTGGATTAAAAAAACAAACAAAACAACTATATATATAAACTTATACTTATATACTTACCTACATACTTAACCTTAATTATTTGACCAAAATAAGGTCCTCCAAATTGAGCTCCATTATAACATCTGTACTACATGTAATTCTGAGTTTGTTGTATAACCACTCTAATGCTCCAGCTCTCTTCCTCTCATCCCATCCTTTCACTATTTCAGATCCATTTTCCCCAACAGACCGCCATTTTAAGCAATATTATGAGCCTCCCCACAAAAAATATATATTTATATTTTTATATTTTTTTTCCATTTCACTTCAAAACACATCATCTTCTCTATCCATTTCGTACAACCCTAAAAACAATCCCAAACTGCTCTTGGAGTGGCCAAAATGGAGTTGTGCCTGACTAAGAAGGAGAGCCTTTGTGAAGCAAACAAAAAAAAGCCTCCCCAGCGGTAAACACTCCAGTTCCCAGCGCAGGTTCACCCATGTCACTTCACTGATCAGTAGCGAAGCAACAGCACCACAGACCTGGAGCAGAGGGCCATTGAGAAGCATTTGCACACAGCTACAAAAAAGAGCATTAAGGACATGCACTTTCTGTGTTGAAGAGTGTAGTGCTCCAGTGAATAACCATGGCATGGACTTTTCAGTTAGAGGCCTACTGCGTCTCAGAGAGAGTGAGAGTGAGAGAGAGAGAGAGAGAGAGAGAGAGAGGGGGAGAAAGAGAGAGGGCGGATAGAGAGCCTGCTTTAATGATGTTGTGCAACAGACCAGTTAATTGCCGATGCGTATTTAAGAAAAATAATTAGTGGGCATATGCTGATCAAGACCCCATGAGGTTTGATGAATTCAAACACAACAGTTTTGTCCTTTGCACCCCTTCTCCTTCAACAACACAAAATCTGAGCAAAACATTTTGCTATTGCTGTGGTGTGCGAATGCAAACTTGCATTTGCCTTAATTTGTTGTTTGCTACAGAGCCATTTCAAATCCAGCGGAGTTCCAGACTGAACCACATCTTGCTAGGCGTCATCACTGAGGTCAGTCGAGCAGCAACGCATTTGGCGTCACGCCACCTGATCGTCACAATTGCTAATCCTTGTGTTGTCATCTCTCTCCGGAATTCGCTCCTGCTCGGAGCGCAGGATCAGCATTATAATGTTGTCGTGTGAGTCAGAAGTCACAATAGGGTGCAGGACAACAAAAAAAAAACAGACTGAGGGAGCCTTAGGGCTGCCAAAACTCAAAACTCGATTACGGTGATAGCATCGGAATACACACACACACACAGGTAAACTGCCGCCACGTACCATGTCTGTGGAGAGAGAGGCCGAGCGTGACGGACTCGAAAAAGGCAATCAATACTAAAACTCTTGCACCTATCTGATCTAGCGCAGAAGGCACCTCGGCCTCCCCCGCTGCAACGCGGTTGTTTACAGGGAAGTGAGGGAATAGGGGATTCTCTGGTATAATTGCCGATTTGCTTGCTTGTCGGGATTGCGAGGCGGCAGTGACGTGTGGGGGTGGGCATCTGGGTCGGCTGCTTGAGGGAGAACCCCCCCCCCCCCCCCCTCCACCCCCAAGAAGCTTCTTCCTTGCCTCATCCAACACTAAAACAAATGCATTTGGACTGGAATATCTGTGCAATACATGTCTTTTGGAGAGATGACAAGATGGGCTGGAATCTAAATACAAACACACAAAAAACGCACACATACTTGCAGCCACACATCACTGAATGGGCATTCTGTAAGGCCTTTCACTTTCATGAGTTGTCTAGTCTGTCATGCAAAGAATGCCTACCGTTTTACCATAAACAAATTCATGGGATGTGCGCTCATATAAAAGTCCATTGAAACTCACGGGACACTGGAATCTGCAAAGCCACAAAGACATTAAAGATCCACTCACATCAATGATTGTCCACTGCTCTACTACAATGGCATCGTAGGCCATGGCTGCGTTGGAATCTCCCTCCGGGCCCTCTTGGAAGATGAAGACACTCTCCACCAACTTGGGAAGGGAGTCTGAAAAGAGGGGGTACAGAGAGAGATAGAGAGGGGATTCAGTAGGACAGGTCAGAGTCAGAGCAACTGGTTGGGGAAGAACAGTTGAGGGCTTCACTAAAGGACAACTCCAAAGATCCGCTGCGCTCGCGTGATAGCTACCGCGGCAAAGCAACAGCTTGTGCTCGATCACTTAGGCATCTCAAAGGTGCCACTCGCAGTCATTTGACACGCACTCTCGAGTGAGAAATGAAGCAGGGAGCCGCAAGGAAGCCTCAGAAATGAAGAAATGCGGCATACAAAAAGAAAAAAAGAGACATAGAAAGAGAGAGAGAGGGAGGGATGAGATACAGAGCGAGAGAGAGAGGGAAGAGATACAGAGAGAGAGAAGGATAAAATACAGAGAGCAGCTGACATGAAAGAGATTCACATTTTGCATTTCATTGTTGGTAATGTCGTAAACCGTGAAACATCATTGGCTTTTTTACACGTCTTCCTTTCTTTAAGTGAATGAGAGATGTCACTTTCACAGTGCTACAACAGACTGGCAACAAAGCCTCCACCCCGAGTCCATGACACCATCCCTTCACCCGCATCCAACCACTCACCCACCCGCCCGCCTACTCCTCTCTCTGTCTCTCTTCTGAGTTTGCCCACCCTTGAAGAGCCATCTTAATAAGTGGGGATAATAAGCCAAGCTGGGTTTTTGATAGAAGAGCCTTTTTTTTTTTCCTCTACCAAGATTTGCTGTCTGTTATTACCCTCTTCTATCAGTATTGCTTTTGTCTCTTCATCTCTCATCATCTTTCTTTCTCTTCTCCTCTTTCTTTCTCTCTCTCTCTCTTTCTTTGTATCTCTCTCTCTCTCTCTCTCTCCCACACATCTATTTTTACTGTAATGCTGTTTGTGCTGGGTCTCTGTCTGCTCCCTGCTACGCAGCAGATTTCATTATGGCTCTACAGAATTGTATCCCCCCACCTCCCCTCCCAGCTGTCTGGTCCTCTGAGGACCTGCCCATTCTGTCTGTCACAGGATAACCCATTTAAAAGGCAGGGCCCGGCTACTTCTATTGAACACATCTCAAAGCTCTTTCATCTCACCCAAAGGGATGGGGGGGCTGGGGTGGGGGTGGGGGGCGGTAGATGGATGAGAAGGCGGGGCAGGGGCGTGGGCATTGTTCACTCTCTGCCTCACACGTCGAGACTCTCCCAGGAGAGGGTTTTAGAGATAGTGGAGTGTGTATGTGTGTGTGTGTGTGTGTGTGTGTATTTAGGGGTGTGAGCTTAGGTGCATAATTGGAAAGTTCTTCCTCCGACAGGCCTCACGTGATCTGAAGCACAAAGGCAAATCTGCGCTAGGCCAGACAGGGAGGGCTCAGTGTGAAGGGATAAGCTCAGATAAGCTGAGGTAGGTAGAGGGCCAGCCATGTCGCTCTGGGAAGACTTCCTCACTCGAGCCAGGTTGGCTGATGTAGCCCTTTTTGCGTGCTGTCTCTTTTCCTGAAGTCAAAGTGAAGTGTGCTCTGCTCCTCTGTAGCACGTTCCTGTGACTCTCCCGACGTCCGACGGTGCACTCCACCCCACTCCAGCCGGGTTCGTTGATGCTACGCCATGTGACGGCAGAGCGGGACGCATGGCGTGTGTGTGTTGATGGAGTGGTGGGGGGTGGCGGGGTGTTCGGGTGGGTTGTTTTGTCTGTCTGTCCGTCGAGCTGGCGGGGCATCCCGCTGGTGTCCAGGGGCCTGGGGTGAGTGGAGAGTGGAGTGTGGCCGCTGCCCGGGTCGTAGCCGATGGCATGATTTAAACATGTGGACGACCGGGGAGCTAAGGGGCAGCGCATGTATTTTTAAACTGGACAGACAGGTCCCAGGGAGAGACAGAGAGAGAGAGAGAGAGGGAGAGAAAGAGAGTGGGAGAGAAAGGGGGAAAGAGAGGAGTGGATAGAGAGAGAGAGAGTGGGAGAAAGAGATAGAGAGAGAGAGAGGAGTGGATAGAGAGAGAGAGTGGGAGAAAGAGAGAGAGGGAGGGAGAGGATGAGATAGAGAGAGAGAGTGGGAGAAAGACAGAGAGAGGGAGAGAGAAAGAGAGAAAGAGAAAGACAGAGAAGAGGAGAGAGAGGAGTGGACAGAGAGAGAAAGTGGGGAAAGAGAGAGAGAGGGAGAGAGAAAAAGAGAGGGAGAGAGAGAGGGGGAGAAAGAGAGTGGAAGAGAGAGAGGGAGAGAGAGGAGGAGATAGAGAGAGAAAGTGGGAGAAAGAGAGAGAGAGAGGGAGAGAGAAAGAGAGAAGGAGAAAGAGAGAGAGAAGGGGGAGAGAGGAGTGGATAGAGAGAGAAAGTGGGTGAAAGAGAGAGAGAGGGAGAGAGAAAAAGGAGAGAGAGAGGAGAGAAAGAGAGTGGAGAGAAGGGGGAGAGAGAGGAGGAGATAGAGGGAGAAAGTGGAGAAAGAGAGCGAGAGAGGGAGAGAGAAAGAGAGAAGGAGAAAGAGAGAGAGAAGGGGGGAGAGAAAGAGAGAAGGAGAAAGAGAGAGAGAAGGGGGGAGAGAGTGTGTGGTTGCTGGCGCAGGCATGGGTTGAGCGTGACACTTTTAGTCGCCGTGCCAACGCAGCGGACTGGGGCAAACCACACAACAGGCACCTGCAGTTGCCAGGCAGATTCTTGCCGTGGTCTGAACAGCGGACAAGGGAAACTGAGTGTCTACAGGTGTATGCATGCATGCATGTGGACATCAGGCACAACACACACACACACACACACACACACACACACACATGCACAGACATAGAAACAGCAAGCACAGACACAGAAATAAATCCACCCCCCACCAAACACACACATAGCGAAACACACAAACAACAGATGTATAATACAGACAAGGGGCCACACACACCCATGCACAAAAACACACGAGCACACACAGCCTCACACACAAAACAAAACTTCCCCTCCAGGGAACGTTCATGACCAATTTTCCTTTGTATCTCCCATAAGCAGGCTGAGGTATCTTTCCCAAAAGAAGCCCTCCATTCACAGTACAATAATACCTGATTGGAATTTCATATTCCGGGAACGGCTGGCTGAGCCGAGTTGAATATGGAGCGAGTGCTGCGCCGTGTGTGAATAGTCATGCATATGAATGTCTCGCAGCTGTGGATACAAATCCTTTCTCTAAAGGGAGAGAGATACCGCTCTGACGGAGGCTGACAAAAGGAGCCTCCCCCCCCCCCCCCCCTTCACACACACACACACCCTTCGGTTTTCCAGTGTTTAGAGCAGAGCCGGCACTGCTTCGCCGGGGCCCCGCCTGGACGTTGCGCCCTCGGGAGAGAGGCCTGGAGCCTAGGGAGCAGAGAGGCTGCAGTGGGGTCCCCCTGTATGAATCTTTAATGTCGCTCTCCCGATAGGGTCAATGCCAGTGTAACATCTCCCACAGTAATGTCCTCCAGCTGCCATCGTACCGAGAATACCTGGTGAGAGGGTTGCCAGGCAAATGGGTTTGTGTGTGTGTGTGTGTGTGTGTGTGTGTGTTGGGGGGAGGGGGGGTATTAAATGCTCACCAAAGACATTTTTGGATCAGACTACCAGAGTACCCAGCGTAGACATCACTGTCTCTGAAGCACAGTCAGCATCACCGTCTCTGAGTATAAAAGCACCTCATCTGGAAGACGGACCAGGCAGAGTTGTCAATGCTAACCGTGAGGAGAGTGGAGGGGTGAGTGGTGTGCTATCCAGACCCCTGACTGCTCACACACCGCAGACAAAACAACAAGCAGAGGAGAGAGGAAGAGGAGTGCTGGGATGCCCACCTCATTAGTGTCATTGTCAACTCCCCAAGTACTTTTACACAGCCATCTGTGCATCTGTGTGTGTGTGTGTGTGAGTATGTGTGAGAATGTGTGATTATGTGCACAAGCAAAACATCCAAGCGATGTCAGAACAGTTGAGTCATCGGCAGCTAACCTCTTTTTTTCGAGGACAAGCAAACACCCGCTGACGTCTAACTTTAGAAATAAAAGCAGAACGCAGCGACGTGTTGAAAGGCCAGACACGAGTTGCGAGAAAATGGAATGCGAGAAGGACGTGCGCTTGGGGAGCAGCGGCATGAGATCATTGATCTCCTCTGGGTTCTGATTACATTCCTCGGTCACATTAAGTAGCAGCTTTATGGGTGCTTCACCTATTTAGTGCTCATACACACAATTAGGCGCTGGCCTTCATGTTTTGTAAGGAACGGCAGCAGCATTCTTGTCATAACGAATTCTGAGCTGTGAAAGACTTAAAGAGAGACTATAATTGGAGCAGTACTGCCCAGAAGTTCACAGGCTTGTTAAAAATACACCTACCACACCTCTCATTCAATTAGATAGAGGAATAAATGAAATGAAACATGTACACACACACACACACACACAGAAACACACTTCTTACATGCTCCGGTATTGCAAAGACACACCAACCCTCCAGGTATTGGAAGACCCATCACCTCTTCCTGTTTTGATCCCATTATTATTTTATTTATTTTTGATGGAGAAGACTTGGCAGTTCATTTCTAACATGGTGAAGTAATTTGGGCGTCATTTTCCCATCCTTACTCAGGTGAAGTCTGATGAAGTGTGCGGAGATAAATGAGTAATTTCTCTCCGTCTTGGGCCCTTTTCTCGCTCACAGACATGTAATTTCTCCACGGGAATGAATCGTGCCTCCTCCTTGGGAACAACCACATTTCATTATATGAATTATAATGACATGGTTATTATTCAATTTCCTGAATGTAAAATATGCAAGGAGGCGCTAATTCCATATCAGGTTAATTACACATGTTTGAGAATCGCTGATGCATTAATTCTATGAGATTAATGAATCATGACACCTATTTATACAAGTGCTCTTGGACTTGAAGGCTTCCAAATTAAAAGATATCACTCGAGGAGTCAACAGACAACACCCGATGCTTCTATTCAGAGCGCTAGCACCTCCAGTATCACAGCCTGCCACCACTAACGGCAAGGGCAAGTTAGAGAGGTGCGAGACGAGACAAGAGCACTCTGCGTCTCGGTGAAAAAACACTGCCACTTGTAGGAGCCACGAGGCGCTTCATCTGGCAGCAGCTTTGAAACGTCAGACGATATTAAAGGTGCTTTCAGGAGCAGTTCGCAGTTCTGTGCGTGTGTGGGTGGAAGCTTACCATTTCCTATGTCGCCGAGGTGAAAGTAGCCATCGACGAGCGAGGCCCCGTTGTTGAAGTGCTGAGTCATGTGATCGAGCCAGTTGGCCTCCACGGTGGGGACGCCCTCCTCGTGCGGCTGCACCCTTAGAGGCACTTTGACGGTGTAGAACTTGACCTGAGCCTCGCGGCTGCACGGCTGGTTGTAGAGAGCGAAGAGCTCCATCCTGTTCAAATCCAGAAGCACGCGTGCAAAAACGCACACACACACACCACACACACACACACACACACACACACACACAAAACACCATTTAGTTCATCACACAGGCTCTTTCTTTCTAATTCCAATTCCTAACCTGAAATGATGTGAAAACATGGCCTGGACATAAAAAAAACCTTGTATTTCACCCTCCTCGTCCCCCCTCTAGTCCCCTGGGCCCCTATGTTCCTCCTGGGGCCCACACAGTCTATCTGTCCTTCTCTGCACACCTGAGTGGTACTCAGTCTTAAGGAACTAAACACACCTGATTTAGTCAGCCAAGAGCATTCTCTCATATATCAATTCGGTTGATGCCAATGACTGTATATACAGAGGCGTTGGTTGATGTTTTTTAATTGACTTGCACACATTCATTTCAGGGCCAGGGTCTCCAGTCTCAGAGCAATTTTGGGTTAGGTTCCTTTCTCAAGGGCAGAATGGTAATGGCCGGGGATCGAAACCAAAAATCGTCCTGGCTATCGCACATTAGGCTTGATGCTTATACTGACTTTATGTTGATGTTCTCAGAGCAGTGATATTCCACAGATAGCCAGTGCAAGAACATCAAAAAGAGGTCTGGAGCCCCTGACACTGTGTTTCAAACACACAGAAACACAATGGTATAACACAATAAAGCCATCCGCTCGACTGTCTTTTGTCTTTCGCGCTGTCTGATACAATCACTGCGATGGACCCTTTGCTTAAGCTAGTTTTGTGAGGAGCTAACAAAATTATCATGAAATTCGCCTTCAAACTAATTTCATCCATGGGCAACACTGTGACATAAACACATTTCAGAGCTCCAGCGAACGCGGACAAAGTGAACAAAAGCTGTAAACATCCCGAGTTTGTTCTGCTATTGATAAGCCTGTTCCCGGCCACGCAAGCAAAATAAGATCGGGGGAGCGGGGAGCAGGACAGAAGCAAAGTGCATCTAATGGATTGTAATGTCAGGTGATGGATAGGCTTGCCAGGTATTTTTAACTGCTCGCTCTGTGTGTGTGTGTGTGTGTGTGTGTGTGTGTGTGTGTGTGTGTTTTAACTCTTTGCATCAGGCCTCCATTGAGACTAATGTGAAATTGACCAGAAGATTAATAAGGGTGCACTTTTGTTTTGGCGGAGGCCATCTATGCCAGCGCAACAGAGCTTTAGGCCACTTAGGCCGAGTGACAGATGCGCAACAACAAGCTAAATGGGGCGACAGGATGTGCTGTTCACTCGCTCGCCCACACAAAGCCTTAGCACTAACACTCACACCGTGTTCACACACACACACACACACACACACACACAATGCTCACCCATGTGATTCAATCATCATCTCCATCTCACACTCAAAAGCTCAAACAGACATTAAAACACACACACACACACACAATGCTCACCCATGTGATTCAAACATCATTTCCGTCTCTCACTCAAAAGTTCAAACAGACATTAAAACACACACACACACACACACACACACACACACACACACACACACACACAATGCTCACCCATGTGATTCAAACATCATTTCCGTCTCTCACTCAAAAGCTCATACAGACATTAAAACACACACACACACACACACACACACACACACAGCACACACACACACACCACACACACACACACACACATAAACACACACACATTGGACAGAGAGGAACTCGAAGGCTGTCTGAGTGCGCAATGTGGTGCAGCCAGGGTCTGCTCGCCTTCGGTTTCCCATCCATCAGACTCAGACGGAAGGAAGGATGAATCATTAAAGTCATTTCGGCTCTGTGTTTGCCTGTGCGGCGTGACAGCCAGATGGCAAGTTTGCCAAAGTCCTGTCATTAGTGTCTCCACTGAGGGAAGGGCCAAAAGAGTGAAATCACAACATCGACACTCATCAGACATCAGACAGCAACAGGGGTGCCTTTTGGGTCATCTGACTGTATCTATTTTTGGTGAAAAGGGCTCTTTGAAAACTCTGAGAGTTGTACACTAATTCATACTGAGACCTAGCAATCAGCGTGTTAAAAGCGCGTGGCGGCGCGGGGTTGGCTACAAACGCTGTGGAATCTTGCTGCACCTTGTCACATGAAAGCCGTCAGATGACAAGACCTGCTCTGAGATGTCACCTCGCATGCCATGCTAAAGTGTTGACGTGCACTACCTACTGGCAAATGAGCCAGCAAAACTTATAATCTTATCTCATTTCAACTCAATCAGGATAAAACACACACACACACACACACACACATACACACACACAAACAAACATGCGCCAAGAACATCTCAGCTGCTGCCTTGTTACAGGCTTGCTCTCATCCTCACTTGGCCCAACACTCCTCCTGTGGTGAATATGTGCTCAGGAATGTGCAGATTTGTACACACGCAATCCTCATAGCTTACGAGAAAATGCACAAACATGATTGCACGATTCCCTTGTGAGTGGTCCAAAGTTGTATCTGATTACTTTCTCCCATTCCAAACAATCTGTGTGTGTGTGTGTGTGTGTATGACGAATTAAAAGCAAGCATGGCAGTCCATCCATCATCATAAGTCCAACTCCTCAAGTCCTCGCACACACCCCTCACGAAACAGCTGCGGGCCTCTCTTCCAAACATGGCCCAAATGAATATCCAGTGCCGCTGACCGTGAGCAGACAGCCTTGCTAAATAATACAGTCATTTATACGTCTGGTCCTCTAAAGCATGATACTTTGTGAACTCTCTGCCCACACACTTTCTCCCAGTAGCCCAGGAAACAGCACAACAGAGACGTTCCACTGACGGTCTGACTTTAACATACTGTGAAAACACCTCCGCAGATACACAGATACACACACACACACACAGAGCTACTGACACACATCATTACAAGCCAGCATAGCCTCACACACCCACAGACTTTCTGATTACCATTGCTACGTGTTAGCATTACTCCCTAGAGATTTGAGCGTGGTGATTCAGGAAGCTCTTGCTCCGCTTCAGTGCATCGGTACATACAACAACAAAGTGAGTCTAGGCTCCTCTGTGACACAGAACCCTTGGCTTCCAACCCCCTCCAGTCTGATTGGGGGTGGGGTGGGGTTTGGGGGGGTGGTGCTGGATGCCTGACAGAGGGGCTGGACGCCCGGGTTTTGTCTCAGCACAGACGCCATGACAGGGGAGGCACAGATGGCGAGGGTGGCGATGGTGGCGGCGGTGTGGTCGAGGAGCGGGAGAAGGGAGAAGGGAGAGGGGGTGGTGGTGGGGTGTTTGTGTCGTGCAATGGCCCAGCAGGCCGCCTCCACACGCCAGTGAGCAATACGCTCCACACGCCACAGCAACGCACCACGCCGCACCACGCCACGCCAGGACACACCGCACTGCACACCCGGCCCAGGGAAAGAAGAGCGCTTCCTCCGCCGTCTCACCCGCCGCACGCTTGAGACTCGCCATCTGTCTCCCATAACGACGGAGAAAAACAAATCTCCATCACTAAAAAACAAGAATAATGCTGAGATAAAAGTGAACGTCTGCTCCAACCTTCAACTTCAGCCCCCTGGAGGAAGAGGGAGGGAAGGAGGACCATATTTTGGTCACTGCCAAGTCATCGACACACAAGGGCACACAGAAGGTGTTGACAACACTTGAGAGAAAGAGTCCCTTGTGGTGGTTCTCGTGGTGGTGGGAGGGGATGGGGTGTGTGTGTGTGTGTGTGTCTGTGTGTGTGTGTGGGGGGCGGCAAAAGACGACCAAAACATAACCATGCTCTTTAAGGACTAAAATCTCCCCCAAACATCCGAAGAAACAAAGTCAGCTCAAATATAGCATCATGTCACACCATTATTGGAACCCGCTGTGAGAGTTCAGTTCGAATAGCTGGTGTTGAAAGCTGGTGGAAAAGGACACTCCCCAAATGATTAACACAGCACTCCCATTGTTATTTAAAAACGCAGATCTGAGCTTGTGTTAACATGGTGCGTGCGATGAAAGTTTAATGCAAAACTCCATAAAACCATGCCATGAAATATTCATCTGAGCATCTAGGACTGAGAATGATCTCGCTGATTTGGAGAGAGGGCTAGGGAGACGTTCCACACATGTTGTGGTAATGTTGTGGAGACATAGAAGTGATGCAAAAGGAAGGCAGTGGCGGAACAGTGTGTTCTCGCTGCTGGTAGTTAGCTATGGAGATTCCACTGCCATCCTGTGGGATGAAGCTGAGATGATTTGGACCATGTGAAAAAGCTCCTTAGAGACTCTGCAGACATTCTCCTACTCACCATTCTTCACAGGTGCTGAGCTAGACAGCTTATTGGGCCGCTGCGAGACTTTTGTGTCGTTGTTGTTGTGCGTCTGGGACCCAGGTCCGACGCTTGAGAAGACGGCGACGCTGGCACAGAGGACAACACCTCCTCCTCCTCCACGACAGCGTCTCCTCCATCATCTGGATCTCGGCCGCCGTGCCTGGCGGGCTTCTCCTCATCGTCCCCGTTCAGGGACATGGGCTCGTCACCACCAGCCTCGTCATTCTTCACCTCTGGGGCTGCAGGCTCCAGGGGGCTGGGGCTGGAGCTGTGGCCTACCCCAGAGCTGTGCAGTGAACTGGGGCTGGAGTGCAGGGACAGGGAGGGCTCCTCGGTGTCCCCGAGACTGGACAAGTGGACGCGGACACGGCCAGGCTCCTGGATGAAACCAACAAAGATGATGCCCTGATCCGCCGCATCCTGGATCTGCTGCAGGAAACCACAAACAAACACACAAGAAACAAAACAAAAAAACACCACAAGTCAGGCAGACTAAGAAGAGAGAGACACAAACACACCTATTTAAAGTGGCTCTAGAATCGGTAATGTCATATTCGAAGTGGTACAGATTGCTTGGCATTTCTGAAATAACATGTTATGGAAAGCATCGCATAAAATCTGACAAGCGTCTGGTATAGGCAGTTTTCTCCCGGACACATTGACTGATGTTTCCGAGATGGCACTTTAAAGCATTTCTCGTCAAACTCATAGTAATTCACAAGCCTCCTACAGTTGTGTTATAGTCAGGCCCAAACAAATCTTCTGCCAGTCTCATGTCGAGAGAATATGAATGGACGTAAACATACCCCCCCCCCCCTTCCTCCTAGCAGCAGGCACTGAAATGAAACCGGAGCTTATTACAATGGAAGCAATCCATCGGCAGTGCCGGGCCCGCCGGCCTCCTAAATCAGCGATGCCTCAGCTACCCTGCTGTCAGTTAGCATTCTGAAGTCAACATTTGAATCTCTCATCGGGCAAAAAAAAAAAAAAAAAAAAATTGAAATGTTAACTGTCAAGGAATGCTAATGATGCCATTTTCCATTATCGTTCTTTAATAAAAGCCTGGCCCAGGGCGCTGCTATCTCTCTCCCGCTCCCTCTCTCTCTCTGTCTCTCTCTCTTTCCTTCTCTCTCTCTGAGGTGCGGGAAGGAAAAATCAGTCTACCGCAGCGAAGATGTGCAGGTTATTCCATATGAAAATTAAACCGGAGGACAGGCACATCGACGGCAATTGCTTTGTTTAATACATATTGGACATTTGCGCTCGGAGGTCTTCCCCTTGTGCATTATATTCCCCGACAATGAGGCAAATGGAAGCACACAGATAAGAGCCGTTTTTTGAAATTGTATGTGATGCTGATAACGGCGTCGCACAGGTCGTTGAATCATCGCTCTATTCACACAATTGGGGATGGGGGGGGGGGGGTCCTCTGGCTGCCTTGGCACCCATTTGTTTGAAATGAGCTATTCCAGCTGCTCACTGCACGGACATACATACTAGATAATCCGGTGGTGAGATTTGGCCAAATACACTTTCCACGGCCAAATCTGAAGAGAAAGTGTTGGTTGGGGTGGGAAGGAGGGGGAGAAGGGTGGGGGTGGGGTGTGTTTCACTACACTGTACACAGAGAATCAAGGCCGAGAAAGGCTTGTTTTTCTGTTTGCTCAGGATCCCGGGGACTGTAGCAGTGGTGCTGAGCAGAGCTCTTATCAATGTGCTCTCTTCTCGCGTCATTGTCAATTATTTACACCATCGCCCCTTTCCCCCGGCAACAGCATCAAAGGGATGCCGTGCCACTGCCACCGTCTCCGCCACCGGTGCTGTCACCGTGTGCCCCCCCCCCCCCCGGCCGGGACTCACTTTCTTGACGTAGCCCTGGATGTGTTCGGCGGTGGGGAAACGCTCTGCAGACAGGCATTCCTCCAGTCTCAGGCTGCACGGCTCAGACGCCTCTGACTGGTTCTTCTCCACACTGCAGTAAACAGAAAACAGCACAACACAGCAGTTAGAGTCGACACACACATTTGAGAAGGTTCATAAATATACATGCATTTATGGATCCAACAGGCTACTTACCTGTGTCTATACACAAATATCTTATTCAGCTAATGTTTATCTACCAATCTATATGCTGAATGCATTTGGCTAAAGCATCTGTGTCTAAGAGCGAATGAGGCAGCATTTGAGTGCCCCTTTATCTTTACATGCCAGCCTAGCGTCTGTGTGTTTGGAGAGGAGCGGTGTGTGTATACACAAAACGTGTGTGTGTTTGTGAGTATAAATTGTGTGTATGTGTGTGAAAAAATGTGAATCAACCAGGAAACGAGAGGAAAGAGAGAGAGAGAGAGAGAGAGAGAGAGAGAGAGAGAAAGAGAGATGACTGTGTGAGCGACAGACACAGAGACAGCGATGAGGAAAGTGAGCAAACTTAATAATCTATATGCTTACATCCACCACTTAACAGACCTCCAGAATTTGTGTTTAGAAGGGGTGGGTGTATAAAACAAAGATGAGGCACTTTCATATTTCAAACAAGCTCCCCCACCACTCTCATAATGGAACTGCATGAGAATGTTTGAAGTGCTGGCCTCTCCAAATCTCCAATCCCCATAAGTAAACAACCTACCCAGAGTTAGCGCTTATTAAATATTGATTAAAACCGCTATTCACGGCATCGGTAATTACAGTCAAATATTGACATACTGTAATGTAGACGGTAGGTGGATAAACAAGCACTACAGCCCACATCTCAAAAAACCTTTGTGCACACACACACACACACACACACACAGGCTGGCACAGCGTACAATGAGTCCAATAGGCCTGGTAGTGGTGGGAGGCAAAAAGGGAGCAGCTGTTGGTACCTTGCCTCTGTTTCAAAAGCACTGTCAATCAGAGCTCACAGCTTTGCCGCTGTGTCTCTGCTGATTATTGCAGTCAAGGATGGCTTCAATGCCCGCTGGTTCTGCAAAGATGATTTAAAGCACACTCTCACAGGTGTGTGTGTGGTGTGTGTGTCTGTGTGTGTGTGTGCATATACTATATGTGCTATATGTGTGGGCAGATATGCATATGCACATGTGTGTTAGTTTATGCGAATGAGTGTATGGATTGGATGTGTGTATAAAAGGAGCCAAGTATGCTAGTGTCTGCACTGTGTGTGTGTGTGTGTGTGTGTGTGTATATGTATGTGTATAAACATATAGATATTTGTGCAAATGACCCCAGTGTATGGTTGCATCTGTGTGTGTGTGTGGTGTGTGTGTGTGTGTGTGTGTGTGTGTGTGTGTATCTGGAGGCGGCTGATGGGCAGGGGTTAGGGGATTAAACACAATCGGCTGCTGTAGAGAGCCCCCATGGGGGCCCATGAAGCAGAACCCAGAAGGGCCCTTCCATCCTTCCCTTCCAACCCTCACCTTGCCTCCTACATCACCTCAGGCTCTGGGCAAGCAGCTCGGTACAGCCACACACCCACACATCCATCTGTCTGAGGAACACCAGTATGTATGCAGCGCACTAAAATTAAACTCGAACACTAGCATAGATGCAGTGCACTAAAATTAAATACTAACTCCAAGACTATCATAGATGCAGTGCACTAAGGTTAAACACTAAATCCAAGACCAGCATGGATGCAGTGCACTAAAATTAAACTCCAGGACAACCAAAGATGCAGTGCACTAAAATTAAACACTAACTCCAAGGCTAGCATAGATGCAGCGCAGTTCACAACAAGTCCTATTTACAAGGACGAGCATGGATGCACTGAACTAACACTAAACACTCACTCTAAGCCTCTAAGACTAGCATGCATATAGTGCAGTACACTACCACAAGCCCATCCAAAGAGGAGTATGAATGCCCTAAATTAACATGAAACACTCGCATGGATGCAGTGAACTATAACATAAGACGTTAATTCTAAAACTAGCATGGACGCAGTGCCCTAACATTAAACACTTCCTCTAAGACTACCATGGATGCAGTGCCCTTACATTAAACACTTCCTTTAAGACTACCATGGACGCAGTGCCCTAACATTAAACACTTCCTTTAAGACTACCACGGATGCAGTGCCCTAACATTAAACACTTCCTCTAAGACTACCACGGATGCAGTGCCCTAACATTAAACACTTCTTCTGAAACTAGCATGGCCCAACATTAAACACTAACTCTGACACTATGGATGCATCAGCCTCCTTCCCCTGCTAGGCCGGCACCTCGACACCCCAGCCAACAACGAGCAGCGAGGGAGCATCACGGACTGGTGCACACACACTGCTCCCCGGGAGCCGAGTTCAGCCGGGATTAGGAAGGACTAGAAATGACTCACTGATCTCTCAGAGAGAGAGGGAGAGAGAGAAGAGAGGAAGAGAGGAGGACAAGGAAGAGGAGGACAGGTAGACAGGCTGTCACAGTCAAAGAGACATACAGATGGGGTGGGGGAGGGCATGGGAATGGGTTGGTGATGGAGGGATGAGAGAAGGTGTGAAAGAGGCAGAAAGATAAAGGTGTAAAAAAGAGTGAGAGACAGAAGAGAAAGCTGGAGGGAAAGAGGGAGGGAGGATTGGAGAGAAGGAGGAGAAGGTGGGCGGAACACGAGGCTGACTGATCTGAGAAAGGAAGGAAATCTGTGATCCTGAGCAGAGCTGGTTAAAAAGAGCCCTCTGGGCTTTTACGAGTTGAAAGCTCTCTCTTCTTCTCTCTCTCTCTCTCTTTCTTTTTTTTCGCTCTCTCTCTCATGTGCTCTGCTGTCCTGTCTCCATCCTTCGCTCACTCACTCACGGACACACGCGGCTGTTCTTCTCCCGCTTCCTCCTGCACGCGAAGCCCAGCCTCCGAGTGCTTCCAAACACTCTATTCCCAGTGGCAGCTCTACTGTGGCCTATGTGTGCGTGTGCTCCACAGCCCTCTCTGCTACTGCGCCCAAGGTCAGGGCTTAGAAAGAACAACGCAGTAGCCCCGCTTCATAATGTTATCATGCAGCACTAAAGCACTGTGAAAGACTTCATCTTCTTCTTCTTCTTAACGTCATTACAATTCATGAATTAAATGCACAAGGTGGCGTCTATATTGGGGTTGTGAGTAAGGAATTATGTAACGGCTCCAGGAAGACAGAAATGCTGGAGAGAGTACAGTAATAATGAAAAGCTGTTGTTTTTCTTTGTGGTGTTGAGCTAATGCATTAATATGGAGCTCTCTGCGGTCTGTTTGCCACAGCTTAGCATTAGTGGCACAGCGTGCAGCTGGGGCTGGTGTGGAGAAAGTCAGAAGCTGGACCAAACAGCCCACAGCTCTGTGGATGTTGGCCCGTGTGTGTGTGTGTGTGTGTGTGTGTGTGTGTGTGCTTCTGGATTAAAGAGTGTATGTGTGTCTAAACATTTAAAAGTATGCATGAGAGAGAGTGTGTGTGTGTGTGTGTGCGTGCGTGTGTGCTTCTGGATTAAAGAGTGTATTTGTGTGTGTGTCTAAACATTTCAAAGTATTTGTGTGTGTAAGTACTTGTGTGTGTGTGTGTGTGTGTGTGCATACAGCCAGCTTCACCCACATATCTCAAATCACCACCACCACCAGCATAATTCCAGCCCCTGTTTTACAAGGATTTTTATGTGTGTTTGTGTGTATGGTGTGTGTGTGTGGCTGTGTATGCTTGTATGACAAACAGTGTCTTTGAAAGCATCCCAACACCTTGGTGCTGATCCACCAAAACCATGTGTCTGGTGTGTATGTGTGTGTGTGTGTGGTGTGTGTGTGTGTGTGTGTTTTTCATCTTGCCG
>PYXC01001801.1:170000-185000 GCA_015244755.2 Tenualosa ilisha
TAAAGGCAAAACCATGTAAACTAAACCTTAAAAAGAAGAGAAAAATAAGAGCAAGAGAGAGGGGGGTGAGGGAAAGAGGGAGCGAGAGAGAGAGAGAGAGAGAGAGAGAGAGAGAGAGAGAGAGAGAGAGAGAGAGAGTTGAAATTTAATTGAAATGAAATTGAGAGAGAGAGGGCTTGTCTGCCTTTTGTTAATCTGAGCTCAACATCTTGTTTGGGCTCTCATGTGACAATAGTGGGGGAGAAGGAGAGAGAAGGGGGAGAGTGTTATGGAGATAGAGAGATAGAGAGAGAGTCAAAGAGAAGAGGAAGAGTGTTATAGAGATAGAGAGATAGAGAGAGAGTCAAAGAGAAGGAGGGAGAGTGTTATAGAGATAGAGAGATAGAGAGAGAGTCAAAGAGAAGAGGAAGAGTGTTATAGGGATAGAGAGATAGAGAGAGAGTCAAAGAGAAGGAGGGAGAGTTGTATAGGGATAGAGAGATAGAGAGAGAGTCAAAGAGAAGAGGAAGAGTGTTATAGGGATAGAGAGATAGAGAGAGAGTGAAAGAGAAGGAGGGAGAGTGTTATAGAGATAGAGAGATAGAGAGAGAGTCAAAGAGAAGGAGGGAGAGTGTTCCTAAGATAGAGAAATAGAAAAAGAGTCAAACAGAAGGAGGGAGAGTGTAATAGAGATAGAGAGATAGAGAGAAAGTCAAACAGAAGGAGGGAGAAAGTCATAGAGATAGGGATAGAGAAATAGAGAGCAATGAGAAGGGGGGAAGAGGGAGTTTTGGAAAGGAGGAGTGAAAGTGGTACTGGCAGAGGGAGAAAGTGAGGGAGTGAAAGTGAGAGAGCGAGTGATGAGAGATACTGAGCAGGAAAGAGAGAGAAAGAGATGGAGGAGGGGGTGAAGGAGAAAGGGGGCAGAGAATAGGAGAGAGATAGAGAGAGGGATAGAGAGAGAGAGAGAGATTGGGGAGAGGGTGAGGGAGAGCAGACGCAGAGAGAGAGCTAGAGAGGGAAAGAGTGGAGGAGGGTTGAGGGAAAGAGGGGGCAGAGAGAAAGTGAGAGGGAGAGAGAGAGAGAGAGAGAGAGAGAAAGCGATGGAGGAGGAGGGCACAGGAAAGGACTGGGCATGTGAGAGCAGCAGCCAAAGTGTGTCGGACGCTCCTCACACTCAGCCAGCTGTGCGGCGGCCCTCTTTGATCCTGTCCGAGCCTGGAATCAAAGACGCCTACATGCTAATCAGCACAAAGAGAGAGGAGAGAGAGAGAGAGAGAGAGAGTGAGAGAGAGAGAAGTTGAAAAAGAGGGAGGGAGAGGGAGTGAGAGAGTAAATAGGTAAGCCGAAAAGAGGGAACAGAGGGAGAAATGGGGTAAAAAAAAAAGTGCAGAGAGCAGAGGGACCAAACACAAGACAGAACTAAACACACTCAGAAAAATGATAAAAACAGTAACAACGAAAGGCACTAGAAAGCTGAACGCCAGCAGCAGGGCCAGACTGGCAAAAAAGAGCGAACGAGAGGGAAGGAAAACGCTGTAGTTGGCATGAATGCTCCCTCTCTGCCCCTCCTCTCCGCCGCCTTCAAACGGCTGCCCAAACAGCTGCCGTGAGTGAACCCTGGAACAAAGCGCCGTCATCCTGTGCGGGGCGTCTCTGGTCACATGCTACATGTGAACGCTGGGTGGAGGGGAGGGAGGGAAGAGAAGAGACGGCAGGAGAAGAGAAGAGAGGAGAGAAGAGGAGAGAAGAGGAGAGGAGAGGAGGGGAGAGGAGAGGAGAGGAGGGGAGAGAGCAATTCAGACGGCAGTCAGTATGACTAAAGGATTGTGGGGAGGTCACAGGACTGCAAATCAGGACAAATCAGGGCAGAGGGGGGAGTGAGAGCGTACACTTTTCTCGACTTCCTCAAAGCTCCGAGTCTGATTGCAAGACTCCTTCTTTCAGAAAGAGAGAGGGAGGGACAGAGAGAAGGAGGGATAAAGACAGAGAGGAAGAGAGAGAGAGAAGTGGGGAAGAGGAGTGAAAGAGGTAGTGAGTGAGAGCGAGTGAGAGAGAGAGAGAGAAAGAAAGAGAGCTAGAGAGAGGCAAGACATACAAAGAGAAAGTAAGAGAGGGGAGAAAGAGAGAGAACGAGAGAGAGAGAGAGAGAGAGAAAGAGAAACAGCAGGAGTTTAGATTATGCTGAAAGCTTGTTCCAAGGAGACCTGGCTGTCCGGTACAAGAGAGCCGATTGGAGGAGAGACACAAAGGGCTGTCTGAACTGAGATACTGTATTAGCAGACTTGACCACACAAATCCACCAATCAGCTGCCCCCCCCCCCCCCCCCCCCCCCTATTCTTCCTTTTCTTGCACTGCCAACAACAGAACAATTATGTTCCATGCAGCACATTAGTCATGAGAGCAGCGCTGTCATGTTGCAGATGAAAAGCACTGGGCCCTGCGGATGGTGTACAAGATAAAACAGTGACGGTGCTGGCTGTCGGGCTGAGCACGGGTGTGGGTGCAACTGCTAAGGCTCGGCTGAGGAGAGACAGTGGAGTCCAGATAGATCACAGGGCAACAGGTTTGGATTCAGAGGGGTCATTGTGAAAGAGCTTCAAACACTACAGCAAAAGAAAATAGCAGCAAAAGCCCCCACACACACACACACACATACAGGCAGATACACCCTTGCATACACACACATGAAAACATGCACGCAGATACACCCTTGCATTAATACACACACACACACACACACACACACACACACACACTCACACACATGGGCAAATACACCTTTACATACACACACATGAAAACATGCACACACACAGACGCACACACACACACACACACACACACACACAAACACATACACAAACACAGAGGCAGATACACCCTTGCATACACACACACACACACACACACACACACACAAGGGCAGATACACCCTTACATACACACACAGAAACACACACACACACACACTTCCTCCACCCCATTTTGTTTGGCTAAAAATAGGCACAAATTTCTCAATCACATTTTGTCTACGCCGCCACAAAACATGATATCCCCCTGATAACAGGAACAAAAGGAGAGGAGAGGGGAGGGAGAGGAGGAATAAAAAAATAGGCCATCGAATGCCAAAACTGACTGCAAAAGAAGGAGGAGGACAACGGAAGGGAAACACAGAGGGGGAGGGGGTGGGGTTGGGGTGGGATGGGGGGGGACCTCCATGCTACTCTGTTCAGTCAGTAAGAGTATAATTAACCATAGTCTGTTTGCTTTTATTTTACCCACTCTTCTTCTCTGTGTGTGCAAACACTGCTCACACACACACACACACACACACACACACACACATACGCACACATGGACACACCCCTCGGGGGCCGCTGTGCCGGCGTATTTGCTGTTTCCCCGAGTCGATGGATATTAACTCCACTGGAGTCCCCCTGCCTGCTCGCTGCTCCTTCGCATTAGGGTGAATAAATAAGGAACGGGTTTCATTACAGCCTGCTGGGAACACACCCATAGGGTACAAGACTGCAGGTTTGCGGGCTGCAGAATTACAGAGATGGAGAGACACAGAGAGAGAGAGAGAGAGAGAGAGAAAACACCCTGTTGGAGCCTGCACACAGGACCTTTACTGATGGGAGATAGAGGACGGACATTTTTACAGACCAATTTATAGACCAGTAAATAGCTAGTAGGGTAGGTGCATATTACAGCTCCTGTCTGAGATGTCTGTCATATGTCATGTAAAACAACCTCACAGTCTGTTCTGGAAAAAATTAATATTTTCAATAGTAATATGATAAAAAATCTTGTAATAAACTTTTTCCATCATTTTTTTCTCTGAACAAATGAGAGAGCATCTCAAGCTGAAAAAACGTACTTAGTGTCACACGAGGTGATGATTCTATTTTATTGTTCAGTACAATACGGCTGCCTTTACAGAACTATAATCATTTTCCTTAAATGTATTTCATTGATGGGATGGGAAAATGAAAAGAAAAAAGGAAAAGAAATTAATTTGGATGTAGGCAATGACCTCGTTAACTAACCAAAAAAAAAAAAAAAATGTCTGGCTCTCAAGAAGAGCTATTAAGGGAATGCTAACAGTCATTTCTCCACTATTATGTGCCATAACAATTGTAACCATAGTTACCAAAGGCAGAGCGCAGGTAACCATGAAACGCGTTCAATTAAAATTCAAATGGGAAAAGGTAGGTAAACAGTGAAAAAATTTCTTCAATTCATTTTCCTCAGGTAAATTAGATTTGAATCTTTCCCATCAAAATGACTGGCAGCGCTTCTCTGGCAGCGATTGGGACTGTAAGGCTGTCTGTCTGAGTGCATGGACCGGTAGACAGAAGCCTCATAAAGCCTCACTGGGTACCAGAAGGTGGCCATTTTGATCGCCTTCTTTGTTCACCCTAAACTCCCTAAAGAGGAATGGTTTGATTCTGCTTTTGGGTCATGAATGATTGTGTGTTTCATCAGATGTATGTGTGGCCGCTATGTAGCCTTTGTCGCTGTGCTGGAGGTGAGCTGGAGTGTGGCGAACCGTACAGCTGCCCAGCAGGCCTTGGGTCAGGTATTCTACTGGGACGTGTGAAAGGTGTCCAAAGTGAGAAATGTTTGGAGCTTTGTGACTAGAGCCAATCGTCAGTTGACACAGTGTTACTATGACAACCTGTGTGTGTGTGTGTGTGTGTGTGTGTCTGTGATGTGTGTGCATGTGTGATGTGTGATGTGTGTGCGTGTGTGATGTGTGTGTGTGTGTGTGTGTGTATGTGTGTGTGTGTGTGTGTGTGTGTGTGTGAATGGATACCCTGAATGACTCTTAAACTAAAATCATTTGCCGTCGCTAGGTAACCTCCCTGACCCCTGGCTTAGCTGAGTGGCAGTTTTCACGAGCCGACTCATGCAAAACTAAATGGGTAAATATGAAATTAATAAGCCTCAGACCTAGAGTGTCGACAACACACACACACACACACACACACACACACACACACACACACAAGCACAAGAACACACAGTCTCCTCTGTGCCACTGCCGCGGGGACACGGTCCAATCCGATTTGCATGAACGAAATATAGGGGAGATGGAGGAATGGAGGGGTAAAGAGCGAGAGAGAGAGGGAGGAGAGAGAGAGAGAGAGAGAGAGAAAGAGAGGGTGAAGGAAAGGAATCTAATAAATTATGGAGGTTCGGCTCAGCTGCGTGTCTGCAAGGAGAGCTTCTAATATCACCCCAACATGCAATGTGTTGCTTGACGTCACCCTCCTCCACCCCCCTTCCGTAATTTAAGAAGAGCTTACTTTCACAGCCTTTCACAGCAGGGTTGGAAGCAAGAACACAACTCACACAGTGCCCTTCGAGGGCTTCACCTCCTGAATAAAACAACAAGAAATGTTTGAAAAAATTAATAAATAAATAAAGGAATAAATCAGAGGGGGAGACGGAAAGGAAAGAAAGGGGAAGGAGATGAAGTTCTATTTCCAGGCCCCAGGGTGTGAAGGAGAGACGTGTCTCTGACTGTTCCGCCTTCACAGATATGAAGGGGTTGGGGGAGGTCAGGGTGACCTGCTGCACTCAACTGCCTCCATTATTCGCTCAAATCTCCTCACCCTGCCATTCTCATTGCCACTCAGCTCAGCACACATGCGCCACCAACACCACACACACACGCACGCACGCACGCACACACACACACACACACACACACACACACACACACACAAACTCTCTCACTCGCATGCATAGAAACAGTACAGACATACAGTAAGGGGACTTATACTCTGTCACACACACACACACACACACACACCAATGAATACAAAGAGTTCAGCCATAAGGGGACATATACTCTGTCCTTCATATTTACTCTGCTTTCTGTCATTTGCAGACATTCACACATACCGTACACACACACACACACACACACACACACACACATACTCACTCACATTCTTTCTGTCTCTCTCCTTCTCACACACATACACACACACACACACATACACACGTGCACACATACATACACACACGAGGTGTGATGCAAAAGGCTGTTCAGGTTGTTCAGAGTAAAGACATACAGTCAGTCCATCACCTCTGTCTTGCTCTTCTTCACAAGCACAGAAATTAAGACACTAGTCCCTGAGACCCAACCATGCACTGGTGGCAGCATGCAGCACCTTATGGAGATGAAATATATGGACCAGTGGCCCCACACCACACCGACTCAATGCCCCCTCCCTCCCCTCCCCTCCCCTCCTCTCCCCTCCCTGCCTTCCTGCTCCCCTTCCTGGCCCTGCACAGTGTGTTGCCTCAGAGGCGGTCGTTAGCGACGCTGCCCTCTATAGGAGCGGGAGCCCTTGGGCACACAGTCACACGTTAATTAGCCCACTAATGACTCATTGAGAGCCGACTCGGCTCTGGTGCCGCACCGGAGACCCTACCACACACACACACACACACACACACACACAAATGCCCAATTGAACACTTGCACAGAAAGGCATAAATACATCCACACTCACACAGAGATGCTTACACAGATAAACACACACACACACACACACCACACACACAGACACACACACACACACAAAGATACACACTAATCTTCCTAATCTCTCCTTCTTCTCCAGTTTGTCCTCAGCCCTCCATCTGCCACCAGTGACTCCTCCACTGCATAGATAGCAGCCATTCCCAGCCTGCCTCTTATGCTAGCAGCTAACACAATGGCCATTAAAACACTCACTAAGTGTCTGCAGGTAATTAGCCATCCACCTCCAGACAAGATGACGCTCAGGCATGTTCAGTCTGAGGTGGTTTAAGAATGATTCATTGCATTGGGTGGGGGTGGACATGGAGGGTAGGGGGGGTTCTAACAGCCTGAATGTGTCAAACCACTCCACCTCAGGTTGGCTACTTACTCTCTTAGCACGATGTCTGTTTGAGGCACATGACTAAGCTGTGGCTGCTAACTTTGATACACAACATAAGCTTTGCTTTTATAGTGTGTGGGCTGTCTACAACTTTGTCCATTTGAGTTAACCATGAGTTATGTCTGAGTGAGTGTGTGTGTGTGTGTGTCTCTGAGTGTTCAAATGTGTGTGTATGCGTGTGTGTGTCTGTGTCCATGAGTGTATGTGTATGTCTATAGAGTGTGTGTGTGTATGTGTGTGTGTGTGTGTATTTTATATGTTTATCACAGTGTGTGTGCTTTCCTCTGGGGGTTTACGCACTGCATTGTTGCACTAAGACCCAAATCCTAATAAACATTCCCTAATGGACAGCACCAGCTGTTACCACTCTCCCTACACACACAACCCTCACCACACACACACACACATATTCTCTCTCTCTCTTACTCGAGGGGTCCTTGGCCTCCTTGATCTACCTGACGCTTTTATAAGAATCAGGACTTGGCCAGCCTACGCCTGCCTGTCCACTCACAAAAGGTTTACAGCTCTCTCCTCTCCTCTCCATCTGAAAATAAAGCATCAGACATAAAATTGATCCTTTTCCTTGCGCTGACTTGAAATGAGATTTGCTGCGGCATAATGATCGGTTTTGGGCTATTGAAAGGGAATGGGCCGCTGGTGCGACTAATTTACTCTGCAGGTAAAAAGGCTTCATAAATAGCCATCTTAGCATTCAGCCTCCAAATACCATGGCTTTTTGGTTTGATGGGGGGTGGAAGGGGATGGAGAGGTGTGTGTGTGTGTGTGTGTGTGTGTGTGTGTGTGTGTGTGTGTGTGTGTGTGTGTGTGTGTGTGTGTGGGGAGGGGGGGGTGGCTGAGTCGTTGAATGTGGGGTTTGGGGAGGGGGGTTGTTCTTGGGTTTCAGTTCAAGCCGGCATCTGCCGCTGCTGACGAGACTGTTGCCAGGAGACCGCACTTGAGAGACAAGCGACGTTAAATGAGGCCTCGTTCATCAATACGCCGCACGCCTCGGTGCTTGATGAGCTTCTGGAGATAGCACTGTGTTCGTGTGTGTGTGTGTGTGTGTGGGGGGGGGGTCATTGTGGCAGCCTATTGTTATGAAAATCCCTCACTCTTCACTGATCACCTCACCATTGCCACTGTCAATCAAAGGTGGCCGACGCTAATGCACTTGACCGCCACAGAGCCGCAGAGCGGCTGCCCTTGCTTGCCCCGCCGTGATGAGTGTTTACACAAGGCAAAGTTAAATGCCATGCCAGTGATTGTTGATCTCACTCCTGATTGCCTGTGTGTTTTCAATCCTTAAGGCCAAGGTGATGGTGCATTGAGTAAACAAAATGTTTTCATGGCGTGCATGATAAAACAACACAGGGCCATTAAGATGTCTTTTGTCATCTCACTGAATGTCCCTTAGAAAAAGAAGTTCTGTAGAGCTACTCTAATCCTCAGAACCACATTCGACTTGTCCACAAACACGCAGAAACAGCTCGGACATCTCTTCTGATATTTACAGGCAATAAACACCAGAGAGAAAGAGATCAAACAGATGTTTCCCTTTGATTGGTAATGTGTTCAGTGTTTGACATAAGCCCAAAGATCGTGCAAAACATAATCAGTATGATGTCTTAGGGCCAGAAAGACATGAGGCAGGGTTTAAACAACAAGTTGTTTTTGCTGTTTTGGGGTTGTACTATCTGCAAATATAGCACAGCGCCAACAGTAAACAGGGATGATCACAGAGTTCTTCCCGGGATAGTGGCGTCCACCGAGTATGCTCCAACAAACCTCACAGCTAAAACGAGCAGACGATGCAAGCTGAGCCTCCAAAACCTCAGTGTCGTGCGCGTGTCTCACACCAAAAGAAATAACCCACAGGACAAGCTCTGTTCCGCTGGGAGATGACATGGGGATCGGGGGGGGAATAGTTGAAATGAAGCAAGTGCTTGCAATGACATGAAGAGGAAGAGAAAGAGAGGGGGAAAGAGACAACATGGGGGAGAGGTAGAGAGAGCTAGAGAGAAAGAAACAGAGGAAAAACAAGACAGGGAGAAGGAGAGAGGGTGAGAGAGACAGGGAATGAAAGAGATAGAGAGAGAGAGAGAGAGAGAGAGAGAGAGAGAAAGAAAGAGAGAGATGGGGAATAAAAAAGAGAGATAGAGAGAAAGAAAAGCAGAAATGTGAGCAGGGCTGACATACCCATCTGTCACACCCACAGGGTGTGCCTTGGTGAGTTCACTAGTCACAGAGTCTAAAGAGAAGACCCCACCCACCCCACTCTCCACCCACCACCTATGGTTCCCTTCACTCTTTCAACTGTACCACTACCACTTATGCAATCCCTCCCTCAGCGACAGCATGGCACCCACAAACACAGCCAATTTCAAACCAGTCCAGCTTCCTTTTCAACCCCCCACCCACCCATAAAAAAAAAAAAAATCAAGGGATGCATGCAATCTGTGACAAGTTCGACCAGCCAAGGGCTGGCCTAAGGCAAGTCTTGCAGAAGCACCAGTGCCATAAAACCACTCCAGCCCTTGGAAGAGGAATAAACCTCTAGCTGAACCCAATACAGGAGGAAGTCTCTCCTTCTCTTCTGCTGTGGCGTTGAACTCTGAACTGGTCATGCGCTAAAGACAAGGGCTGGCTAAGCCCCTGTGAGCGTAGGTGGCGTAGGATAAACGATAGAGGGAAAAGCAGGGGGACCCCTTGATGGCTTAGTGACTCCGGAACAGCCATAAGGGATACCCCCACCCTCCCCTCCCCCCCCCCCCCCCCCCCCCCGACGGACCCCCACATTCCACCCAGATCCGAACATCAAACACTGCATGTGGGGGCCAGGACTGAGGGCATAATTACTAACAGGGAACACAGCAATAGTGAAAACCCCTTGAGAGAACTGTGTTCTATGCCAAAGCCCCAAGACTGGCCACATGTGTCGCCGGGAAAATAAGCTCCTGAACTAAGATGTGCTCTCGAGTGATTATTTCAAATATTTATGAAAGGTGTGTGTATATGTGTGTGTGTGTGTGTGTGTGTGTATGTGCAACGGGGAGCTTAAAATAGCTAAGAACTCACAGCAGGTGACTCCCTCTCCTCTTCCCTCCTATTTTCCACCTACCCCATGGCTACTTCCCCAGAGCACTAGAATTCATGTTTTTTATTTGTGTGTGTGTGTGTGTGTGTGTGTGTGTGTGTGTGTGTGTAACTGGTTCATGGTTCACACAGCCACTGAGTCACTGGTGTCAGTGTGGGAGGTGTGATGCAGTTCTTTTGCATGTAGCAACTGCCATGATCACAAGGTCCCTGCAGTTAAGAAAATCGTCAAGGAAAAAAAAGACATTTTTCATTTTTTCCCCCTCCTCCCCACGGTCCAAACTGATTTCCTGCAATCCTCTTCTTCACGCTCAGCTTACTCTGTAGGTTTCACTGTGAGTCAGCGATTCGGCTTCCATGGTGACTGGTATGTCTTTTCCCTCTTTTCTTGCCTTCATCCAGGACTAGAGGGGCTGTTTTCTCCTCTTTTGGCACAAACGGGTTCAGGTAGTGTAACTGAAATCCTACTGTCATAGCGACGACAAGGCAGTGAAAAAGCACCCCATCATTTTACTATGATGGGGAGTAAAAAACACCTTCTAATCACTCGTGCCCGTCTATCTAATTATGATGTTCTTCGGGTGTGAAGACATCACTCTTAGCCTCGGAGAAGTACTTAACCTTAAAAATCGAATCTTCGCCACCTTCACACTCCACTTGACAATCCAGAAGAACCTGCTGTGTTCCATATGAGGATGTGAACCAAAAAAAAAAAGTAAAAAAATCTAAATCAAAATCGAATTGAATGAGCAGATGAGGCTGGGCAATTTGAATATTCTTGTCACTGTGGCAACTGTGTCACAGGGAAAGAGGAAAAAAACTGTAATAGGATTTTGTCAAGACGGGCACCTCATCAACGCCTGTGCTAGCACAGAAATTAACCTATGCGCCATGCTATTCTCACATGCCAATCATATCAAAAGTAGGAGGGACACCAAACAACAGGTGGTAGATTGTCATGGAAACCACGGTAAGATGCAGGCACGGAGACGGATTCCATGGAAACAACTGAAGGAGCCCATCTGAGTCCAAGGCACGGGAAATCTGTGAGGAAGTCTGCCATAATCAGAATTGGCAATTCATATTTTCCTTGGACAAAACTAACTTCCAGATAATCCGTTCTAAATAAACAATTTGCAAGTCTGATAAGAGCTAAAATTAAAAATCAATTCCAAACAGAATAAGGCGTGGAACTGTCATCTGACATAACGCACCATGTCTTTGACCTCTAATGAACCGCATCTGAGTTGTCAGCGCACACATTTGAGATCTCATCTTGTGATGCTGTCCTCAATTCCTCTATGTCAAGCCTCGTTAGCCTAGGCTCACACAGAGTGGTGATTCTATATGGGCAGATGGCACACACTTCCCAAACACACTGCGCTCTTTTTTTTACAACTGTATAGTCTTTTTCAAAGGAACAGGCCACAATGGTGGTCATTCACTCCAAGACCCCGCTGGTAATATTCGTATGTTCACAGAGTCTCTTCAAATAATGAAAATGGTTTGAGTGTCTGGCAGACCAGCTCTTTTAATTAACTCCTTTCTTATTGGGCTGTTGCAGGTTTCAATGCCGGCTATCCCACACATCTGCATAATTAACCAAAGTGAAAGATAATCAGTCACAGAGAGGCCTTGGCATGACCTGCCCAAGCCACAAATAGACACCCTGGGACAAGATAGCAGTGCAGAGGAAATGAGGGCAGGAGAGGGGTTATTTTCATTGCATTCCCAATAATGACACAGCTGCCGATAGGATTTCCTTAAAGAAAATAAACCTTTGAAAGGGTAATCTTAGGGAAGGGTTGGGGGGGGGGGGGGCACAGAGAAGGCAAAAAAGAGAAAGAAAATAGCTGGTGGTGCGTATTCTCTCCTTAGCCATCTTTCTCCCTCTCTCTCTGAGCGGGTGCCCAGTAAAGCAGATGGACACGAAGATGGAAGCAGATCCCTTTGTTAAATTTAGCTTGTTTACTCCCCCGCCACCGATTTTTAGATTGCATTTCAACACAATCAATACTGGCACATTGGATCAGAGAAAGCACAGGACAATGGGAGCCCGGGCCACCGTGAGGGAATGGAAAGAAAAGAGTGAGAAAGAAAGAGAGAGAGAGAGAGAGAGAGAGAGAGGGAAAGAGATGGATTCTGTCTATTTTCAGACAGGAGAAGAGATGTAAATAATAGGGCTGTCAAACGATTAAAATTTTTAATTACGATTACCCTCATAAAATTATGTAGTTAATGGCGATTAATTGCAAAATAAAGAAAAAAAAAGACTTCTGTAAACATCACACAACACACATAAAGTACATTAAATTGTATTAAAATACATTTCTATGGAAAACGTTTGCTCTGAAGATCATCTACAGCATAGCAGTTTCATTTCATGAATATGCTTGCATGTTCCATGTCAATTATGAGGCTCATCTTCTCTATGATAGTTTTACATAATATATATGATGCACATATATTTGGAATTTGGGTTTTGATATCTAGGCATATAGCCTATTTCAGACATTTATTAGGCATATGTGCATAATGCGATTTATTAATTGTAATGGCTGCAAGCTACAAGTGAATTTCTATGGGCAAAGAGGAAGTAGTTTGACTCCTGACAGTTCAGCCAAGTGAAGCAGTAGGCTATTTGGAAATCGCTAGGCTACATACAGTCTACAAGTAGAGGTAAGAAAAATGTGCGCGCTCACAATCATAGCTCATCGGCCATCAACCACGGGACTCCGCACTTCAGCGGAGTGAAAAGTGAAAGTGAACTTGCACCGTATCGCATATGCAGGCTACGGGCCACAAACTTATAAGTTGTAGAGCTACATTTTACCAAAACGTTAATGTTATAATTGCTTTATTTTGCGTGCTAGTCAATCGCTGTTGTTCCTTACCAAGATAAGTCAAATTCACTGTTGTTTAAATACCCTAACGGTGACATTTTTTAATGGCGATAAAGTGAGATTGCATTAAGGCACTATTAATACACTAACTTTGACAGCACTAGTAAATAAGGAAAAAGAATAGTGGAAAGAGGGAGGAATAAAACACAGACCTGGAGAAAAAGAGAAACAGAGTGAGTGAGAAAGAGACAGAAAGAGTTAAGCAAGGCAGATGAGAGAGAGAGAAACATAGAGAGAGAGAGAGAGAGAAGGAGAGTGAAGTGCAGAGATAAAGCAACAGAGATTGACTCAGAGGGAAAACTGACATAATGTGCGTCAGACAGGGAGTAAGTGATGCAGGGGTGTAAAACTAGTGTTAATTACTGAAGGAGCCAGGGGCCAACTCTGTTCCAACAGTCTCTCTGTTTCTCTCTCACACACACAGATACAAACACACACACACACATACATACGCATACACAGACACACACACACACACACACATACTCACATACGCATACACAAACAAATGCACACACACACACACACACACACACACACACACACACATGCACACACGCGCACACACACACACACACACACACACACACAAACTTTATCTCCACACTGATGCAGAACCTCAATCAGAGTTCACAGGTTTTCCTGGGAGGAAGAAGGTGGGGAGGCCTGTGCTTGGGTCAAAGGCTTTTTATTGCGTCTTGCAGCAACAGGGAGGTGGGGAAGCAAAAACTGAGGTTTCTTGGACACCGGAAACCATCTCAGCAGACCAAGATGATGTTCCTTCCTGCGCAAGCGAGCAACTCTAATCTGAAACATGTTGCAAATCTCTGACGCGAGCATAGATTCTGCTCTGTGAAACAGGTTGGGGTGAAAACAAGAGTGCAAGAACACGAGAGACAGTGAGAGAATGAGAGAGAGAGAGAGAGACAGAGAGAGACAGCGAGAACAGGAAGCAGCAGTTCAGAGACTGACTCTGAGCTTCCTGTTGACAAGAAAGCAGAGTGTCAGTCAGCAGACAGTTGGTCTGTGTCTCTCTCAGCCTGGGCCCTAGAAGCCTCTCGGACAGATCAAACCCCAGAGAGAAAACAGCATTAGATGAAGAGAAACAGAAGACAATGGAAAATAAAAAAAGGCTTTGATACAATGGCTGCCCGACGCGTGGAAACAAGGCATTCCGGCATTTACTATATAGTAAAATAAATATGTAAACGTTTTTGTTCTCAAAACCTGACCTGTTCCTGTACCAACATCCCCTTCCCAACTATGCCTGAAGCTGTTTGCAACGCGAGCAGATAGCATCTAATGCATTTGCAATACTGAGGACATGGGGTGATATGTCCAGAGGCCTTCCTGCAACCCCTAATATGACTTAATGGCTCTCATTTGAGAGACTCTTCCCCGACTCGCAAAGGATGCTGATCAACTGAATCCAGACACGGAGATAAACAAACTCCCGGCTCTCAGACAGTCTGTCTGGGGCAGCAGACAGTTGCATTGCCGAGGTTAATTGGAATTACTGACAGCGTCATGGCACACACGGAGCAGTGGCATAAAGTAACAGACACTTTAAAGCAACAGTAACAGTCTCAAACGTCCTTTTCAGAACAACAATAACAGTGAGGCCTTCTCTGCATAACTACACAATACTGTACCAGAAGAAAATATTGTTTTTTGCTTTTGGTCTTGTTTTTGTTCCTACTTCCTTTTGTGAGTCAAGTAATCCCCCACCCCCACCGCTCACTATGGCGTTTCAGAGTGGCCTTTACCTGCACCTGTGCCTGAAGGCGGGAGCCCAGCCGGGTGTAATGAGCGTTCAGCATGCAGCGCCAGTCGGTGTGGAGGCGACATGTAATGTTGCAAACAGGAGAGAGGGGAAGAAAACACACACACACACATAAACACACACACACACACACACACACACACACACACACACACACACACACACACACACACACACTGAATGGCAGCTCACGCCTGGCTGAATGCATCTCCCGCCGAGCCAGTCTATTTCAACCTTCCCGACCCCCCTACCTCTACTCCCCCAAGTCCTTCCTTATAACCCTCTTGATGGGCAGAG
>PYXC01001801.1:190000-265000 GCA_015244755.2 Tenualosa ilisha
TCTGACTCACACTCACACTCACATATACACACACACACATGCACACGCATGCGCACGCGCACACACACACACACACACACACACACACACACACATATACACACACACATCTTCAGTCAGCCCTCAGGGAGCGTTTAGGCCAGATAGCAGAGAGAGAGAGAGAAAGAAAGCGAGAGAGAGAGAGAGAGAGAGAGAGAGTGAGTGAGTGAAAGAAATCCAGGCAATAAACTACATCACAGATAGGCACTCAGCCAATAAAAAAATAAAGCAGAGCCATAAACCAGCTTTAGTTTCCCTACGTGTCCTGTGGGGAATGGAATTAACACGGACAGGCATGGTGCAGCCACGGCGACGTGCCCTATAGGGCACCCATGGCCCGTCCGTCACTTAAATGCGCTCTGACAGCAACGTGGGCACTGCGTGGGGACTTGAGCAGGAGCAGGTAATATCCCATTGTGCACAGCTGATTAAACCTGGTTCTGAGGGGTTTGGGGGGGTTGGTGAAGTGGGTTTGGGTGGGGGTGGGGGAGAGGGTATATATTGTATGGGCAAGAGGGTGGTGGTGGTGGGGAAGCGGGCATCAGACGAAGGGAACGCACTCTATTACAGTCCTGTCTAATTACACGCCATGCAGACTGGCTTGCCAGACGGGACCACTAATCTGAGGGGGGGCCGCAGGGTGGCTGAGTGGGTGGGGGTTTGGGAGTGGGTGGGTGGGGTTTGAGAATGGGTGGGTGGGGGTTTGAGAATGGGTGGGTGGGGGTAGGGGCGGGGGCGGGGAGGAGAACAGGAGAGAGGCAGGAGAGAGTCGCTGGCTAATGAGGTGAGCGGCAAGAATGAAGAAAGGTGAGAATCAATCAGAAAGAGAGAGAGAGAGAAAGATAAAGAAAGAAAGAGGGATTGAAAAAAAACAGACCAGCGAGATTGTTCATTAGATGGGGCTTGAGGGTGGAGAGATGGGAGCGAGGGAGAGAAAGAGAGGGGCGACAGGGTGGGGTGCGCCGGGCGATCGCACATGTGAGGTGCTTAATTAGGAGCCCCTTGAAAAGGCAGGATGGTTTTGTGGCGGCTGTCATGAGAACCATCGTGTGCAAAAATGATGGCGATGCGAGCGTGGCGCGTTGTGTGGACACTTTGTTAGCCACCCAGTGCCGGGTCCTATCTGGGTTAGCCCTAATGACATCTCCGAGGATCAGGAGTGTGGCACAGATCACAGCAGGAGCACTAGGTTTGCTCTTATCGGCGCCATGTTGCACAGTGTTAGGAGTAAACGAACGGGTGACTTTGGGCCCGTTTTTCTTTGCGAGCTGCCTGTTCTACTTCTCTTTTCTCCTGAGAGTTCTCAAGTCTCTATGAAACAACTAACAGAATGCACACAGGAAGAGATTTATATATATATATATATATATATATATATATATATATATATATATACACCTCAACAATTTCTTCTAAAAGTAATCCCTCTTAAACTGCCACTAAAGAGATCTTTCAGACACAAATCTTTATGAGAATACATCAAAAAAACATGTCAGTCATCCAACAAGCCATGGGAGACTGGCAGTGTGGAGGTAGCCAGAAGTAGCACGTCTGCTTCCTTTATTTATTTTATGTATGTTATTTTTATTGTATTTTTCTTTTTGGTGAGAACTCAGTGTTCTTGCCTTAGACATGTTGCCTCCAGGGGCAGCTCACTCGCCATGTAATCTACAGGAGTGGAGGAACAAAGGCAACAAGAAAGAGAGAGAGAGAAAGAGAAAGAGAGAGAGAGAGAGAGAGAGGAAGAAAAGAAGAGAGAAAGAATGAGGGAGAAAGCCGAGCAGAGGAAGAGAGGGATAGAGAGAGAGAGCAGAGAGAAACTCCGTTGAGAAGGGGGGGGGTTGTATTTGCATAGCAGGAGAGCTTTGAGACAGCGAGAGAGCGAGCGAGCGAGTGAGCGAGACAGAACGGAGAACTGAAGTGTGGAGGAGCAGTATTTTTAGACCTGACAGAGGAAATGTGAGATGTTTATGACGGCACAAAAACGACTGCTTTTCTTTCCCCAAATGCACTTGCTTTCACGCTGCCAAATCTTGGCAGCTCTGTTCCCGTGTTGACCGGCAACACCCCTTCAAACCCCCCCATCTCCTCCCCACCCCCTAACACACCCTTCCTCACTTCTCCCCTTCTCTGTCACCCCACCCATCCCTTTGCAAGGTTGAGACTGACAACAATTTTGGTCCAGTGAACAACACTTCCAAGGAAGACAGCTCAGGCTGTTTGGGTAAGTCAACGAGAATTGGTAGAGAACCACAGGACTTACTCAAGCACCTCATGAAATCCTTCAGTCCACCCCTGTGCTTAAGCTGACTCCCTTCACCGTCTCACACACACACACACACACACACACAAATCCTGGCAAAATCCCTGCAACTGCATCAGAAAAAGTGCGTTGTGAAAGCCGACATCTGACAATATTTTGTTCCAAAGGAAAACACTAAGTAAGGCAAATTCCCCTGACTTGCCTCTCAGCTGGGGAATAATAGAATACAACAACAACAGGAAGTGCTTGGAGGACGGCATCCTCTGTGGTGAAATGACAGCAACCAGCTGTGTAGATGTGATGGACTAACACCTGGGTAATGATGACAGTGTTGAAGTTTCACCAGAGTCAAAACCATAGCTGCCTTGTTGGAAAGGGCACACGTTCAAAGTCAAGGTCTTTAGTTTTTCAAGCAGAGCCTATTCAAAGCCTGGGCCTGAAACAAAAGCGGTGGAATGGAACGAGCACAGAAACCATTCTTCCCTTTTCCCATCCTCTCTACAGCGGCTGATCAGCTACCCATGAAAGTGTTTTTTTTTTCTTTCACTGAAACAGTGAGGGCTGACCCCTGGGGGAGGAAAAAAAAAGAGAGATGACCTTCTTGCTCTGACCCTATCAACACCCACCCCCAAAACACGCACACACACACACTAACACACACACAAACAACACACACACTCACTCTGCCACAAATAAAGCGATCCCGGCGCAAGGCGCAGTTTCCTGCCACCGGCACTGTGAATGCAGTGGGGAGAGAGTGGGTCCCTCTCTGGATGGCCCCGAGACAGGGGGGCATTCCCAGTTTGCACTTCCTGCTTCCTGCTCGCGCTTCCTTCCCCTGGATGAGGCGTCACCTCCTCACCTGGGCGGTACAGCTCAGGCGGTGCAGAGGACGGGAGGAAGAGTGTGTGTGTATGTGTGTGTGTGTGTGTTTGTGAGAGGGGGTGGGCGGTAGAGGGCAAGTGGGTCAGAGAGTAGATACGAAACACAAAAAACAAGTGCTTTTGTGTGTGTGTGTGTGCGTGTGCGTGTGTGTGTGTGTGTGTGTGTGGGTGGGTGGGTGAGAGTGCTTGAGGTGGTATAAAACATGAAACTAAGTGGGTGGAGAGGAACCGGAGGGGTAGTCAATAACGCTTCCTACTTAGTTCATAGCAATGGAGCTGATTGGGAGGGGAAGTGCAAAAGCACTGGGAAGATAGCTTGCAACTACGTCAAATTTGTTGTTGTGTTTTGTTACTAGTAAACATACCTAAGTTCAGTGTTACAGTTTTGGTCGATCATTTTCACATCTGTCTCAGTGCAATGTCTACTCTTACAAAAGACTTAACACTTTCACAACCATAGACTATGGGAGCCAAACAGTGTTCTCTCTTGTACTGCTTTAGGACAAATGCATTCAATCACCACTTTATCCCAAATTCATGAATACTTCTACTAGTCAATGTTCACTTCCAACAAAATTATGCACAACTACAGCAAATTTTGCAGACATTTAGATACTCTTATCAATACTGTTCACTTTAAAGTCAAAACCTAAAATAAATAAAAGACAAAATATTGAATCAGTTTGCATTCTACTATTTCCTGTATTCTATTTTCAAATTACATTTTGTAATGGGATGTCATATAGAATATGAACCTCCAAGTTATGTAATGTCTATGTAATGGCCTTTGACCTTCTTACAGTGGAACACAATGTAATATTATAGTACACTAGTATACACACTGTATGTTCTGATCTAAAACATACTACACATGTAGAATACTATAAATTATAAAATATAGCAAAACCATTGAACACACTTGTAGTTTCCAAAATGGAATACTGCTATACTACTTACTGCATACACATTGTAGAAAACCTGGTGCATACCATTGCTAGATTTTTCTACCAAGAAAATGTGTGACAATTTTACTGTTGTGTTAGTTGTGGGCGATTCCACAGAAAACTGCCTTGTCCACAACACCAACACACGGCTATGGTCTGGTATTGTGAATGATGATTACATGAAATTTTAGCATTCTCTTTTCTTGGTTGTAGAAAACATTTTTATCAAAACTTTTCACATCATCATTCGTATCATACAAATACCATGGTGTATTCTTAGCGTTAAGGACTTGGCAGTTTCCCATGGAATTGCCCTTTTACATGGCAGAGCCATCATAGTTGTAGTTCTTTCATTTTACAGATACAAAGAAATATTTATTTGTTCATTGTATAGGCCAGTGATTCCCAACCAGGTGAATGTGTACCCCTAGGGGTGCGCGAGCACACTGCAGGGGGTACATGGAAATATTTAATAATAATTTATTTCCAAGATGATAAATAAATATTCTCAGTCAATTCATATTAAGCCCGTCAATAAAATAGCATGTGTGCACTGTCCCCGGGGAGACAATAACCTGTGGCACTCCACGCCGAATGATTTTCATTTAATAATCAGTTGTGTTCCGTTCTACTTTTGGAGAATCATCAACACGTATGAGTGAGGGGGTACTCAAGATATGACAAACAGGCTCAGGGGGGTACACAAGACAAAAAAAGATTGGGAAACACTACATAGGCTATGCCATCTTCACCTATTGCCAGATTTACCAATACATAATGATGTCACTTGGTTTTATATCACCATATTTACTCAAGATATACCGTACATGTAACATGTAACTACTATACATAACATATACTGTAATGTAACATAACAGTTTATGTTAAATTACAGGAAAAAAGCTACATGTTAAGCATCTTGTTTCAAGTTTCTATTTTTCAGGTCATTGTAAATTAGCTGCCATTGTTTCTTGCTGAGTGACTGCATGTGAAGAGTTTTGTAGTTCTGTAAACATCATACGTCTTTCTAGACTAGTCTCTTAGCTTGCTATGGCCTCTGAGTTTGCAGACCATAGAGTGCACTGAATATGTCCTGATTCCTCTCTGCAGATGTTTGCTGTGAGGGCTTTCTCTGGAGGCTTTAAGAATTGTTTTTTTTCCCTTATAAAGTGAGTTCAGCTGCTTCTGCTTCAGAGCAAAATAAAAAAAATAAAAAAAATAGCAGAGATAATCTCCTTCCTTGAGCCTGTGATGGGAGGACAGGAAGGACAAGAGAGGGATGACACACTTCACCGCCCATTCAGCTCCAGCCTTCGAGATCCCCATCCGCCTGCCCGCCTGCCCGCTCGCCTGCCCGCTCGCCTGCCCGCCAGCCAGCCTCAAGGCCCCGCCACCATTGCACTGACAAAAAAAAAAAAAAAGAACTCCTGCCAGATGGGATTGCCATGGGAACCAGCCCCTTGACGACAATTCCATACAAGGGAGAATAAAGGACACCTATCTGTCTCATTCTTCAACCCCACCCACCATCACCCCCACCCCTACCCCCACCCCATGCTCCCCACCTTCCCTTCTCCCTCTGTGAAGGGCTTCTGATGCTGTTCTTATCTTCATCGTATTCTGTCTTGTCTTCTCTCTCGCTCTCTCCCTTTTTGCTGCCTCTCACTCGCTCTTGTTTCTCGCCACACTGTCTGTGAACATGAATTACAATGAGGCGTTTTTTTTCTTCATCCTGCCGATCCCCACTGGGATTCGCCAAGTGATGTAAAAATATCAAAGAACGCTGAAAGAGCAGAACGATTTTAAACATGAACTTAATTTTCAACGGGTAATTTGTCTGCTTTCTCAGACTGGGGCGCACTGTCAAAAGGCCAGAGATTGGACACATTGTATGGTCTAAATTTACCCAAGTGCATTCGGCCATTGTGGGGTCTTTTTTTACCTTTTTCTATTTCAGATGGAATATTGACATGTCCTTCGTGAACATTACTAGATCAATACCACAGCAATTTCCTTGACCACCCATTACAGCAAGAGTCGATTTACCCTCAAGAAATACCTCAGCCTCTCTTCTCTTCTCTCCTCCTTCCTCCGCCCCTCCTCATCCCCCCCTTCTCGGTACAAGTGTAACAAAACTGTTGCTCACTTTCTTCCACCAACGCATGCAACACTGTTTCCATTCTCTACATCAAGGCCCTCTCTGCGCTATTTGAAGGTGCAATTCACAAACCAGTGGCTGCTGAAGGAAACAGGCTTAAATCTTCCTGGTGATCTTGTCAAAAGAACATAATCCTATAACACTGCCAGGGTCAGGGTTGGCTCTCTCACAGCCATGTACGAGACCCCACTGCAGTCGAAAATACTCTTCAGGCTGATTCAGCTTCACCTGAACGTGTAAACTTTCACAAAAAAGCTTAAGAATGTAAAATGTTTCAACAAATCTGCCGGACAAGATTCTTAATTTTACACACTAAAATAATTCTTTCCTCCATAGGCTGCAGGGGAGGAAAGAATTGTAAGTGTAAGTTAGTTCAGGGCTGTGAGTTAGTCTAGGGCTGTGCAATAAAATCAACTGATTATCCTTCAAACGTTTATGGTAAACTACATCGTTTTTTCAGTTTATTTATATCGGCAATTCTATTTCAACTTTCTTTTCTGTTTAGAAAATGGGCAGTTTCCAAAATCACTAAGCAGTGTTGCTAAGTAATGGTGATTTCAATTTTGTCCAAAATATTCATGATTATGATTTTGGCCATAACCAGGCTGCCCTTTTTCCACTGCAGATTTATGTCCCATGCTGATGAAGTGGTTGAATATGACTACAAAGTATAGCTTTCACGAGAGCGCCACTAATTGAGTTTTAAAAGCCCCCAAGGTGCTCCAATTAAGTGTATTAAATTAAGTTAAACTGATGGCAGAAAAAAATGTGACCCTGGATAGAGACTATGAGGATACTGTGACGGTGGCTGGGTCTCATTCCCCTGCTTAAGTTCTCCAGCTGCGGACCGTGTTTGACATGATAACAATGTTAACCATGTTAGCGCAACCAGGAGCCCGGCACATCCATCATCCTAAAGGGGATTTATGGGGAATGCTTGGATGCCTGTTACAAGGGGGCGGAATAGTTCCAAAGCAGACCACTCTCTCTCTGTCTCTTCTCATGAGTGGAGATATCTGTCTGGGTGTTGGCAGTGCTTGGCTTGTGACCTCTCCACCCCTGCCAAACACACACACACACACACACACACACATACACACACACACACACACAATTCCCTGTGAAAATACCACCTCTGTCTAGCAACTCCTGTGGGGCTTTTGGGGTTGGTGATGTGTAGCCAGCACGACTGAGACAATTGAAGCTAAGTAACTCCAGGCTGAGAGTGATTGACAGCACTCCTCTCCTTCATTCTCATCTCTCACCCCCCCACACCCCTCTCTCTCTCTCTCTCTCTATCTCACTCTTTTCCCCCTCTCTTCCCCCACTCACTTGCTGTTGTTGGTTGGGACACCCTTTTTAAACATGTCATGCCTGGTCAGGGTTGAGACTACAGAGGTAATATAGCATTGCTGGGATTCCTGTCTCCTCTCCCGGCACACCACACGCTGCCCATGTGACCACAGACTGACCAGGTCACTGATCTGTGTGATAAGCTCACTCCACGCTAGATGCTATAAGGCACGCTCTGCCAATCAACCCACCAGCCAGCCAGCCAGCTAGCCAAGCGAAAGTAGCATGCAGAGTCAACACGCGCGGTGGCAAAGTTTGTGGCTTGTGGCTTCCCAATGCCTGATTATTACTTCATCACACCACTTAAAGAGTCTGTGTAAACAAGCCAAAGACATGATAACATTTTGGTTTTTACTGCTCGGGATACTCCTCATTACCAAACACACATTTTAAAACAACACAACACAGGGACAAACAGGGGAGTGGTGGAAGTTAAAGAAGAGACAGACAGAGACAACGAGAGACAGAAAGAGAAAAGGAGAGAGAGAGAGAGAGAGAGAGAGAGAGAGGAATCGTGGAAGAGGCGTTACCTGTTGTGATAGTGGTGACAAGCGGCTCCTCCAAGTTGGCCAGGGAGATCAGGAGCGGACGAGCGAACCGGCACAGCGGCCGGTGAGAGGCATGAACAGGAGTGACGGGGGCGGGGGGGCGGCACAGCGACAGCGCCGCACACAGCCGAGGTGACAGCAAACAAATCCTCCGTGATTCCTCTCAGGTGCCAGGAGCTTCTGATAAGAGGCGAGACTTTCTGCCAGAGACGGGGAGAAAAACAAGAAAAAGGAGCCAAAGGGGGGAGAGAAAGAGAGAAGACCAAAAATAAAAATGCGCCGAAGGCTGAAAATCCAGCGGCATCAGTGGCAGAGTCTTCTGTTTTTCCCGCTGAGAGCCCCACAGCCGACGGAAAGGCAGCAGCAAACACACTTTTGCGTGCTCTTGTTTAGGTCATGCTCAAAGTATGCCTGTGCGATGATCTGCAAGCTCAGGAAAACCACATCCTCTGACATGTCTACCTCCCCTCTCTCTCTCTCTCTCTCACTCTCCCTCCCTCTTTCTCTCTATCTCTCTGTTCACTCACTTTCTCTCTCTCTCTCTCTCTCTCTCTCTTGCTCTCTGCTTCTCTTCTGTGATTGTGTGAAACGACAGAGCTGTCTGACCCAGACACAGCTCAGCGTCTCCACCCTCCGTTCTCTCTCTCTCTCTCTCTCCTCTCTCTCTGTGCTTCTCTCTCTCTCTCCTTCTCTCACGCCTCCTCCAGCAGCCGCTACAGTTCCAGTTCGCTAACTGAAGAATCCAACTGAGGGAGGCAAGGGGAGTGAGAGCGACTGAGCGAGAGACAGAGAGAGAGAGAGAGAGAGAGAGAGAGAGAGAAGCATGAAAGGAGGGGAAGGAGAGAGAGAAAGAGAGGCGGGGGATGAAAGAACAGAGAGAGAGGGAGTTGCTAAACACAAGGAGGAGGGGAGAGAAGGAAGGGGTAAAGAGAGAACAGAGAGTGGCATGGAAGAATACACAAACAAGGTACAGGGTAAAAAGTGAAGACATACAGAGAGACAGAGAGAGAGAGAGAGAGAGAGAGGGAGGGAGGGAGAGAGAAAGAAGACTGGGAGAGAAGGTAAAGCGGTAAACAATAAGGAAAAAAAGGGGAAGACAGGAACTCTGAACTCTGCCCAGGGGACAGGAGGCTAGACGGCTTGTGACTCTCAGACGGCACAGAGGAGGGTGAGAGGGTGCCGGGGGGGTGGGGAGGGGGGTATGCCTGGAGGGGTGGGTGGGTGAGGGGGTTGACAACGTCTGTGTCTGCCCTCCACAACTCTGGGGTAGGGATGTATTTTTCATTAACGCCAGACGAAGACACCCCCCTACACTTCTCCCCATCCTGACACACACGCACACACACACACGCGCACACACACACACACACAGACACAGACACACACACACACACACACACACACACACACACACAAATACACCTTGTATAGCTGCATATCCATTATTCAGGGCAATCTGTGTGAGAGGGCAACCACCTCCTGACACAGACCACTGACACGGAACCTCTTTAGACTACCACCCCCACTCACACACACACACACGCGTGCACACACAAACACACTCACACATGCGCACACACACACACACACACACTCACACATGCACACACACACACACACTCACACATGCACACACACATACACACTCACTTTTCGTCCGGTCACCCACCCACTGTCTGATCCTCAGAGACATCCACAACACAAGCAAAACAAAATGGCCTGGGTGTGTGTGTAGACCAGACCACAACAACAACGACAAAAACAAAACCACACACACACACACACACACACACACACACACCAGCACAAACACGGTGAGGTGGGTTCCTGGACTCCTCAGTGCAGTGACACAAAGTCCTCAGTGATGCAGATCTAGAAATAATTATGAAGAGAAACAACATGAAAAACAGTAGAGCAGTCAGAACAAATGGCTTTGTTTGTCAATAAATGGACTGCGTTTCCACTTGTCCTCTAGTGCACAAAGACAAACTCACAAAAAAAAGACTGCTCGCCCTCCTTAACTCTGGCCTGGTGTCAGCCTCCCTCCATAAATCACATCTAAAAGAGATTCTCTACACCCCAGGAACCCACTGGGCATCTGGCAGACTCATATTAGAAGCATTCATTTCAGTCAAATTCTGACTCTGTGCTGTACATGCCCATGTCTTTTTTTTACGCACGGTGGTGGGTGCTCCTGTCAAACCTCACTTCAGGCCACAAATTAATGACAGGGAAATAAAAGTGGCAGTCTTTCTGCCTGGTCTGCCCTTGTGGCGGGGTGGGTGGGGGTGGGGTCCCTTGTTTTATGCTTTTTTAGAGGACACCCGCTCTTAACAGACATCTATCAGCCCTGCAGTGTGTGACACAGGCAGGCCCTCCGACAGAGCAGGGCGCATCAAGCGGCACAAAAGCGCCACTCCAAGGGGCAGGAATCCTGTTGCGTCCTGTCCTCTTCAGAACGTAACGAAGGCGAGGAAAAGCACTGTGTGAGGCGCGATTCGAGCTTCCTTGAACACGCCGGCTCCCTGAAAAGCAGGGTGGTGCTGGTGATCTCCCGTGCATAGTCTAATTACTGCTCCCACAGCCCGAAGCTGCCCGTTTTTTGTGGGGTGGGTGGGGGCATAAGGGGCGCTACTCTTTCTTCCATTCCAGTGACAGGAGACAGGGAGAGGGCCCTGTGAGCACATGAGGGACGGCTGCAGCTCCAAGGGGTCTGAGGGGAAGAATAAACTGCCAAAATGAACTGGAATGAACCAGAAAATTGCCAAGCAAGCCTGGAGGAGAGGAGCACAAAACCCCCCTCCACACCCCCCAACCGATGAGGCCTCCTCCTGGGACCCCCCCACCGATGAGGCCTCCTCCTGGGACCCCCCCCCCCCCCCCACCCCCAAGCTTCTTCACTGACTTCCCTCTCTGCTTTCCCCCCTCAAGAGAAACACCTAAAACCAGATCCAGTGCTTTGTAGCTACCTGCTATGTTATCATGTAAAAAAGAGACAATGTTTAGAAGGAAGCAAGAACACGATCCATTCTATGACTGATACCAGACACAATTACACCATTCTAACCTATGCTGACTATGCTAGAGAGTTGCTGTAGCATCATGATGTTTGCACATGAGAAAAATCAGTCCAATAAGAAACATGTCAATGGTCAACACAACAGTATAACAGAATAATGGATAGATACATTGGCCCCTGAAAGATGTACGACACCATTTGCCCGGTGTCAGCTGTGTGGTGGATCTTTGCCACAGGATGGCTTGGGTGACTGGTGCAATTGCTCCTTTATTCTCACCCTGAGCTTGCTCTTAAGGACTGTCATTCTCATCGCCGGTTGCAAATGAACCAATCCGATTTCATCAGAATCAAATGTTCCAGGTGCTTTTAATTACCAGTGTCATAAAGGTAGCGTCCGTGAATGATGCCTTCTGGCAAAATGAAAACAGATGTGGATGCAGATGGAATTTACCTTCTAATATTTCTAAGGGTGAGTCGCCACCTTGTGGCGAAGGCTCTAACTGACTGTAACAATGATGTAGAGTAGTGGGCAACAATCATGTTAACGTCTGGAAAAAAAAGAGAAATGAGAAATTTGTGAGCACACATTATGCTTCCCTGTCTCCTCTTGATCTCACATTGTTTTATGTAGAGTAGGTACAAAGGTCATACTGCATCATTTAATTTACCAGACACTGAGAAAAAACAAGTCTCCTAGGTAACATGGACACACAAATATTTAAAATAAACACGAGGATACATGATGACATGACATTTTAGACGCACTATACATCTGCATTGTTAGATGCATCTAAAAACGTACAGAACAGTCAAAAGCACCAGAAAAGGGTTACCTGATCTACTGAACCAAGCCTACACAAACATTTCACCGTAGCAGTTCATCAGACCATGTATCTGAACAAGAGCCAGGTATATCACACTATCCAAACCAGAATAACAGGTAGCAGTAATGCCCTTTGGTGTTCAGCCTGAATGCTGATGAGGACAGGCAATGCCTAAAAAAATGAGCGAGGCAAGTTTTAATAAAAGTAAAGCCAACGCAAACCCAGGATCCAACGCATCCCCTCCTCTCTGCTTTTCAGCTGCTCCCATCAGGCCGCAGACTTACTGGCCTAGTAGGCAAGGAAAAATGGCTACTAGAGGTCCCTCATTCCATCAGCCGTGACCATCCTGAATAGAGGACTGCTTAGGATTTTCAGTCTGACTCTGAGGGGAAAAATGGCAGCATTTTTTCAGTGCCACTGAAGTATGTCAGTGTGCACCTATAACATCTACCATAATTTCCCAATTATTCACCAAGGTGAATACATTGATTTTGCAAAATTTCTTTAATAGATAATACAGGGGTGAGGGCTATTTCTTTTTATGATTTGACTTGATCTGATCTGATTGTGATTCAGTAGGTAATGTTTAGTAAACTGAGGTTAAAACATGGATGAGGTAAATACAAGGGTGAGGTCAATACAAGGTTTTCTTTTTAAGTGTGTATACAACACTGACCTGAGGTTTATACATGGTGCGGCTTAAATTTAGGAAACCACTATATAGTATTTGCCAGTTGCCTCTTGTTGGTATTATGCATGTTCCACACAGGTACATACCATAACTAGCACAGGAAAAGTTCTGTACCTCTGACAGGATTTGGAGAGAGAGAGATAAGGGTGAGAATTGATAGGATTTGATCAATATTGATGCCATTTTCAATTCTGTTTATTGATCAGATTTTTTATTGATTAATTTATTTCTTACAGCAGAGAAAGCAGGAGGTAGTCCACACAGGTTTTCAGTGGCAACACATGAATCTATAAAGCAGCCTGTGTATGGTGGCCATGATGCCTTGTTAGAATGAGGTAAACCATGTACAACTGTGTTGTCTGTTTCAAGTCTGCTTTCACATAGACAAATTGTCCATGATCTCAAAAACATGCTGGCACTGATGAGAGGAAATTATCAGGTCAGAGGTGCACAATTTCAATAGACTGAAGCATTAGGTTCTACTTGACACCTGGTTCTCGATTCCGATTTCTACTTGGAAATCTGAAGTGAGACAACTATTCCCAAACCAATTCTAAATCTCACCTGCTCAAGCCAGCCAGGCTTGCTCAAGAAAATGCACAAGATGCCCAGATTGCAACAATCTCAATGTTAGCCAGGCCAGAGCCCCCGTAGTACCTCAGCTCGACATTGTATTTTGCTATGTCATGGAACTCGGCGAAGGCTTTGTTTTCCCTAACTAGGTTGTCTAACAACCAATCAGCAAACAGAAAATGAAGGTAGAACCAATAGGTTTAAAGGTCAAACAAAGTAACCCCGCACAAAGTAAATGTATGTCTATCGAGAGTCTCCAGAGTGTTTGTACAAAGTGGAGCGAAGTGCTGGTCCACCAGGCTAAATCAGTGGCACTAGTAGTGTCAAAAGGGACACTCACTCAGTAGTTTTTGGATGACATGATGATTTCAACACGTCATCTTTAGATGATAAAGTAAGACACTACATGATAAATGATAACGCAGAGAAAAGAGAGGGAGGTGTAATTTACTGTAGTTGATCTACTTACAAACATAAGAAACCATACATTTGGATTTTATCATATATCACTTTGCTTTGCACTCTCAGCCTTTAGAATTAAACATCAACAATGCTATCAAATCCCGCAGAACAAACAGACTGACCAGGCGTGTACCTTATCAAATCATGTGATTGTCTAGCTAAGTTGACGTGATTTGTGTCAAGTCATGTTCAGCAAACCCTTGCGTCATTCAGCCCACCACAAACAATTAATGTATATTAAGAATCACCGGTAGTCCATTACGAAATCAAACTAGACTGTAGGTGGCCTGAAGACAATGAAAATTTCCTCTGAGTGAAGGCCAAGGTAATCTCTTCAAATCTAAACTCAACAGAATTTAGTGAGTGTCAAGCTGGGTGCTTGGAAATTGGCCATGTCTGAGCACAAACAAAACAATGTATGAAAGTATCATTAGTATTCTTTGACCACCAGGCAGTAATCCATAGTTACACGGTATATATTATTAATCATTGTTCAACCTTTGACCAACTCTTTGGGAGCGCCCTCTCCATTCATAACTGCATTAATGCACAGTGTACACAAGACAGACGTGCCACCCACGAAAACCCCTATTTAGTCCTGTCCTTTTTTTCTGCTATCAGCTCTTTATTATTTAAAGTGTCCTGGATAGATTACCTGCACACGTGTACAGTCTCCTTGACTGCCTACCCTATAAGAAGAAGGCGGACGGTACACCAAGTGCACTCTGGATTCTTCAGTGCATCAAAGCAGGTAAGCTGGCACTATGACATGCAATAGGCATACAGAGAGAGTCTGAAATTTGAGTTAATTAAAAAAAAACAAAAAAAAACAGTATGATAGTTTCTGTCAAGTGGAAAATAAGGATTTTGAACATATTGCTCCTTTCCTAGGCCGGGACCACAGACACGATGTTCATCCTAACTGTCTGGACCCTGACAGTGCTTCAGATGTGCAGTGCATGCAGTCTGGTAAGCAATGCAATTGCTCTTAGGTGTTACTCAGTAGAAACTATTGTTATGACATAAATGGACATAGCTCATGAAGTCTGACAACATCTGTTGTTTACATAATGTTCACTTGACTTTGAATATATGAATATATGTAGTGCGCTTCACCAAGTATGACATTAAAGGGAAAATGCGATTTGGTGACTAGCCTAAGTTGATAAACATTACTGATTTGATTCCCTGTTGATACACTTACAATAATAAAACCCCTTCAACTTTTCTTCCTCTTTCTTGCGCTCCAACTTCCAAATGAATTTACAGCCTAGTGAGTATAGCCTTTGACATTCTGTGACACAGTGTTGCTTAATATCAATATTTATTTGCTGCTTAATTACTTGTTTTGAAAGTCTGAGTAAAAAACAGCCATTATTGTTTTTTTTTTCCGAGGAATGAATCTTTACATTCTTTGCTTCTCTGAACAGACATCTGCACAGACAACACCACGGTTCAGGAGGAGATTGTGAATGTGCACAATGCCTTCAGGAGAGCAGTGGAGCCAAAAGCAAGCAACATGCTTAAAATGGTGCGTCAGATTTCTCACTAATATTCCCTTTTAATTAATCATATACTAAGATGACTCAGTGCACTTCAAGTGAAACTATGACAAGTGATAACATGTTGCCTAGACAAACATATCATTACAACATCATATTTCAGTATTTAAGTTCAAAGTGTAGGTGTACTGTAAACACATTACTGCTCTTATATACTAATGGCACTGAAATACGATAATTGTGTGATTTTAGGGACTGCATGTTCAATTCAATTCAATTCATTCAATTATATTTATTCAGTGCCTTTTTACAATAGTATTGTCTCATGGCACTTTACAGCAAGGAGCAACCAAGGGCAACAAGGAGCAAGGAAAAACTCCCATGTGATAGTTAGTCTAGGAAGAAACCTTGGGCAGATCCGCGACTCAAGGGGCCAACCCAGCTGCCACGGGTCATACAAAAAAAAAACACACAGTGGTGCACAACAGTGGTCATCATGACAGAGTACAATTTGTCCATGATTTTAGCTGAGCGTCAAAATGATTCCAAAATATCGTCCCACAACGTTATATGGTAGTCAAGCCATAGGTGGTTATCAAAAGTTGATCAAAAGTTGGCTGAACAGTGTAGTAGACTTGTTCTTACCTTTATCTATCTGTGATTTCCAATTCTTTGCTCTTAGAGCTGGAACCAGACAGTGGCAGATTCAGCCCAGCAGTGGGTGGACAAATGCGAGATGAGGCATGGAGAATACACAACCCGTCTGCTTGGAGGTGTGTCATCACTCTTCTTCCAACACACACACACACACACACACACACACACACACACACACACACACACAAACACATGCACGCACATAAACAGTCTGTAGAAAATGTAATCAATACAATCACTAATAAATATATACAAACACAGCACTAGCAGTTTCAATGTCAGTTGTGAAGTCTGCACAAAGTATGTTTTTACTATAACTGTTAGCACAATTTAAAGGATTAAGGTAAAATGTATGAACAGAGGCAGATGAAAAGGAATAACTGATTACTTTTGCTTTTAACAGACTATGAACTAGGTGAGAACTTGTTCAAATCTTCAGCTGCAAACTCTTGGACTAGCGTGGTGACAGCTTGGCATAGTGAAGTGCAAAACTACCAATACCCCACAGGATCACACAATGGACTAGCAGTTGGCCATTACACCCAGGTAATATTTGTTGTTCTGTCGGAATAACTATGGGGACATTTGAGATGGATGTGCAGTTCAATCACTTAATCATCTAGTATAAAACCTGATTGTTCTCCATTCTGCTAAGAATGCTACAGGATATCTGAACCTTAACTGTCAATCTCATTACAGGTTATATGGTACAGCTCCTATCAGGTGGGCTGTGGTGTGGCCCAGTGTGGCAGCCTCTACCTCTACGGCTGCCATTACTACCGAGCGTACGTCACACAAATTTTTTTTCCCCTACTTTCACTTGTTATCTGTTCTCCTTCATGCAGCACCATAACATGTTATATGAACGAAGTACATATAATGTCAGTGGACTGATGCCTTACCAGAATCCAAAAATTAGAAAGGAATTGACATCATAATTCCATATGCTAAAGCCTACATTCAAAAGACAAAACCATACACCAAATTCTTTCACAGGAGTCAACAATTTTGAACACGAACCATTATAAGAATAATGAATTTTTGTTTTGTTTCCACAGAGGAAATTTCTACACGGGGGGGAAAGCTATAGCGCCATACTCTGTGGGAGAACCTTGCTCTGCCTGCCCAGATTCTTGTGAGGACAATTTGTGCAGTAAGTGCTCCGAGTGTTCTCTAAAAGACAACTGCACACAGTCAAATGTCATTGAAGTTCTGGTCATATCACTGAAGTTCCGGTCATATACGTCTTTACATCTTAAATGATTATGAAGAGAAAAAAGCTAACCTCTTACCTTCTCTCTTTTTATTTCAGCTAATCCTTGTCCATACATTAACAAATTCATCAACTGCCCTGCCTTAAAACAACAAGCAGGGTGCACCAACTACTATGTGAGGACATTCTGTCCAGCCCTTTGTCTATGCCAGAAAGAGATTATCCCTATTGCAAAAAAATAATAATAAATGTTCCTCATTATTTACCATAGCAAATTACCTCGGATAAAAGTGTAAATTTGTGACAATGATTGCTCTCTAGATATGAAACAACACAACTTCTATTTCTATTTCAAATTTATTCTATTTCACATTTGAAAGAACACCTTCTCTTGGGCAAAGTTGTGCATGATTTCAATGATATAGCTAACTTGAGATATTTTTACATAATCTGTTAGTCCTGACTCATGAATGTTTTGTTTAGCATTCTTTTGCAAGAGACACATAATGTGGCAAGATGCAGGAGACAGTGTGCAAAATTTTAACTGCATGTTGCCAGGACCCTTTTAGGATTGTAACTGTAAATTACATCTTTTACTTTGCTGTATCATGGTATCATGGGCATTAAAAGACATGTCAATACATACAACCGTCAACTCAAGTGGGATCAATAAGCCTACGGCAAATGATTTGCCTGAAAATAGCATTTCATGCTGTTATTCGTTGAAAGCTGATAAGTAGCCTACTGGGTGGAACTAGGATACTTCGAAATGAAGGCTATAGTTGGACAAATGGGCTACGGTGGCCATCACAAGCTAAATAAGCTACTGAATAAGCTTACTGCGTTTTAACAGCCAGGTGCCGCTGTTGTTTAATTTAACGCATTCAAAGAAAATCTAAAGGTCAACCTACCTTTTTCGTCTCTACTTGCCTACATTCTACCCTGACTGCTCTATTTCTTTTAATGTTGTCTTTCTCAAAATAAACTTAATGAAAGCATTACTTAAACTACGTGTGTGGTTATTTTCGTAAAGATGGTTTTAGACGTGTGCAGAATGGTTATCCCAGTCGTAGTTACGAACTTCCTGATTTTCACTTTACCATTAACGTTACAAAGAAAGTCAGCAGACCATTAAGTGATATACGGTCATTGGTTGATACAGCCAAATGAGCGCATGCATAACGCTCTTGCAGTCGATGCACATGACATCAAGTGTGTAGGGCTTTGAGGAAGCGAGTTTCCTTTCATTTGATAACGCGGTGGCGCGTCAGACCTGAAGACTCTCGCATGAGTTTATTGGAGTATTGTTTACTGGTACTTGTGGGCCAAGTATCTTGAAAGGCAGCAGTATTTTTGTGTTTTTTTATTCTGTGGTTAAATGTAAGGCTGAGCTTAAGATACCAAGGTTAGCCTATTCGCAGTAAGTAACTTAACTTGATAAAGTTAGCGAGCCAATTATGTTCACATCATTGTAACTTCAGAGCTTCTGCAGCTAGCTAACAAGTTTATGGCATATTTATCTTAATTCTGGTTTCTTGTCAGAATATTAGTCGTTAACCATTTTGATAAGTCCGATTTACTAGATAACACTGGATAACATTACGTACTGTTGTTTACAGTCCCTGTGACAATAACGTGGGGCTGCTAGTTAGCTGGTTTAGTTTTTGTCATAAGTTACCTGATTGCACAGATTACTGTTTGCACATTAGGTTAGATAGCTATCGCTAGCTATCACTTTGAGTTAGCATACGTTACCTGAACAGTATTGGACGGAGTCGAGCCGTCATTCTCGTAGATAACGTTACTTTCTGTGGAGTGAGACCATGACCTCACTTTAATCGTATCAGCTGGTATGATAGGGGAATCATTTGTAAGGTAAACCTACTTACACATTGGTTTGACAAAATCTGCGCATTTATTTGAGTACCACAGGTTGTCTTTTAGATGGGATTATAGCGCGTTACTAACCTTATAACTTATAAATAATTATCCAGATAAATGAAGATTCGTTCAATTTGCTTTAAGTTCTGATACGATCATTACGCATTTTGGTTGACATCTCGTGCGCATGGTATGAAGTAAGAAGATTTAGAAGAGGCAGCGTTTTTCTTACTATTACTGAGTAACGTTAGATGGCAGCATCAAGAGGCTTATGAATGTGATGCTGAAGAACAATGAGACTTGCAACAGTCAAAATGTTCTGCATGGAGCCAATTTCCATCTAGGCAGTGAGTCGCCGCCAGTCTCCGAAAATGAGTCGAGGGGTAGCTATCAACGGTTTCAGCTAACATCCTTCCTTGCAGATGTCGTCTCAAGAAGTTCAGTTACGCCATAACTGAATTATTACTAAGTAACCACGGAATAGACATAGACCCAGTCAGCTCTCTCTTATGGCGGAGTTTGCAGAAAACTGCGGGTTATCTTCATCGGCTCTTGGTGAAAAGGCTACCGGGACCAGTGATGAAACAGACGGGAAAGGGCAGTGCGAAGTATCGGTCTCAAATGGGGACTGTGGGTTACCGTCAGATATGGTCGTTTCTGCCATACCTGACAGCGAAGGGCTGGAAACGGCGAACACCTCTGTGTTGGATGCCAAATCTGGAATACCTAGGCGGACCAGTATTATCAAGGTAAGGTTAAAAGCCACACGTTTATGAAAGCTAGCGAGCATCATAAACCGAAAGGAAATGTCTGTGTAATCTTTTCTTGGCCTCAACATTGGCAGTTTTGGATGTAATAATATGTTCATTACACTCTCACCAACCTCGCCCTCAAAACAGACTGACGAGATGCTAACGACAGGCGCTAGCTACTGTGCTTTTGATATAAACAAACCGTGAAAATGTTAGTGGGTATCCACAGGTTACGAAGCATCGATTTGATTAAGTAAATTCCCTGCTCATAGGGCCCTGCGCTGTGAAATTCTGCTGTCATCTTACGTTCACAATTCCTGTACTGCTCTAATATTAGTAGCTTTACGAAAGGGTTGTAAGAGAAAAATTAATGATCACAGTTTTGTGTGTGTGTGTGTGTGGTGTGTGCGTGTGTATGCGTGTGTGTGTGTGTGAGAGAGAGGGAGGGCGAGAGAGATCAGTTTGTTGCGATCATGTTGCAGTTCATTATAGCTAGAAAGGTAGAGCCCCCAGAACAACTTATATCAATAAAAGTCCAACAACAATTAAGAAAGTGTTTTTATTGCGGTATTTAACTGAAATCTCAATAGCCTACACATGGACACTGAATGAACATACTGGGTTTGTTAAAATCATGGATATCAGCCACCAGCCTGTCTCAACATCAGTTCTTACTCCTTACTTTCAATTTTGACAGGTGACCCAATGCAGTGTTAGGCGACAATATCATGTCGTAAAAAATAGCCTACATAAAAGTAATCACTACATAATAGTAGTAGTAGTTATTAAAGAATAAGAACAGCCAGACACCCTTTCACATTGCACAACAGAAGCAAAGTTTAATTAGAATGAAAGACTGATGTTTTAAGCTACTGTTTAAGTGTGGTGTTGTGACTAAGCTCAACGCTATCATGCCCCCTTCATTATGTTTCTCGTTTCCTGAATTGGGACACTGTAACAGTTTGCTTCAGCAAGATTACAGTAGACAATATTGCAATACTTCCTCACACAGGACACTGTGCACACACTACTGTCAAGCTGTTAGGACACGTTGTCTCTCTCTCTCTCACTCTCTCTCCTGTATGTTGAAGATCCAATCGTATTAGCTTTACAGAGTTAAGCCCAGTTATACTGCCTTAATGACATCAGCACAATGAACACTCCAAGACTAGTGCACTGTCTAGACATGTGTGCGCTCTAAGGTTGTCTTGGCATCTTTGGTTTTGGAGTCTTGACTGCCAGGGACATGATTAAACAACGTGGTCATGATTGGACAACATGGTAGTTGCAACAGGTGTTGTGTTCAGTAGGACCCACACACACTACCTTGAAACTGGGAAAATAACAATGAGTTTTTAAAATATATATATATATGACAAACACACTGGGAAACCAGTGTGTTATTTATTTATTTATTTGGTGGATGGTTTCAAAAGTGTTGGCATGGTAGCTTACTGACTACAAGCCTAATCCAGCAATCGACTTGCTATTCAGTTACAAGCCAGGAAACGCACTCTGAACAAATCAGTCATTTCCTGTGTGATTAAAAGCACCTTACCTCTCCTGTCTCATTTTAACCTGTAGGCCAGCAAAGATAAGGAAGAGGCATGCTCATTCTCTGGTTATTTGCAGTATTTTTATGGATGAATAAATGGAGACAGAAATTACTTTGTAACCAAGCAGAATGTTTTCTGGGCCCACTGAAGGCAATGAACTTTGAGGCTCTCTTTGGCCAGGGATTGATGGGCCAATATCGACATTTCTGTCTTGTAAACTACTGAAAAGCTCAAACTAATCTTTCTCTGGAAAAGGGCTTGGTGCGCTAGAGCCAGAATGTATTCAGGCTTTTCCAACTTTGCCAATATGATATCTCATTGGTGGGAAGTGAGCATTTTTATTAGCAGAGAAGAGAGAGAGAAAAACATCTCTGTTTCCTTGTAAGTGAGTTATGCTAAATTGAAGACAACCTTATACCACTAACTTGGCAGTATATCAGATGTTAGAGTAATCTGTGTAGTGAATATGGTGGCACTCATAAGCAAAAATCAATACTGAACACTAGTCTAATTTCCTATGGGAATGTTTTGCACACAGAAAAGATTGAATTGTCACTGTATCATAGGATATATCTCATCCATAAGTAGGCTAAGACACAAGGTTGTAAATTTTTTGGTAATTTTCCAAAGAACTGGCAGGTCATTCGACAAGGGCGCCCCAAATTGCTCTAAATACCACGGTGGCTTGTTCCCTGCCTGCTTACCACCACAGACAGACAGTAGGTTGTCTTTCTGTGGAAATCAGCTATCTGTCATAATCCTGTTAGATGTGTTGCACTTCAGTGGCGGTGCTGCTCCTATCGTGATGCTGGACCCGTCTGTGCTATGTAGCAATTAGACCTCATTTATGAGCACACTTTTTTCTGTCTCTGTCCCACATGATATTTAAAAGTACTGTAAGAAAGTTATCAAGAAAGCAACAAAAAGGGCAGCCATTCAGTCACTCATTGTTGCATTAAGCAGAAATCTAAGTGACCATCATGGCTGGTTGAAAGTAAAAACATTGCCTATTTCACAATTAATAGCCTGCAGTAATAGTGACATAAGAACGGCAATACACTTGTGGCCACACAAATTTTAGTGGAGGCGAAGAGTTTACGTATACGACCTCAGTCAGAATGGGCAAAGCATCTATTTGGGAGCGTTAGATCTGTTCTGTGGGTGAAGTAAAGGTCATTGGAAACTCAGCAGTTCAATGAGCTATGTGTAGGCTAGTTCTCATGGAGTACTTTCAGTTTGGGGTCCTCTTGAACACATCCACTCATCATTTAATACAACAGCCACATGTGGTAGAACATAGTATCATAGGAACGCTGGGTGAAAGCTAGCCGGTTTGCATTTTAACTTCAGTGGATTTGTATTGTTATACAGAGAGACCTGGCCAAGATGTCAGAACAAATAGTTTCATATAAAAACATAAACAAAAAAAGCATACAACAATCAGAAAACAGACACAAAAAGGTGCAATTTCAGTGCAAAAAGAACTGAAAGTACCTTTAATTAAAATCTTTGCATGTATGGATGGACTCATGTTCAGTGGCTTTAACCTAACCTTTAAAATCATGCAAGGAGATTAGACACTGTAGCTTGAGAGCTTTCTGTGTATTATTCCAAGCAGAAAGTGCAGCAAAAGTGATAGCAAACCAGGTTGAGCTTGGGGTACATTCAATAAAATAAAGTCCTGAGACTTCAAACCATAAGTGCTCTTTTTAAATGAAAGAAATTCAGCTGTAACATGGGAGATCGGGACATCACAGTGCTTCATTGTTTTTGACATAACATTTGTGGTTTCCAGGTAATTTTGGATGTCTTATTTCACATAGTTTTAGTAAGAGCGAATGCAAGGCAAAATCTGAGTTTCTTCTTTGAAGTCATGAAGGCTGTTTGTGGTTGATAGTGTGGCAGACACCCAGGTTTCTACAGTATGCCAAATGGAAAATCAGTGCATTTGCGATTTGGGCAGTGTTCATTCTCTGACACAGCCTGACACTGAGCACAAACCTCTATCATTACCCAGTTACACTCATTCATGCTGTCAGAGTTAGTTGAATGCTAGACTGTTGTGCATCTCCGGAAGGCCCTCTGGAGAGTTAAAGGAGAATCCAGTGTGAATCAACCTATAGCGCTGTTGCTCAAGGTCACAGAGTATTAAATGTTGCATGTTGTATCAAATTTTCTAGTTCTTTTTTCTACCGTCAGCACACAGTAACCTCAAATAACAGGGCCAGACTTCTCCTTTAAATCTAGAGAAACTTGCAACTCACATCCGTATTGCATTGTCACAGGCCTTTAAGATGAAAGCTGCAAAATAAATGGAGTTGAGGACTGAATCACTCGCCCACATCCTAATAGCTGTTCACTATAATTAGTAGTTGTCATTACTTAGAGAGTCTTCCAACATCATTAGGAACCTTTACGTGCATTGCTTCAGGGATTTCAGAAATGGGCAGAGATGGTCTAGCCGAACCCTCCAAATATAACTCTCATTCACAGTTGAATATTAATTTACATGACTAACATAAGTGGTGTTGTGCATCCCAGACCCCCTGAAATCTTCAAAAGATCTTCAAAACTCAAGCTTTTTTTTGTTGTCTTTGCATACACCATCTTTGATTTAATAATGTCTCTTTTCACTAAAATTTATTGTGTTTCTTACTACAAATGCTTTGTAGACTACTACATCACAATTATCATCTAAGTCTATACATATATGTGACTATAACACATATGTGTCTGGAAGTAGAGGCATCTGTCATGTAAAACAGGTAGACAGGGATGCTTTTTTTTTTGACTCAAGGCTCAATAATGGGTGATGTCGGTGGATAGCTGGACAACACGGAATGTAGATTACAATTTCAGTGCAGTTGTTTATTCGCCTTTGTTGCCATATCTAGGTTGTTTGCACCTGAAATTACACCTTTTGTGGATACTTCGAATAATAGTCATGTTTTAAAAGAGACAGTTGAAGCTTGTTAAGGGATAATCATGTGCATTACACTTATGAAATGAAATAAAATTCAACCTGTGGGCCTGTGTTACAGCTAGAATTAGATGCATCTGTATACCTAACCCCAGATGAACTAACAGTGGGGCTTTCAGTCTGTACGAAATGCTATGTATTTAGTATCCCAGGAGAGCTTAAGTTTATAACCATGTATGAACTCCATATTAGGACATGAACAGGATACTGATTATGTATTGTTTACTAACTTAGAGCACAGGGCTTCGTCCAGTCCATGAGCATTTATTCACAAAGCAATGAAGTAGGCCTAGATAAGGTTTTGTCAACTTTCAACAAATCTGCTTTTGATTGTAGGAGTCCTGAAACATGAAAAGTAAACATGAAACTTCTGTGAGTTTGTTGTTAAACCTGTGTAGTAAATCTGTGTGTTTGTTAAAAAGGCTTGGGTTGAACTGACAGTGAAAGCCTGTCTGTCCTCTGCAAGACTTCAGCCTGTAGCCTAATGCTTGGTTAGCGGTTAAAAAGAAAAGGTGAGCATGGTGTGTGTGATTTTTACAGACCTCGATATGGTTAAACCAGTGTGGAATCCATGAAACCTTAAAGCAATTTTCCTTCAAAGACCTTCAAAGGTGGTGAAAAACAGGATTTGAAGGTTTTTTTGTTATTCTGTTTAGGTATAGGTGCTGGCTCGTCTCATCTTTCAGGGTTTCATTATCTGCTCACAACCTTATTTCACCTGGACTCTTCAGCTTGACTGACTGCAGGTGTTTTTGTAAAGCCTGTGGCAAATGTATTGTTCACATAAATAATCAAGCAAACAAAGCCTTGTTTTGTTTAATAAAAACAGCTGAGCTCACCTTTTGTTGTGGCCAAAACTGTAAAAGCGTGTGCCAATTTTTTTTTTTTTCTTTCCAACAAAGAAGTTTCTTTTATTTAAAAAAAAAAAACACCTTAAAAGACTTGTAGTCAGCTTAATTTATTTGGACTCAGCCTACCGTCAGTTTAGGTCTTAATTTGTTTAGGTAATGAATTTTGTTGGTGCTTGAACGAAGGGGAGATTGGCCTTAAGCGCAGTCACCAGTTCAAGTGCAGCGAGCCCCTGCCAGTAGGAACAAGAACTGGCTGTCCACAACAAAATCATTGGGCTGAGGAGGGCTGTGTGCTGAACTCAATGTTCACAGCAAGCTACGCTTTGATCAGTCAGTGACTGGTCAGCAAGTTGTGCTTTTGTCTTTATGTCTTCCATCTCCTTCAGTTCAAGAACGTTTTCCCACTAACGCATATCAATGTGAAATCAACAGGAACATATTCTGGCTAGATTTGATCATTATTTTATTTTGCGAACAATTGCTTAACAACATTATTTATTCATTCCAAAAGTGGAAAACCACCTTTTCATGTATAGGCAACATCTTGCAAACACTGGCTAAGAAGAGGGAGGAAAAAAACTACCACTGAAGTTCTTCCTTGCTTTCTTGCTCTTGGGTGCTCCTTGTTATGGTCTGTAAAGCACCATAAGACAATTCTATTGTAAATGGCGCTGTATAAATATAATTGAATTGAATTGAATTGAAAAGGAGCAGTAGCAAAGTGGTTATATTGTAGGTCTATTGGTTGTGTAAGAAGGGAAAACTTCTGCCATTTCTGTATATTTGTGTTTCAAGCTTACGTTGAAACACTTTTGTGGTGGAAAAGGTCTTTTATGGTACAAAACATAGACTGAAAGGCCTACACATTTGTGGTGGGTGATGCATGCTGATGCTGTAATAGTAAATGTATGTCTAGCTTTTTTTCTATCACTGCGATGCTTTTTGTCCATTCTAGTCTTCTTTATCTTGAACCCATTTTCCATCAATTCACTGCTCATCGCATTTGTAAGCATATTAATTCTTTGAAAATCTAAGCTGAAACTTCGGAAATTTGTCTTACATCTGCTCTGTGTCGCAGCTTAAAATGCAGGGCACTTAGTTACAGTGAGGTGCAAATTAGCATGTTTAGAGTCACTATGAGTTCTTCAGTTATCCTGGAATCTTGTCAAGTTTCAGGGCATGCTAGAAGAGCCAACACCACTCAATATTAACCGTGTTTGTGGTTAAAAATTTACTGTTTTTAAGGGTTGGATGTCCTCTTAAATCGATCAGCAGGTACTTTGTTTCCATCAGTTTTGCTCACTCAATTCAAAGCTCTAGCTTTCATTATTAATTCATAGGCCTTAGTGTTATTGTTACCTCTGCCAAGGAGGTTATGTTTTCACCGGTGTTTATTTGTCTGTTTGTCTGTCTGTCTGTCTGTGTACAACATAGCTCAAAAAGTACTGTACAGATTTTGATAAAATTTTCGGACAGTGTGGGTATTAAGACAAGCAACAGATGATTAAATGTTGGTGGTGATCTGGAACACCATCTGGAATGTTGGGTCACCCTTGGAGGAGGTCTGCGTTCTCTGAGTGCTTTTCTAGTTTAATTACTGTGTTACACTTTTTTTTTCAAAACAACATTCAGACATGCTGGGGTCACCTTAAAGCTATTGCAGAGGTGGAATATTTTTCATGTCTTTTGTTGTGTTGCATGGGCTTTGTCCCAACAGCTGTAAATAATTTACTGAATGTAAGATTTGCTTAGGCAATGCAGAGTCATCATGTAATATCACTGAACCGTTTGAAATGATATTTCCTACATTGGATAAAACAGATAGTAACAGGTTAGCCTATGTAGTGTAAAATACAAGTAGACATAAAATCAAGGGATGATGGTGAAAAAGGTCTGTTATAAATATAATAGCAATGGTCCATTATCAAGAAATATTAGATTGTTGAAATGAAAGGAGCACTCCATAGCATTATAAAGAGCTAGAATTATGATACGGCTCTCAAGAATGCTGCGTGAGGTTCCATTCACTTTGAGCGGGCCTTCCCAACATTCAGAGGGTAGTTATATCTGTATAATCCCTGCTGTCAATGGCAACGTTTTTTTTTTTTTGCTTCAAATTCACATCCGCATTTTAGTCCGTGATCAGTCACTTATCACATTGGAACTTTGTTGAAAGGGAAAGGAGATCAGCTGTGTCTAAAGATTGCTTCAAGTTCAAGTTGTGTTGCGAACTATTCAGATGTAAAGTCCCAGACGGACTTGCATTCAGGATGGTTACTCTTTTCAGGACGGTTACTCTTGAACGCCTATTTCTATGAAGTACAGTAGGATAGATTGATATTAGGCAAAAGTAGTAGTTGTATAGTGTAGTTATACTAGTTTACTATCCAGAGTAAGCCTAACTAATAAGCTCTCCATTTTCCTTGCCAGTTTAGGGTTCATTTAGTAGTTAGCTCATAGATATTAGCCTCATTACAATTGTTTACCAACATTAAAGCTAATTACTGGAAACCTTCGACCATCCTGAACTAAAGGCCTTCTGGGACTTTAGGTGGGTCGTGCACCCTCTTTGACACTTTTGTGTGAAGTTTTCTCTCAACGTTTTGACAAGAAGCCATGTAATAAGTGGGGTAATGTATTGTCCGCCGGTCATTATAGGAAAATATTTCCCTTCAAGATGAACACAAAACACAGACACAAATCTGATGGTAAATATTTTACTATAATGACCAGCGGACAATACATTACCCCTTACATATACTGCAGTATTTATACTGCACTTTATTACACTATTGCACTTTCAACTTAAAATAGTGCAGTTTTTATGTTAGCAATATGCACTCTGTGTTAGTTTCTTTCATTGTGTTGTAGCTTGAATGTTATCCTCTTTTGTAAGTTGCTTTGGATAAAAGCGTCTGCTAAATGTTAAAATGTAAATGTAACGTAAATGTACATAGCGGCTGTCAGCAGTAATCTAGGCTATTTACATGAGGAATACAAATAGCATGTTAGAGTATGCAACATTAGGCCTTACTCCTGGTGTTGTAAAGAAATGCAATAACTTGCAGAGCACCATTTTCAATTTGATCCAGTAAATTTGGATGGATATAAAACTTAATCGGTTTAAACATGCAGAGGCAAGTATTTTCAGTCACTTTAATGTAGATTCCAAAAAGTGTCCTTCATGTCCCCCTATACTGAGTCTAGCCTACATATTTGATTTCCCTGTATTGTGGAAGACTAGTCTTATTCTCAGATTAGGCTACTAAATAATGCCTCTGTACATTTGTAAATGCCCGATTATATCTTACTATATGCTGGTAGATACTGTTCTAAACTTGCTCTGTTATCTCAGAAACTGTGATCCTAAAGTGAAATATTTTTAAATGTCAAACATTTTCTAACGCTTCTGTTAAATATTTAACTAAGAGTAATACAGCCCTGAGTTTGCTTTTCTCAAAGTGTTGAGTCTTACTTAAAGTCTAACAGTGAATGTGTTGCCGTGGGAACATGTTGTACATTGTGCTGCTCCAGTAAACCTAGTAAACCTAGGACTAGTTTTTTGTTTACTAGATTAACAAAAGGTTATAGAAGAATCTAAATCTTCAACATTAGAACCATCAAATGGGTTTTTATTCATGCTGCACAACCTAATGTGCTGTGCATTGGCCTGCGTCTTTAATAACTAAGGGACTTATGAATTCGCACTGTTGAGCCTGCATGACTTACAGTCTTTAATTGAGTTCAGATATTGGGCTCTGTCATAACTAATCTGTACCCAGGGTCCTTAACAATAGGGCGATGTCTGTGAGACCGAAGTTATGGAATGCCGTGGCCTTTTTGACCAGAGCTAGATAAGATGGCGTGATGAAAAATACCAGACGCTTGTGAAATCAATGGAAACTTTTACTGTCAGCAAATTCAAGCCATTTTTCTTTTTTCGCTCCTTTAGTTCAGACATTGTAGAGATTAATTGTAACCTGTATAAAATTGCTTCACATTAATGTGCCATAATCTGGGGGCACCTTTTAATATGGTGTGGAAAATGAGAAGTAATTCAGAGCATATTGGAGTTGAGGGGGATAAGAGTAAAGAGATCTATGACTACTTCACATGCCCGTGCTTTTCAGATGAGCCGCTGTTTCTAGAAGGGTTTCTGCAAAGTCTAATAAAAGTCCTAAAAAGTTTATAATTTAAAATATGAATGTAAGGCCTAAAACAGTCTTGTGTAGTGAAATGTAGTGAAACATTGTGCAGTATGTTTGAAATACATTTAGGTCTTAAATTGGTTTGGAGTTGTGAATTATTACTGCAGATGCACCAGTGCAGTGCATTTCATTAGGGCCATGCCATTTGCTTGAAGTGCGTCTTCTATTTGAGGGGAAGTTGACAGTTTTTTCATGTGAAGTTGGTAGTTATAGTCTATAGCATCATTAAAAATTATATCCTATGGACATAGAATCCATAAATTTCCCATTAAATCCTACAAACCTGTGCATTTTCTTTGCCTGGAAAGAGCGTCATGTTGGTCTAATTGATCATAATCATTTTAAAAAGGTCTTAAAAAGTTTTTAATTTAAGTTGTTGAAACCTGCAGAAACCATGTCTAGTGAACTGGGAGATTGCAGAGGTTGTAGCTTACTGTTCTTGAAAAAAAAAAGTCAACACCTTGACCCTGGAGTAGTTAAGGACCACACACAAGATTTACGTAATGGTCAGATGTAGCATTTTTCTTCAGAAATAAAAAATAAAAAACTCATGAAATCATTACCTTCAACAACACTGGCGTTATTCTTTGACAAATTATATTTGGTATGTAATAATCTTTTTCACTTTGAAAAAGCCCATTGGAAGACAGCACTGTAGATCACAAGCATATTCATCATCTTTTCAATTCCAGCTGGTTAGAGAGTTGACTAAAGCAGTGAACTTTAATTAACACTTGGCATTTAGGTAGGTCCTTCACTGAAGCTAGGAGTGTCCAATTTCATGAGGGTAAAGTGCAGATTTTGTTCACAGATTTTCCTTCAGGGAGTGAAATTAATCAGACTAGACCCATGCCACTCCATTAGAGTCCTTCACCAATGATGGATCATGTGTTAAAGCATCGTAAAGGTGTTAAAGGTGAATTGACCCATCACATAATGTAGCTCATACCTTCAGTTAAAGATAGGGTAAATACCAGCCAGGAAAGGGACAAAGGCCCATGGGAGATTTCAGGGTTTTTTGTAGTCCAGACTGAATAATGATCCTTTTTATTTTTCAGTTTCTCTGTTATTGGTTTTCTTGGCCAAGTTGGATTCTGAGCTGAATTTATTTGGTATGCTGGTTTACTTCTGGCCACATCCCCTCTGCTTTATCCTAAATGGAGACAGCTAAAAGCTGAATATTGCTTCTTTAGCAACGCAAACTGACCTCACACAAAGAACATTGGGGCAATGGCAGAGTAATGGTTAAGGAAGCTGGCTAGCATGCTAATAGCCTGGAAATTGTTTTGAGCAAGACATTTAACCCTAACTTGCTCTAGGAGAGACTGGCCCTTGAGTAATTAATAGCTGACAAATGTAAGTTGCTTTGGATAAAGGTTAGCAAGGTTCACTCTTTGGCCTACACAGTGTGCTAGTTATTGATGCAGGTCTTTGGTTGATTAATTTATTCAGAGTGAAAGGGTGTCACACTGAGTCTTACAAGTAATTCTCAGAGTTCCCAGAAAGGGATAGACACTTCTAAGGGGTCCAGTGAGCCAGAAAAAAGGATCTAGCAATCCATTAGGAAATTAATAATCAGACTGAATTGATATTGTGTCCCCTCATCGGACACACCAGGATACAAACAGGGTTGGATAGGGAGTGCCTCTGCTGTCTGTCAACAGGTCTTTAGGGGATTAAGTTGCCCTACCAGAGTAGGCTGACCCACCCTTTCAGAATGATAAAGGCACGACATCATATTTGTAGTACTTTCAGGTGAAACATCCATAGATGACCTAGAAATGGAAACAGAAGGCTAAAAAACAACTATATTGACTTATTGTCAAAACTGCCTAAGAACTGTGCTGATCATATCCTCTGACGTTACTATGCAAATCAAATCATACTGTCGAGGCGGCTTTCTTAATATGTATGTGTGACCACTGTATTAAATATGGTAGAAGTAAATGCAAAGCTGATTTGAGGATGACGCAAAACTTATAGTCTTCCATGGAGTTAGCACATAACAGCCTTAACCATTTTGCTTCAGTTTATATCACCAGGAATGGAGAGTATGCTTTCAAGATTACTGTCTTGCCCTGACCCCTGACTAGACATCCTGTTAGCAAGCCACAGGAAATGAAAGATGAGAATCCCTAGTGAGGTGTCGCTGCTGTTCGCAAGGCCTGGTAGCCTAATTGGTAGAACTGCTACATGAGCCTTAATTAATTCATCATGGATGTTTCGGTAGCTCAGTCAGTAATAAGCACAGAAGTTATTTCCACTTGGGTGGTCTTCTGTTGGACCAATGAAATATCAAATTGATTCTCATGGAGTGTAACCCACTGGCAAAATAGTCGGAACAGTTTTGGAAAACTGAGCTCATCCAGAATACATTGATCAGTGTTATTATTTCCATACATTTGGCTACTGTTGCTATTTGCTATTTTGTACAAAGTTAGTACATACCCTGAATCCCTCAGGTTTTCATTTTAGAAATGCCCTAGATGTTCATATCATAACTAAATGTAGCTGTCACAACTTAATGAAATCATGTGCATTGGAAGAGCAGGACAGTAAATCCCTGAACCTTTTCCAAAGGCTATTACATAAGAGTATGAAAATAGACTTCTCAGGAAATAATAAAACTACTGTTTAGGCCGGGTGGAGGTTTTGACAGTATTGTTTTCTTGTCCTGGGGGTAAGGAAGATGGGGGGGGGGAGACGGGACACTAGTGAGAAGGAAATCCTGAGCCTAAGCAAGTAGCCTGAAGGACATGCTCTTACAACAGGACCCATCGTTACTTCATATTGTATGGAGCCATGCCTAAAAGTTGTCAGAAAATTTCACTTCCGTATAAATAAACAAACACAACAGAGTGACTAACTTCATTTTGTTAGATAAGCCTCTTGAGAAGTCTGTTTAAATGGAAGTCACTGTGCCAGTGGCCTTTCTATGACACTTTTCATCAGAATCTAGGCTAATTTCATCAAAACTGTATATTACTATATTTAATATTAACCATTTCTGCTCATTTTTTGGGCTAGTGCGTGGTTTTGCCCATTTTTCTGTAAGGGTATAGGGTGTCCCAATAAAATTAAGAGGAAGGGGAAGTGCTTTTCAACCCTTCTATCCACCCGTTAAAATGGAGGGAGGTAAGGTGCAGACTTCAAATGAAGTGTAAGATGATTACCCAGAAATTGTGAATATTCACGGCGGTAGTCCAGAAAATAGTTGAAGGAAGAAGATAGCCAGTTTGGGAAAAGATGAAGATTTATATAGACTAATTTTTGGGGAAATCGGCAGCCCACAACCATGTGCGCTACGTTCCAGATTGGCTGTAGGCCTACGCCAGTTTGCATGAAGTGGTGTCCCATTTCATAGATCTATATTTCTACCCCTAACACTTCTCACTTCTGCGTTGAAGGGTATCTCCCTTTGGAGGCCACTCAAAAGTGCTAGTGTTGAAATGGGACTGGGCCCAAAACATGGACAGAGAAAAAAAAAAGTCTGATCATGTCAAAGGTAATCATCAGATTTTTTGTTTTGTTTTGTTTATCAGCTATAGTTATTTCCATTGCTGTGTATTGTTTACCACATGTCAATCATTTTCTGAGTGCCAGAAGAACTAAATTTGACTGACACTTGAGATGGGAGAGACCGCAAGATACATGCCTTAGAGGCTGTACTTTGGTGGATGACATTGAAAAGTCACAATTGACTAGAGAGTGGTGGTGCTCTCATGGTGCAATAGAGTGAAGACAATAAATAATTTTAGGAAGTGTCACATTTAAAAACAAAACATTATAAAAATCTGTGGCATAATCATCAGTTATTTAAGATCCTGGAGGGGTTTTAGCAACTGTAATATTTGTGATCACCAGTCTGGAGACTAGTGATGTATTAGCTTTTGTCTACCATGAAAGCAAGCTCCTTCTTTGTCTCTTTACACTGGCTGCTTATGTAATTTTCAGCAGTCATGGGGCTGTGTGGTTTGACTGTTAACGACTCCATGGAGAGTGCCATTGTTTTTTTGTTTTTTTTCTCAGTCCTCATTAAAGCCTGAGAAGTATTCGAATGTACACTGGAAGCATGGGAGTGTTAGCAGGAGATGTGATCATACACTGAATATGTCCCCAATGAAATCAAGTGCTGATTTTCCACACAGAAAGCAAGATGATCATAGGCTATATAACTAAATTATCTGGCCTCTGATGTTTTCTCTCTCTTTTTTTTATTTTCCTTGTAATTTTGAAAATTACTGTTAGGTCTATGTTATGATCTGACGTGGAGAAGCAGAGTGCTCTCCAACTGACTATGCCTGCTAATGAAACTAAAATCCCACACTCACTTGTATGAGATCCACACATGAAGGTTATCTAAAATCTTTTTAATATTAGCAGTTGTCCATAACCATTTGTCCATTTGTGTTTTCAAAGCAAAAAAAAGTCATGCACTAGGTTGAAGGGCAGACCTGAAGGTGGCCAGCCTATTCCCTCGAACTGCGATTGACTTCACAGGAAATGGTATTTGCTGTTAACGTCCCATGACTGATTTTCCAGTTGACCTTCAATCACCCCTAGGCTAAAATGCATAGAATTTCATGTTAAGTCTAGGGGAACATACAAAGGTCAATGGAGCCATGTCACAATGACAACACTGGAGACTACAGTGTCTCTGCCAACAGTGTGTTACACTGGCTGCACGTAGTGCGTGCTGGCTGGAAAGGTTTCTGACATCCACCCACCTGAGCAGAGGTGAAGTGGAGGATCCGGTGGAGCGGCACAAGTTGCATCTTGGGAAATGTCATGGATGCAGCAGGCTAACATGATGAGATGTGTGGGCTAGATGCTCCCGGGGAGAATCATCACAGGCTACCCACAATGCCTTGTGACAGGCACCCTCAGTGAAGCAGCACAGTTAGTCCTAGAGAGGGGGGCATCCGCAGCTCTCATTCCTCAGCAATAGGAGAGTGACTCGGAGAGCAATGAAAACAAACAGCGTTCCTCTAGAAGCCTAAGACGACCGTTTTTCATCTCTTTTGACGGCTGCTATTTACATCATTCATAAACCTCAACTTGACCTCCTGGTTCATAACATTCAATGCAGTCTGTGGTGTGTTAACTGTAGAGCAGTAGACTGACTGTATTAAAACATAAAGGAAAAAGTACCCTGTGTTTACTTTGTCGGACTATACCTTCTGATCACTGAAAAATGTCGACTACTTATTTTATTTTTTCTCTTTTACTTGCTTGGTCCTCAAAGGTCAAACTGATTGTAGTCTACATTTTACTTCCTATTCCAACCAACCCATTTATACAGTTCAGATATTTAACGCCTCTGTGGAAAGTGGGTGGCTCCCCTGCCTTGTGACTTTCCTGGAAAGTGACAGCATTGATGGTAACCACAGTTGTTTTCCCTCCACAGTACAGTTCATTATACTGCAGGCCACAAGAATGTCACTGAGTCTGACGAGCCCTCTTTGTATGTCTCAAAATTCATAACAAGACTACAAAAGTGTAGTGCACTTACATATAGCATATAGGTGGGAGGAGCAAAATTATGAAGTGTAGTATTGTCTGTCACGTTATTTTGGAACAAATTAATGTGACAGAGCAGTGGCAAATATATATATATGCACCCACACATATTAATAATAATATAATACAATAATTATATATATATATGAAAAATAAATATACTCTATATTGAAATACTTGGCACATTAATTATATATATATATTGTAGGATGGCACAACACCTTGTTCTTCTCTTGCATCACAGGGCACAGGAAGTCAGAGTCAAAAAACACATGTACTACACCAAGGTGGCAGCAGAGACATTAGATATAAGGGAGAGGCAAACAGCTCAAGATCGAATCACGATAAATAAATTGTACATAATCATACTAATATACTGTCAAACCAGATACTGACAGTATCAATGTCCGTCCTGTAGCAGTTCTCACCACAGCTACAGGTCCTGTGGCATTGGCCAGTTGTTCTGTATCCACTCGTAGAGCTGTATCTTTTTTGGCCAACAAGCATGGAGAGGCCCTTGCAGAGTACTGCATATGTGCACCAACCCAATGCTCCTCATAGAACAGGGAACGCACACTGTGGCCAGCACACACTGGCAGTTTTTTTTATTTTTTTTTTTTTAACTTTTCACTTTTGAAGAGCCTTTTACCTTCATATAGCACATTTCTGTATCTACTGCCTGAAGCTTAATGTAGCGTAATTCTCTACATGCATAATTCTTTATCTGTTAAGAAGGTGCCATTTTTGTTTATGGCAAAAAAGTCATTTTCATGTTAAAAACATGCACCAACCATGACATCTGTGATTCTGGCTGCACAGAAGCCTAATGTTTCTGCAAGTCATGAATTAAATTGTAGTTTGCACTGTGGAATGGAGCATACTGAAAAAAGATACAGTGGTCTGTCTGCATTGCATGGCTGAAATATACAAATTGAAACTGACACATAAACCATAGCATTTCCTTTTTTCTGTGGCATTTGTTTTAACTGAGCTTTCTAAATGGGGAATATTTATCCTCAGGCATCATGCTTTGAGTTATGTGTAAACAACAGAAGTAGTCATAACTGTCATTTGTGACAACTTCAACTAATGAATTATTAGTATAATTAATTAGCAAGTGCTTAGAGCTTCCCCTTGATGGTACATTGCTGAAATAAAAATAAATAATTGGCTTAAGTGGCTTCCTAATTTACAGAAGACTCTTAGGCATGTGGAAATAAACAAGTTATGTATCCGAGTGTAATACACTTGACATTCTTTCCCTCATTATTAGTATTCACTAGCGAAACTTTGTACATTTAGCCATTTATATCTATTAATGATTCATTATCAGTTCACATGCAGCTATTCCACAATGTCATCAGTGGTAAAATTTTGAACTCTTTTTCAGGATGCTTCAAGGCAGCGAAAGGAAAGGAAGAAAACTGTGTCATTCAGCAGTATGCCCACAGAGAAGAAGATCAGCAGTGCCAGCGACTGCATCAATGCCATGGTGGAAGGGTCCGAGCTAAGGAAAGTGCGGTCCAACTCCCGCGTGTACCATCGGTACTTCCTTCTGGACGCCGACATGCAGTCTCTCAGATGGGAGCCCTCCAAGAAGGAGTCTGACAAGGCCAAGATCGACATCAAATCTATCAGAGAGGTGCGAACTGGCAAGAACACAGATACCTTCAGAACCAACGGTGTTTCTGATCAGATATCAGAGGATTGTGCATTCTCCATCATCTATGGAGAGAATTATGAATCCCTTGACTTGGTTGCAAATACAGCAGATGTGGCCAATATTTGGGTGACGGGGCTCAGGTATCTCATATCGTATGGGAAACACACATTAAACATGATTGAAAGCAGCCAGAACAACATGCGCACATCCTGGCTTAGTGAACTATTTGAGGAGGCTGATGTCAATGGCAGCAAACACATTAGTTTGTGCACTGCTGTGCAGTTGATCAAAAAGTTAAACCAGGGCCTCAAAAACGTCAAGATTGAGCTGAAGTTCAAAGAATTGCACAAACTGAAAGAAAACATTGGGAGTGACGTGAGTCTGGAAGAGTTCACCGAGGTCTTTCATGACCTTTGCACGAGACCAGAAATTTACTTTTTGCTTGTCCAGTTCTCTAGCAACAAGGAATTCCTTGATACTAAAGATTTAATGATGTTTCTGGAGGCAGAACAAGGCATGGCCCAAGTCAGCGAGGACACCAGCCTGGAGGTCATTCAGAAATACGAGCCTTCCAAAGAGGGCCAACAGAAAGGCTGGCTCTCCCTTGATGGATTCACCAATTACCTCATGTCGCCCGACTGCCACATTTTTGAACCAGAACAAAAGACTGTTTGCCAAGATATGAACCAGCCACTGTCTCATTATTACATCAATGCATCCCATAATACTTACCTGATTGAGGATCAATTCAGGGGACCCTCTGACATCACAGGATATATCCGTGCCCTAAAGATGGGCTGCCGTAGTGTAGAGCTAGATGTTTGGGATGGGCCCGACAATGAGCCGGTCATTTACACAGGACATACGATGACCTCACAGATTGTCTTCCGCAGTGTTATAGACATCATTAACAAATACGCATTTGTTGCCTCTGAATACCCTCTGATACTCTGTTTGGAAAACCACTGCTCCTTAAAGCAACAGAGAGTCATGTTTCAACACCTCAAAAAAATACTGGGAGATAAACTCTACACAGATGCCCCAAAACCAGAGGACAGCTACCTGCCCTCTCCCACAGCCCTGAAGGGCAAAATTCTTCTGAAGGGTAAGAAGTTGCCCCCTTCGTGCACAAGTTCAGAGGGTGAGGTGACTGATGAGGATGAAGGAGCTGAAATGTCCCAGAGAATGAGCATCGATGGTAGTGAGCAGCAGACCGTGAGCCCTCCCAAGAAGTTTCAGCTCTCCAAAGACCTCTCGGACCTGGTAACTTTGTGTAAATCCATTGAGTTCAAGGACTTCCCTTCTGCATTTCAGAACCAGAAGCACTGGGAGCTTTGCTCATTTAATGAGGTTTTTGCTAGTCGATGTGCCACAGACTTCCCTGGGGACTTCGTCAACTACAACAAGAAATTTCTAGCTCGTGTGTACCCTAGTCCAATGCGTATAGACTCTAGCAATATGAATCCTCAGGACTTTTGGAAATGTGGCTGCCAGATTGTGGCCATGAATTATCAAACTCCTGGTCTAATGATGGACCTGAACATTGGCTGGTTCAGACAGAATGGTAATTGTGGCTATGTTCTGCGGCCAGCCATTATGAGGGAACAGGTGTCTTATTTCAGCGCCAATACTAAAGATTCAGTGCCCGGTGTCTCTCCCCAACTCTTGCACATTAAGATCATCAGTGGACAAAATTTCCCTAAACCCAAGGGCTCAGGTGCCAAGGGAGATGTTGTGGATCCATACATATACGTAGAGATCCATGGCATTCCAGCAGATTGTGCTGAGCAAAGGACTAAAACTGTCAATCAAAATGGGGATAATCCCCTTTTCGACGAGAGTTTTGAATTTCAAATCAACCTCCCGGAGTTGGCGATGGTACGATTTGTGGTGCTGGATGATGACTACATTGGGGATGAGTTCATTGGCCAATACACGATTCCATTTGAATGCCTGCAGCCAGGCTTTCGGCACATTCCACTTCAGTCTCTCACTGGAGAAGTCCTCCCTCATGCCTGGCTTTTTGTGCATGTGGCCATAACCAACCGCCGTGGTGGGGGCAAACCCCATAAGAGAGGTCTGTCAGTGAGGAAGGGTAAGAGGTGTCGCGAGTATGCCACTATGAGGGTGCTACTCATAAAGACCGTGGATGATGTCTTCAAGACTGTCACACTGCCACTGAGAGAGGCTACAGACCTCAGAGAGAACGTGCAGGTAATGATTTACATACTAAGCACCCTCATTTCGTTTCTTAAAGACACAGTCATGTCACACTGCAAAACTGTCTTGTGGACTCACTGTTAGGAGCGGTGAATGATCCTCTTACTTTTTTTGAGGGCACAGTGTCTTTGGTCTTCATGAAAATTATCCTAGTGTCAAGCACAGATCACAGCCAGCTCTACTTCAAAAGGCCCTGTGCATCTGTGTTGTGAACCCCTTTGGCAAGGCAAAACAAGACCCCTTGGCTTGATTTAATCAAAGCTGAAATAACCTAATCCCTTCATGTTGTGCAGCTGACAAGACAGAACTAAAGGAGACTTCAAAGCAGAATGGTGTTGTGGTAAGATACCACACTAGGCAATTCGAAGTGGGCTCTATTCAGAACCACAGGTGGCTCTTAGCAGCTTATCCAAATTTCTTTTAATATTTAAAATGGAAAAACTCTTATGTAGTTCTTACCGGGCATGGCTGCAAGTAGTGTATCTGTCAGTAATACATCACCAAAGAACATTAAGCTGTCTAAAGAATGGGAGTGTTACTGTCATAAAATTCACAGTGACTATGAAAACATTGGGAAAGCAGGATACACTCTTATTCTCTCACTCTCTCACTGAAGCCCAAAGATATTGCTTTCTCTCCTCACTCTTCCAGAACAGAATACCAATTTCTAACACTTTTTATATTAGCCGTGCCACATACAACATTCATCTGAGATCTGGTTCTTTTGAAATCCCTCAAACATTCGGCAAGTTCCTCAGGGCAGTCACAGTTCCCTTGGTGTGTGTTTCCTGACATGGTTTCTGTGCTTGGCGTTTCATAAGACATTGTCTATAAGAGTTTATTTTTTTAGCTTTGTTTACATTGTATTTTCCATTCAAAAAACAAGCAGCTAACCATCAGACTTCAAAGATATCTTTATCTTTTTTTCCTCCCACTGTTTATCCTAGACATTGTTTATGCTGTGTTTAAATCTGGCTCCCTGTAACTGTGTATGTGTGCAAGCATTGCTATTGTACAGTATTACAGGCACGTCAGACGTACTAACATCTAGTGGTTCAGTGCTTTCATGGGGAACGCATGTGCAAACCACTTCCTGTTACAGCTCTTGTTGATTTAGAGATCAAAGCTGTTGCATTTAAGGAAACTGGCAAATTTACTACATAGTAAAAGTGGCCTTACAATTACTCAAGATGAACAGACTGTTGCATGGGAAATGTAGTTAAATTGTAATATCTTGAATTACTATATGCCAGTGCAGTACTACAATTGTGTTTAATGTTAATGGTAATTGGCATTTATTTATTTAATATAATATCCATTTGTTATGAACAGCTAATGGTAGTTATACAAACATCTAATGTACATTTGAAGCTTTTATACAAAACCAGGAATGCAATGCAGTACTACAGTTGTGCCAGTGCAGTACTACAGTTGTGCATGCAGTACAGTTGTGCATGCTACAGGTGTCACATGTTGTGTGTCTTTGACCCTGCAGAATGCAATAGTGTCCTTCAAAGAGCTTTGTGGTCTGTCGGCGGTGGCCAACCTGAAGCAGTGCATACTAGCTCTGTCATCTCGACTGACAGGGCCTGAGAACACACCTGTCCTGCTGTTTAACCTGAAAGACCAGTACCCCTCCATGGAGCCCCAGGGTGTTCTCCCGGAGGTCCTGAAGAAAGTTGTTTCGGCCTATGACACGGTGAGATGCTTATTGAGTCGACCTGAAATGCTTGAAAAAGAACACATTATGTCACCACAAAGTGCACACATTTTTATGAGAAACGGCTGTCGGGAAGCAATCAGCAAACCTTATTTGCGTTGCATGGTCAGCAAAGATATCAGTCAGGACACACAACAGCAGATTCAGATGTTGCCCTATTTTGTCATCTGAGCTCTTTTGACAAGGGGTCAAAGGTAGAGCTTTGGCAGATTTTTGATTATTTCAAGCATGCTGCCTGGATAAGAGGACTGATGTTGCGTTGAATAATAGAGATGCTGTTTACACAGTAGACTGTTGTTACGTAAGGTCATTTCAGCCACTCCAATATTGATTTATAATGCCTAAATGCTTACACTGAACATTGACTGGCCTCTTGAATATATTATGCTATTCTAAACTAAAAAAAACTAAATATGATGTAGCAAAATGTGTTTTTTATTTATCATTAAATAAGACCAGAGAGCTACATTATCCTAACTGATAGGTCCAGTTTGAGGTCAGGCTTGACGAGTAGATAATTCACCCAACACCCAATATGCAAATGCTGACATTTCCCTTCACAAAGAATGTATTTTTTCTACACAGAGAAGAGTTTGCGGAGGTTACAAATGGGTGCATATTGCTTTAACATTGGAACAGCAGAGGTTAGAGGACTACAGCCTGACACAGACTTCCATTAACATCACTTTGAATCCCATTTACTTAATGTGGCCATAATGGATCCCTATCTAGAGTCGACACGGCACACTTTGTTCAGACACTACAGGGATGTCTCGGAAAATGTTAATTGTTCAATAGGGGGAGAGGCAGTGTGTATAAATAGCTTTACTCCAAATGCCTACTCAATTTATAGTTATTTAGACTGTGGCAAGTGAGTGAGTAAGGGACTCAGTCACTCAAGCAAAAATGTATGATATGGATTCAGTCAGCAGAACAGTGTTCATCTGATGAATTTGACATTGTAATAGTCAAATAGTAGAAGTGGATGTTTATTCATCAGCCAAAATATAGAACAAATATTAAAGATTAAAGAAAACTGTAAGGTCGTGAGGATAACAATAGAAGTTAAGTTGCCTGGAGATTAGACATTAGAGAATGGTTTAGGACAGTGATGCTCTATACAAAGATTATTTGAAAGACATTGAGTGAAATATTTAATACTAAAAAATGGAATATAACATGGAATACAGCCCAAGATGCATTACTGTAGCATGGTTATGTGAAGAGATGCACTTGCCATGAACCCAGACCAAAAATCACTGTGTGAGGGGGTATACATTCGGCAATAGCCAGCGACTGTTCTGCATTTTAGCAGAGACACACTGGATTGTGGTCTGAAATTCCCTACTGGATCATTAGTCAACTGACTGACAATGGCAAGACACGGTCACTGCCATGAAACAAGGCTTTGTTGATGGGATTTAACCAAGAACAATGGGTGGCGACGAACAAAAAAACTACATCAAAAGGACACTACCAGAGTTCAGAGCTCTGCAGCCACTTTTTATGTCTCTACCTCTGAACAGTTTGATCGGGGCAGTCCTAAACATTACAGCTTGGTCTCATGCAACTCGCTGGTCTGGAAAAACACAGGCTACATCAGAACGGCGCTCTGCATTCTTGTGCAGTAACGGCTCCTGGAGAACCGGATCCTGGCTCGTCGTGCTCCAGCACACACTGTGCCAGGGAGACGTGCTGCAGGGTTCCCATCCTCCGCCCACTGTGCCTTTGCTCTATAAATACCCCTGTTGTGGTGGGCCTGCCACCAAGGCTGTAATTTCTTCACCCATTAGTAGTGTAATCACAGTGGGCATGTCAGCCTTGAATCTGGAGCTGCAGCTGTGGAATGTCACAAACAGCCCCCTTCATGCAAAGCTGATGCCACACCCCCCCACCCCACAGCAGCCCCTCCCCCTCCCACCCTCCACCCAGCAGTGAGTCTTCCTGGCTCTCAGCAGGAGTGTGTAACGCATCTGACCTGCGTGATGAAACTGCTGAAACTACTGGCTGTTTGCCAGCTCCACCCTCTTGTTTTACCCTAACATGCTGACCTCAGGCAGATGGGTCACTCCTTTTTGACTGTGCTATTGCTGTGCTATTGCTCAAGAGAAGGTTTCCTCCTTTCCCCTGAGCTGTTTTTTGTTGTTTGTTTTTCTGTTTTCCCTCACTTGCACTTGTTCTTATCTGACTGTTTTAGACCTTATGTAAACTGCACTGCTGCAGTTTAAGTTGGTATTGAATATATTGATCTAAAACTGAAAAGTCATTTGCTGAAGCATCGTCACAAACATCTGAGGCCTCATTCAGACCGCAGTCAGTACGTGAGGAGGTACTTCATGTCTCTAGTTATTATCTTCTCATAAATTTGATTTGATTTCTCCTCATAAAATGCACTCCAACACGAGTTTGTCGCTAATGATTTTGAAGTTATGGTTTTGATCCGGACAGCTGGACAGTTGACTTGATCTCTTGCTTGATCTCACTTCCAGCACCAATGGACACAGCCTCTACTCCCTGGCTGTGATACATAGAAATGCACTCCAGAGCCGTCCTCGTTTTTTCCTCGTTTCTCTCTCTTGGCAGACACAGAGGACACCATGCGCTTTTTATACTTGACCCTCTGGTGCTCTATGGGAATGAATGAATCAGTTAGAGAGACATTCTTTGTGTAACGAGCCATACCTGTAGCACTAATTGAACAGGAAGTGGAACAGTCATGCCAGCTTGGTCAGGATCATGCTCAAGTCCTTTTAGACTATAGATTATACATGCCTCCAGTCAAAACGTAATGGCAAAAGACAGGAAGCATTCTCATTGATTGATAAATTGGCTTGACACTGACCATTTAGATTGGCCTCACTGAAATGAATGTGATCACATTTCTGACGAAAGCATCGGGTAATTTTATTTTAGTACCAGAAACATTTTGCTCAAAGTAGGACATACTTTGAGATGTTACTTTTGAGAGGCGTAAACGGATTCCCAAGGCCTCTGGTTCCCTGATAAGAACCACCATGGGAACTTAAAACAGTCTGGAGGTCAACAAGAGTGTGTGCAGTCAATTCAAGTGAAAAATAACCTTGGCAGATAAATGACACTCTTTACACGGCAGTAAAAGTTCAGGCGGTTCGGCTGAAGCATAGCTCAAACTATCATCTCATAGCAGGACCACAGTTATTTACACACATTCATTTGTGCCTCTATCTGAGGAGGCTGTAGTGTGGACGATTCTTTTCTTTATTTATGATGTTATTACCAGATATCTGGCACTGAAGTATATTTTGGGGGGGGAAGTGTGAAGTCCAGGAATTGGTTTCTGGTACAAGGCAAAATCTATTGACTCTGGAGCCATTTGCAATCACAATTTAGCTGCCATTTTGCGAGCTGACACCCACAGGGCTTCAGTCTGTGGTACTAAACATGTCTAGTAATCATTTTAAAATACTATCCCCATCCTTCTCAAATTTGAAAGGGAAACCATGGTTACCTCAGGTCATTTTGTTGGAGTGGCTGATGAATGAAAACATGGTCTTGTCCACTACACTAAATACATGCTATTATTATGTTTTCTCTGTCCATCATCTCTGTAGATGATCCAGACCAGTAAAACACTGTTGGAAAATTCAGAGGCGGTCTGTGAGAGGATACTCTATACACAGAAAGCAGGTGAGTGAGGGAGCAAGTGAGCATGTTTGTATGTGTAGGTGCATCTGTTTGGGGAAAAGAGATTGTATGGGGGTGATGAATTTCAAGTCTCAGAACTGATGAGCTACACTATGAATGGGTTCACAGAAATATCAAAAGAGAGCACACTAATTATCCATTGTTTATTACAGAAGTATTATTCAGATGTTTCTTTTGTTTTTTGTCTTCTACCTGTGTGAAGCTCTGCTTTGAATCATGTTTCAAATAGTGATTATCACTTCAATTAAAAGCTTTGCAATTAGGCCTTGGTTTGCTGATGTCCAGGTTTGTGTGTGTGTGTGTGTGTTTACTATTGTTATCAAAGTAGCCTCAAAATGACATTCAGATATTAGTGATTCAGCAATGGGTGATTAATTCTCTTTAGGTGTTATATGGGGTTAGGAATTGACACGATTTTAACAACATTGCTGCTTATTTTTTTCTCCTCCTTCCTTATTCTTTTCTCCTTCCTTACAGTAGAGCAGGTAGTCTACACAGATTTTCATTATCAACACATGATCCTATAATGTAGCTTATTACTGCGGAGGCCATAGCAAGGGACTGAGGGAAACAGTCAGGTCAGTTGGGGACTATGGAGCATGACCAGGGTCATGGACCTCTGCAGATGCAATGTGCCATAGCCACACATTTGGAAATGTTGATGAATGAATCATCATCTAATGTTGATTTGTATTAGAAAGGAGGACTGATACAGTAACGACAACACAACTGACACAATTGATTCTTGATGGTAAAGGTTTCTGACATAATATCCCTCACAATATCTGTATATCAGAAGACTCAAACACGTTTTCCCTCCAATCCCCTCGGATGTAGTAACATTTGATTCGTCTCCTTATCAGTAAAAAGCATATTGTTATTATTACTTTTCAGTGAGTGCATTGACAGTAAAGTATCCATAGTGTTACTATTTCATCTGCAAGCAGAAAATGAGTGGATGCATTGATCCACTTTTCAACTGTGATAGAACGTAGGCTCAGTCAGATGTCAAAATTCATTTGACCGTTCAGTCTCCTTGACTTTACTGTTAGTGAGGGTTAGTTTCAAAGGACTCACAGGTTGTGCTAAAGTCAGTATGCTCATTCAATAAAGCAAAACATTCTCAGACATATGTATTAAAAATACATATTATATCATAGCCAATATCTTTATCTCCCAGCCAGCGTCTTCCTTCCATACATACGCAAACATCAATGTTAGGCTACATTTGCAGTAAATCCCTGCGTTTAAAAGGGTGGCTTTGATGCTCGGGAGATGACTCGGGATGAGTAGTGGTCTCTAGTTACTGCTTTCAAAATGGCATGAATGCAAAAAGACCAATTTGCTGGGCTTGCTGTTGACTGATTCTAAAGCCTTGTGGATAAGCAAGCTGAGCCTGTTGTCATGAGGTTTGGTATTTATTGATTTGCAGGTGGTGGCCACATAAAATATTCATCCGTTGTTGTACTGGCACACCGGCAAAGAAAATGGGACGTGTCTTGAACGATGCACACATTGTAAATCAAATTCAGTTTGCAGTTTAGTTTACCACTCAGCTTACCACAGTTTTTTTCCCACCACAAACCTGCTGTCATATGGGATGTGAAAGAAATAAAATATGTTGATATCCATAGGCTGTGTGAAGTGTAACTTTCTCATATTATACATTCTTATACATATTGTGTATAAACACATTATAATAATAATGAAAATATCTACAGCATATAACCCTATTTACAAAGACAAGGGTCCATCACTGTAGCCATTTTTCCAAGAAGTGGAAGGTTAAACACAAGTGTTATTGATGACATTACATTTATGCATTTTGCAGACACTTTTATCCAAAGCGACTTACAAAAGAGGATAACATTCAAATGACAACCAATAAGGTTCTGATTCTGCTACACTGAATAAGATATCTTATTGGCTGTCATTAATACCACCTGTGCTTACCCTGTCACTTCTTTGAAGATGGCTGCTGTGAAATGGGCCCATTGCCACAGATTACTGCCCAGTTGTTGGCATTCACTCTCAGGCCTGTAAGTGGTGAAAAAGTGTGTTAGTACCCCACGAGAACCCAGCAAGAACAAGTTCTGAATAATCCATCAAAATATCTCCCAGGTATCCCATAGAGCAAAAAGTCTTCAGGTACATTCACATTTTCTCTCTACAATTGTGTTTGTGTGTGTGTGTGTCTCTGTGTGTGTGTTTGTGTGTGTAAAAGAGAGAGAGAGAGATTAAGGAGCAAACTACAACGTACAAACAGGGACCACATTAAACAATTAAAGATCCACACAGGCCTTTGATTACACACGCACACGCACACACACACATACATACACACACACACACACCTATTTTAGAACCGGAAAACCACGCTTCATTCAACCCGATAGCAGAGATTTTGGCCGTACAACCACTGTGTCGATATCTTGTTTCGCCAGGGGATTAAATTGTTTCAGCGCACTTACAACCTTATCTAATCACTCGTTACATTCTAAAGCCATGCCACCGTATTTAAAGCTGTGAATGACAAATGCTGACAAATCAGCTCTTTGGCTGTGCAGCCGTCCACTGAGTGGATAAACCCGCATGTGTCTCAGATGAAGAATGAGGGGGGGTTTTAGATTCAGATCCTGATAGTAAAATAGTAGACAGCAAAACAGTGAGAATTAAAGAAGACACAGGGAAAAAATGTGTCTAAATAAGAATTTTTAAAATTGTAAAATTAAGCAGAGAGAAAGAGAGACGGAGAAGGAGAGTCAGTATACCTGTTCAATTACGTATAGTCCTGTATATAAATGCTCACATGTACTCCACTGTACTCCACAGTTTATGAAGCTGGAGCAGCAGGAGGTGCTTAGTCAAAGCATTTCACCATATCACATTTGTAGTGGTTGTCAAAGGGCACAGGCCTGCAGCCCAGCTGTTTGCCACCGTTTAAGCACTGGCAGAGGGGCTTGAGTTTTGAAAGCGCTGCTGAGCACAGGCTGACAGCGCAGGCTTTTCCCACAAAGCCGATACAGCACTGCATGTTGCTAGGCAACAGCTGCCGTGAGGAGGAGTGAGGAGGCTCTGTGTGAGCTGTGCATGTGCCGCCGCATGCCATCTTCAGGACAGTCACGCACGCATCATTAGAGACAACAGCGCTGCTCTGCACTGGCAAGATCCTGGCCCCTCTCTGTCCGCAGTCCCCCAGTGTCTTCAATAAAGCCACTCCATCAGAGATAGAGAGAGAGACGGAGAGGCCTCAGCTGTTGCTGCCGTTTCATGTCTTGGTCGGCAGCCTGTTGGATAGATCTCTGGAACTCACTTCCACTGAAAACAACAGGATGGAAGGAGGGTCATTTTAAAAGGGAAGAAGGGGAGAAAAAAGGAAGTAGTAAAAAAACCAAGAGCTTGGCTGCTGACAAATCCGCCCTCTGTCCTGTGTCTTGACACTAATGCAGTCTGAAAGGATTTTATGTCTGTCTGACGTGCCCATGCTTCTCTCCTTGTAACAAGGACATATTTGTTTCTCTCTCTCTCTCTCTCTCTCTTTTTCTCCCCTCTTTCTTTATCCCCCCCTTTTCTGTTTTGTCCACCTGTTTCATTGTGGTGTCATTTCCACTTACACTCCTCATTTACAGCACAGTGCTTAAGGAAAGACGTGACTTGTTCAATTTCACCTGGCATCGCTAACAAGAATTGGTCTGAACACGATACCTCAAACACTGCCAAGTACGGCAGGGCCTCGTGTCACAATAAGGACATCCTTATCGCACACACCTCTCCGTGCCCCATTCTCACCTTGCCCAAGTTGGCCGAGTCTCACATGATCAAGCTTAGTTAAGGTCATGTGAGGGTGTACGTCTCATAGACTTGGAAAAAAAAACTCATAGGATTTTCTCATATAGCTTTGATCCCCAGTTTGATCCAAAACCATCAAAGGATCTCTTCAGGAAGCCAGCAGGGTGTGATGAAAGACTGTAGGGCAGAGATGGGATTCTCCTTTTTTTTTCTTTTTCTTTTTTTTAAAGGTCTTCAGTGTCAAGGGACAATGGTAGAAAATGGATTAACTCTGTCCTGTTTGTAATTCCTTTAGCAATGGCATTCCACGAGAACCTGCACGACCTGGCTGTAAAGGAAGGTTTAAAAGGTCGAAAGCTGCACAAGTGTGTGGAAAGCTTCACTTGGAACATCACCATCCTTAAGGTAAACCTCACCCACATTACTGCTGTCGAAAAAGTTAAACAAAGCAAAAAAAACGCTATTTAGATACCAATCGATACTAACAATCGGATTGACTTTAGGATTAGATGCTCATAAGCAGTAGCTGGGTTAGTGCCAGGAACCTGGCTAGCGTGTAAGTAGCCTGAAAAGTTGTGGGTTCGAATCCCGGCTGCCACCGTTGTGCCCTTGAGCAAGGCACTTAACCCTAAGTTGCTCTAGGGGAGACTGGCCCTGAACAATTGATAGTTGATGAGTTGTAAGTCGCTTTGGATAAAAGCGTCTGCTAAATGTAAAATGTAGTGCCATCGAGTGCTTCCGCTCAATATCTTTTAGCTCCACCACTGCGTCAGGGAGGTGTAAGCTTCAGTTCGCACCATCTCTTAGCTGGGATGGGCCAATCAGTGAACAGTTGGAGGGCTGAAATCGATAACGTTGAATTCACACGATGCGTTCCTGCGTATAACATACGCCACGGCCAAACAGTAGCAATTGGTTGAATCAGAAAGCATCTGCCCACCACGGAGCGAATACAAAGTGAAACAATGTGAAAGGGACTGATGTATCAGGCTACATATGCAACAGTTTTTACACCAACAGTGCCGTCTTTGCCTTCTCTAGTTGACACACTACTTCACACAGTCCTTAATGTCATTAGCAGCTGAATAAACGCTAGTTGACGCTCACCAGAACACTGGTAGTGCTGTTGTTGAAAAGCCTTCGCAGCCAGTCTTAGTCAAAAATTAACCTTATTTTTTTGTCCTTCTCATGGTATTGAAACTGGTCATTGAAATTCTTGCGTCATGACACCTTAGCAACCATAAACACACCTCTAGTTCATTCATTCTGATTTCACTCATCACTCATCTTTTAGACATGTTAATACACAACACTGAATACTGATGTGCTGGCTACGCCAGCCCGTGCCCCCACCCCCCGCCAAAAGAGGTACATGTAATTATGAGCTGTTGACCTTCAGCATATTTATTTGTGATATTTGCACATGGTAATTAAGATGGTGGCATGCTATGTCATTCATTGTTGCCATAATTAATGAATCTGTCCCTGGATAATGGAGTTTGTCCTATCAGGGTCGGCCCAATGAACCACTGAGATAATTATACACAGGTCGCTCCGCCACCTCTAAGTGGCCCCTCCAGGCCATAGACCTGCTGCCGCCTCGCAATCATGACCCGCTTCAGTGCCCAGTCTGCCATCCTGCATAATAACTAGTATTCACCTGAGCGGGTCCACAACAGCCTCTCAGCTCAGACATTAAGACTTTTGAGAGTTGTGTCTACTGCCGGAGTAACTACAAGAAAAAAGAGATGCATGACATGAATGAATGTGCAAATGAGTGGTACAAATCCTGAGCCAAAATTTGAGCCAAATCTAGTCACCTTTGTTTTGGCTTGTCTTTGCGTGGGGCAAAGACTTGAATTAGCACGTTGGCGTCATTCCAGTCGGCATCAGCTAAGGCAAGCTAAGGGTTGCCACTGTTGTGGGCGGCATCAGAAGACTCGCAGTCGCACCACTGATTCAATCAGGGCCTCATTTCCTTCGTTCCTCCCTGAGCATTGGCGTAGGTGTGTGTGTGTGTGTGTGTGTGTGTGTGTGTGTGTGTGTGTGCCTCTGACCTCGCTGTGGCACTGCACACAAGACACCTCTAACCACTGCCCTCCGGCCTCTTCCAGCAGCTGCTCAACTCTCACTTTCTTTCTCTCTCTCTTACTCCCTTTCTCTCTCTCTCTCTGTCTTTCTCTCGCTCCTTTTCCTCGGTGGCGTTGTTTTTTCTGTCTCTTCTCTATCTCATCTTGTGTCCCATAGGTGCTCTCACACTGGCACAGACTTTTGTTGCATGGCTCTGATCTGCTCTCCCTCCATTATCTTGCTTCCTTGCTGTCGTTCACATCCAATGTCAGTCTCTCTATGTGCCTCTCTAACAACCTGCCATTTATCTCCACCTCTGTTATTCTCTTGTCTGTCTGTTGCTCACCTCTCTCTCTCTCTCTCTGTCTCTCTCTCTCTCTGTATCTCACTCACTCTCTTGCTTTCTCCCTGTCATCCAGGGCCAGGCTGACCTGCTGAAACACGCCCGCGGTGAAGTGCTGGAGAACCTTAAGCAGATCCATTACGCTGCTCTCACCTGCCAGCTCGCCAAGGGAGGGGGCATAGGAGGCTCTGGCTGGGGCTCGGCCGGAGGTTCGGAGAGCCGTGGCCGGCGCAGTCTTCAGGCCATCCCCGAGAAGGCGCAGGGCGAAGAAGAAATCACAGATGAGGACAACTGACCGAGACGGGCAGCGGAAAGAAAGAGAGAAAGACAGGGAGAGAACGAATAAAGCAGATGAGGAGCAAAGTGCTTGTCTGTCTGTGTCTCCCTCTCCACGCCGCCCCCCCGTTCCCAGCTGCCCACTCGTTGTTTAAGCCCCTCGGAGAAGCCGATTCCCGGTTAGGTGGGAGTCCTGCTGGCCGCCAGCTGCAGGATCTGTCACTAAGCAATGGTGCACACAGCGCGTTAAAGCAGAGCCCTTACGAAAAGAAGCCTTGAAGTTCTCCATGCCATGATTTCATGGGAGGAGCCCATGCAGGAGGGGGGAGTTTTTCAAAGTGATTTTATATATGGGAGAAGGTGCAACCAGGAACAGTGAATGTACTAGAAAGCAGCACGAGGACAGAGCTGTTTACAAATGAAATGATGAACTATTTCATGTTCTTTCTGCCAAAATGGTCTGCGAGGTTGCGTGGTTGTGTATGTATGTGTGCACGTGCGTGCGTGTGTGTGTTTGTGTGTGTGTACATAAAATGTATATGAAAATGGAGATACATGTTACCTTTTATGGAAATGTGCATCATTTTATTGGGTAAGATTTTATTTTGATAAAAAGAGAGATTGCTGTCCTAAAAAAATGATATTTTATTTGTCTGTACAGAGGGGCTATGGGTAGGGGGCTGGACATTTTTAATGATGTTTATTCCGTTAAGTGATCCTTGACCTGTGATGGTATTGAAAAGCGCTCTGTTCAGCTGAAACAGATACTGGAGAATGTCGGGGTTAAGGACAGCCAAGTGTTATTGGACCCCAACCAGCAGAGAAACGTGGCGAAGCTGTAGCTCGCTTCAAAGAAAAACTCTCCAATTTGCTGTTGGTCCTTGAACATGCTCCGTACTTTAAAGATTAAAAGTGGTAATGGTGTATATGCTTCTAAGTCATTCCTGGTGTAAAACAAAAGAAAGAGAAAAGTAACCCTATTTATTAACACTGAAAAAAACGAAAAACAATAGTGCCTCGTTGCTACAGTTTCCAATGTTGCCCCTACAAAAAGGCAAAGAGAAAGGGTTGGGAAAGAGAGAAGAGCTGCTCGTCCCATCCCTCTCTCTTCTCATCGACGCTCAGCGTACCTTGTAATGCCGGGTGCCTCCTCCGTCCAGTGTGCTTTTCGCTCCATTCTTGTGACTGCACGTGCTGCGGTTCATGCCCTTGGGTTTGTTTCTGCTGTGAAGACTTGCTGTGGGACCCATAGTGAACAGTGTCTTACCTCCATTTAGTCTCAATGCTCAGAGGCAGAAACTGAAAAAAAAAGTATCTTAAAAAAATGAAATGTAGAAAAAAAAAGGCATTCATAAATTTAAGTGCTGTGACAGTTGGTGTATTTATAACTGGAGTTAACTGTTTATACTGCCGGGGGGGTGGGGGGTGGGGTGTTAGCTTTTAACCAGACAACCAGGTTTTGTTCTAATGTTAACACCCAAGAGCTCATAAATAAACCATGTCAAAGAATCTGCCCATGATGTCTTGTCTCCTGAAAATTTCACACAGCCTGCAAGCTCTTTTGTTGAAAGCAGTTGTGCACATTGAAGTTTATCTGTGAAGGTCTTGGATTTCCGAATAATGAATCGACAGCTAACACTAACTGAATTTGGCAAAAGAAGATTGAACTGAAAGTAAGTTACTGTGCCCCATTCTGGGTCCTACCAACGGCACTCGGTGATCTGGAAAAACGGTTATGATGATTAACACTGGATTTTTCCTTTAACAATAGAGGTCCTCCTACAGTCGACAATCTTTTTTCTAACTTAGACCAGTGTCCTAACAAGGTAATAAGCACGATTTTATTAGGCTTATAGCTACATTACCTTCGTGTTTGTTCTTTGGCCAGACATCAATGGCATCTTGCAAGTGTGGTAAATTCGCCAAGAGACCGCGGGGGGGGAACCGAGAAAGCCTTAATTCGCAAAAACTGTAATGAATCATTTAACCATCAATGTGAATACAAAGCTGGTAAGTTAACGTGAAATTTTTGAGTAGTGCACCTTTAAAAAAAAAAAAACATGCACTAGGTTTTAATGTCACTTCCAAGGTAACAGCTCCAGATTGAGTTTGATTGATTCTGTTGTTCCCACATTCCACACACTACATAATGACCTCGCTCCCATAGGACCCATACATACACACACACACACTCATACACATACAAATGCTCACTTGTGTGCTCTACCTGAAGGTTATCAGATTGATCACAGACACACACACACACACAAATGTAGCCTCTCCCCCACTGGACTGTAGTGTGGTGGTGTAAATAATGGAGACAGCTAGGTGATTTACGGGGGGCGTTACACAGAGGAGAGACAGAGAGAGAGACACGGTCCAGGCAGGCTTGTGGCTGGAGCCAAGCAGGGGATGCTTGTGTCCTGCCAAAGCCACAGCAGCAGCAGCAGCAGGAGGAGAGCGGCATTGCTATTGATTAGATTCCAGGTCGGGGAGAGAACGGTGGAAAAAAGCCTGGGGACGTCTAGGTAGAGGTCAGAGCGTAGACAGCATGTGTGCGATCTCTCTCTCTCTGACACACACACACACACACACGCACGCACGGACGCGCACACACACCAACACACACACACACACAAACATATACACACAAGGCTGGCATGTAGCAACAAACACAAATTCTCCCTTACAGCATGTGTTCTCTCTCTCTCTCTCTCTCAGACACACACAAACACACACACACTGCTGGCATATGGCAGAAACACACTCACATTTCACCCTTGTTTCTTGTTCATACACACACATACACACAGGTTCACTGGGGTTTGTCAGCTCCTTCCCACTATTCAGAGTGCTTGCACTGTTATTGCCTAGGAAATCCAATGTGACTGTGGCTGTATGGTGAAAATTAAATGAGGCGCCGGTGTTCCAAGAACACAGCACTCCTAATTCAGATGCCAAGCAAAGCCGTGCACAAAAAACAAAAAGCATCAGATTAAAAACATCACTCTTAATCAGCTATTTGTCGTTTTTTAACCAAAAGCGGAAAAAAAGGAAACACAAGCTGGTGCAGTAATACAAGAGTGAGTTTCAGTTTCTCTGCCGTAGAGAACATTTCACAATATGGCTCTGCAGTGAAGAAATCCAACCAACCCATATTTTTTGTGCGACATTACAAGGCTGTAAATATCAATAAAACAGGCTTTCCTGGTTAACGAGCTGACAGAGTGAGGATAAAATGGATTCCCTTAGAATGCCATCCCTGATGCAGGCTGCTGTGGACAGTGTCTGTTTTTCGTCAGTCTGGTCATTGAATGACCAGCATGGCCGGCCACCCTGAAATACAAATACTCGGCCCCTGTGATCATTAAAGACGAAACCTAAAATGTTGGAGTGCATTTGTTGGAGTCCCACATAAAATGACACTTAGAGTGCACTACAGGTTCTCCTACTTACCTGATGCTAAGTGTGAATATACAGTATATATATATATACTGAAATACGGTTATACATATAATTACATATTAGGAATGTAGAATATGAAGAATAAGAATTTTAATATTATTTTATCAAGGTTAAACTTCACCGCTCTACATTATGGTTCTGTAAGACACAAACACAATAGTTGGATTGTCCTCTTAGTTACATACAGTTGTGACTCAATAATGAATTCACTATTACAAAAAAAAAAAAAAGTCTTGGAATTTTATCGTTCAGTAGATATGGCACCCTAGTCCACAGATAACACATTTTTGTGAGTCAGTCTGCAGAGATCTTAACTGTGTGTGTAAGCTACTGATTCTATCTGTGGACACCCCTCTGATGTCTGTAAGAATGTCTTGTGTTCACAGTACTGTTCTTCAGAGGACAGCACAGATCTTCAGTTTGCACAAATGGGTGAGGCATGGCTGTTCTTACAACACGCACAGTGGCTTTCGGATGTTTGATTGGGTGTGCATTCAAGTGTGTCCATGTATTTAGAGTAACCCTGCACAGGTGCTAGAGGAAATGCATGACTGATTGTTTTTTGTTGTTGTTGTGGTTGTTGTCAGGTCTTTCAAATGCCCCACCCATGCCTAAAATCAGCCTCACCTCTACACAGACCAAAGCCTAAAATGGACTTTTAAAATCCATCTATTTTTAATAAGTTAATGTGCTGTGCGTGTGTGTATGTGTGTGTGTGTGTGTGTGTACAGCTCAACCCTTCACATGTTGCCACTAATCCTGCTGTACTCGTAAGCTGTTTTTTAAAAGCACACCAAAAACACATGGGTGCATAAGGACGCGGTGTGCACGCGAGGTAGGGCTGTGCCCCTGTTCCTCAGGCCTGTGGCTGACGAGGCAAGAACAACAGGAAGCAGCTGATTCCTCACCACCTGAAGGAGCGGCGTTGCAATGCACTACGCTACAACGCGCCGTGAGAACTCGTTTAGCGGTCCTGCTTGAGCGTCCCGCATCCCGCTCCGCTCAGAGCCACATCGCCTCATTTCTCTCTTGACTCCAACGCTCGCTTCACTGCCATCTTTGTGTTTGGATGCGCGGGGTCGTTTCTTCTTCACGGCCTAGACAGTATTGCATGCAGCCGTGTCAAATGGAGGCAGACATGGCTAAACCGACCCCTGAGGCCTCTCTGGCTCCACAAACAAAAAAGCCAGCCATTACTGCACACAAAATGCTGCTTAGATCCATACTGTTGGGTCTTTTCTTGTGTACTGTCCTCCAGCTGTGCGTAATGTAGCCTTAAGACTAGTGCTAGCAGTAGAAAGAAATCACACACACACACACACAGACACACACCTGCAAAAAAGTATATTTCAAGAACAGTTTATTACATAAACATCAGGGATACCTCCTAAGTTTATTTAGTATAGGAAGTATATACTAGTATTATTGAACTAGGAGCATGATTGTAGATGCACTATTTTAAAGCTCTTGATGCTAAAAACTGCCCACTATTTGGTATATCAATACATGTATTTATTTACAGGCGTCAATTATTTTAGGAGCGGCCTTTTTCCTGGTTTCTACAGACCAAGCCTTTTGTTACAAGCTAAAAATGCAATGTATAATTTGTTGGTAAGCTAGAAATGTCTTATTGCAAGTTCTTTTACACAGCAGGCTCCTGATTCAGCTTCAAGTCCGTAAAAGCTACCATCCACTGAGCCATGTCACAACATGTTTGAATTTTTAGCCTTTTGTCAAATCACCTGAGCCATCTATGATTAACCTCGTGTGAAGAAAGGTGTGATGGATATTGCAACATTATCACTTACGAAAGGATTTTTCCATATTGGCTTTTGATATTGACCTTACTTACATTTCAAAAACATGGATTATCCTGCTGAGGGTAAACTTGGGTGTAAAAGGTTAGTGTTAAACCTTTGAACAGATCTTATCACAATCAAATATTTATGGAAACAATCTAATCTACTAATCGGCATCAAATATTTATGAAGCACATGGTGGTACAGTTTGAAGCAGTGCCATACCTGCTATGAGGGACTCATACGGAAAGAAAAAGCCAGGCTATTGCGCTGTGTCTGTGACACAAATTAGGTCGATGGGCTTAAATCCTTCATTCACGCATGCCGATGAGGGGTCATAAAAACATTTCAAAATCTAAACATACTGCGTGCAGGCTGCACATGCTCCCATAACTGTGTTGCCCAGATGCAGCATATAAGTTAACCAGACAGAGAGATAAGTTGGACCCCTCCCTGAGATTGGATTCAGATGGTCTCAGGCTAAGTGTTGTGTTGTGGTGAGACATGCCGGTGGCTTACATGAGGTCCTTCAGAAAGCAAGTCATGAGGCCAAACCCTAGCAGTATTTCCCCATCCGTGACACAATGGCTGGTTGTTCTCCACACTGGGCCCCTTTCTTTGGGGTGGATGTTTAGCAGCTCTGAGTCTGGGCTTCATTTTGCCCTACCCTACTCTACCCTACCCTACCCCACCCGCAACCCTCACACGCACACACATACACACACACACCATATGCTACCATATGCTGTCGCTGAGGCCAAGACGATTAGTGTGTCCCTTGACTCTCTCCAAAAGACAAACAGCATTGTCTCAGACAGTTCTCACTGGGGAAGAGGGGCATCAAAAGGTCTTTCTTCATTAAGTACATCCACAATACACCACAGTACCCTGGCTGTAATAAACCTTTGTCTCAGTAAGCAGATTTTTTTTTCTTCTTTTTCACGTTGCCAATAATGTTGTTTCCTGCCACTGAATTATCATGGGCGAGTGAACCATTAGAACAAGGAAGGATGTTACAGTAATTACTAGGACTCCCACAGCTCTGCTTGAGCGAACCCTCATTGTTGTAGTGTGGGTTCAGGAGGAGACAATAAGGCAGAACACTTAAAGGAGAAATTTACACTTAACACTTAAAGGAGAAATTTGGTGTGTATCTGTCCATAGCCCTGTTGTCTGAGGTCACAGAGTGCTGTTGGTAGGAAAAAGAACAAGAATATTTGATACAACATAGACCAAATAGTGAAATAGCAGCTAATGCTAACTTATTGGGGCACAAAAACACATTCATTTTCCTACGCCCCATCTTTCGTTAGCTGTCGGTTTGCTATTCAGTCTATGTTGGATCACATTTCGTCACTCTTTTTCCTACGTACAGTACACAGGAACCTCAAACGACAGGGCTATGGACTGGTTCACAATTTTGCCTTTTACTTCTTTCATAAACAGTTTCTAGAGACCAGAATTCTCAGACAGCAATTTTCAGATATACCCAAATTTTGCAGTAATGATCTCATTCAGTGTCGTTTAATTGCCCCTAAGTAATCAGTTATGTGATGACATTCAGGATGTGTCAGCGATACGACCCATGTCTCTCCTCTTGAAAGGCCTGAGGAGACTTATTACATTGATCCATATCTTGACAGTTATGCGCCATCATGTTCACTCTGGATAGACATTTATGACAATTACTGCCTGGTATAATGAGATAAGATTAGATGAGTTCATAAAATCGGTGTTAGAAACCAAAAAAAAGAACTTTTTTGTACCATAATTTGCTCTGTAATTTCTATAGTACTTTACAAAATGAATCATAAACATACGGACCGAGAGGACATCAGTAATAGCCCTCCTGCAGCTTCCTATGCATCTGTTTTCACTCCTCAGTGGATTTATTTCTGCTGGGGCCCCGTCACTGGCAGTCAGTAACTTGTGTTGTGCTGCCCTCATGTGGTGATTATTTGGTACTGCAAGGGACTGCCCAGCATTGTAGTAACCAATCAACATATAATTGAAAAATGGTTGGTAGCAATAATTTCTATAGCACAGGCCAGCAGATAATTTATGATATTTTATGATATATTTAAGATATATGTATTTATATATGGTATTTATGCAGTACAGTATATGTAGCTGTTCATATATTATAATTTGAACTGTGTTGTAGCTACAGCTGTTTCAATATGTAATGGAACATGTTAGCCATATTGAAAAAGTAAATGATATGTGGTCTAAAATAGTCTTGACTGCAAGCAGAAACAAAAGGGATGAAATAAAATACAGGATTGACAGTATATATTAGAACATAGAAAAATATATCCAGTAGGATTGGTAGGTAGGCCTATTTTGCCGGACAGTTTTGGGAGGAATGGGCTCTGTGCATGGCAGACATATCCCAGAAGAAGTCCCAGAAGGACTTTCATTCAGGATGGTCATTCTTTTCCACTGAACATCTATTTTTGTGAAGTAAGGTAGGCTAGATTGATATTAGGCATAGATATTAGTTGTATAGCGTAGTCATACTACTTCACTATCCAAAGTAAGCCTAACTAATAAGCTCTCCATGTTCCTTGCCATTTCACAGTGCTTTTTGTAGTTAGCTTGTAGCTATAGTCTCATTACATAATTGTTTAAACCTACTTACCGGAAAAGAGTGACCATCCTGAACAAAAGTCCTTCTGGGACTTTACATTTGCTGTGCACAGAGCCCGTTCCTCCCAAAATTGTGTCAGGCAAAACAGGCCTACCTACCACTCCTACTGAATATGTCTTGCTATGTTCTAAAATATACTGTAAATCTCTCTGCTGTGCACAGAGCCAACTGTTGAGAGTAAACTAAGGTCAAAATTGAGAGGTTTATGACATTTACATTTACATTACATTACATTTACATTTATCCAAAGCGACTTACAAAAGAGAACGTAATAAAACATTCACAAAATGAACATGATAACAACTATGTATTAAATGCAAAATAAGTGATCAAATAGCATAGACATGATATACTACTGCATGTAGCACAGCAAAGGGTAAAGGAATGGAAGTCCCTGACAAAAGGTGTTAAAGACATCCTTGTTCCGCTAGATGGCAGGTAGAGCATGGAAAAAACCCTGTGTGTGTAAATTCGTTTGTGTGTGTGTGTGTGTGTCTGACTGTGCAATGTTGAGGTTTGTCTGTCTAATTACAGCTTATTCCACAGGGACCTTCCTCCGAGGAAGCGGTCTTACACCTGCCTGCTTTCCCTGCAGCGAGTGCAGTGGTGATGGTGGCTGCATTTTTGAGAGGGAGAACAGAGCCACTGGAGGTGATGGAGGGTTTTCCTCCCACAATGCCTTGCCACACTGTTTTAGTGCAGAGAGAGTTATGGAGTTATGGAGTGCCAGTACAATACAATCACAGTGTGCCACGTTAGCAAAGCCATCATTCTGCTCTAGGGAGTTGCCTTTAACATGCTTTCCACAGGCCCTCACCTGGTCACGCTATCCGCAGGGGGGAAGGCGGGGGTTGGGGGGGGTAGGAGCGGACCAATGCCCTCCGCCCTCTGCAGATTAATGAAGCGCAAACACAAACTCCTTTCTTTTCTCTCCTCTCCGTCCTTCCCTTTCCCTTACAACTCCCTGTCAATCACCAGTCATTCTTTTTGTTCCTTCTCCTTCCATCTGCAGTTTCCCTTCTGCTCTGTCTCTCTGTTATCCTCTGTACCAGCCGTTCGTTGAGATCCTGCCCACATGCAAATCTCTATGTCATGCTACTCCTGTGTTGCTATACCTTCTGTAGGTCTCTAAAGCTCACCTGATCAGGTCATGTGGTCACTCTCAAATGCACATATACTGGCTACACAGTTTATAGGTGACAAGCCAACCCACCATGAAACTATTTGCAGAAGCTTGTGGATGAGGCTTTGCTCATTGTGTATTGTTTGTCAGGAGCGTTGTGTGTTTATCTATTTGTGTGTGTGTGTGTGTGCATGCTTATTTGTGGCTGAGGCGGGTGTGATAAAATCAGAGCCACTAAAACTACATTAAAATGGAAGGCAGCTCCGAGGTGACTTTAGCGCCTAATTAAAAACAGATGTGTCCATTTAATATTCTTAATACTTTGCGGGAGGGAGACAATCACTGCAGAAATATCTATTTGCCTCATTAAATCTGCAGGCTTGATCATGATGAGGGAGAAAATAATGAATTAAGACAGGCATGTTTACCAGGTTGTTTATTCAGAGTTTGCCAGAAGAGAGGAAAAAAACATGTTGTGCTGTAATTTTCTGAGTGTTGAGTCCACAACAGAGATAGCAAATTGGCCTTCATCATGAATGGCATTTTTTTAGACCCAGGTAAGGATTTAAGTGTTTGGGACAGCCTTGGACAGATGAAACAGCTGTCACTTACCACGTAGTTATTTATCTTTATGACAGACAAAAACAGCAGAGTTAGAAGATCACGGGTGGAGCACTTAACACAATGACTTACCATAGTGTAAAGTTATTTTTCACTTCATCATTCTACATCTCTCTGGATTCCTTAGACAGAAAGGATTAGAAATGTGCTATATTGTATTGTTAGGTAGAGTATACATTTAAGTTTATGTATAAAGACTAACAATGACAAGAACTAACAAGAACAACAACGCTCTAATAAATTAATCAGTTAGTACAACAATCTACGATAACAATCCTGAAATCATTAGTCACAATCAGCATTGTGTGTCAGGACTGTCATCACGTCATGAAGTATCTTAAGATATTCCTGTGGTTCAAAAATATTCAAACCACAGAAACAGTGAGTACCAAGAATTATCAATAAGATGAGCCAAAAACAAACCATAGACATGTGGGGTTATGTGACAGAACAAATTCGGTATTATTTAGATGTTTCGTACAATTTTTCATGTAAGTTATACAGCCAAAAACAGCAAATGCAAAAATTTAATGTCATCATTTGTGTCATACAAATACCATGGCGTTTTAATGACCTTCTGCAGAATTGGCCCGTATACTCATACTGTACATACTGTGACTATATCTGCAGAGAAAAGAACGCACACTAGTGTCAAGTGACATGCAGTGACTCAGGCTTCCACACCACAAACAGACCGTACATAATTTGGCTCTTTACTCCCATCACTACAGGTTGCACAGTCGACAACGTCAAAAGAATCCCTGACTGGTTAGACATGTTGGCTTTTACATTTACACTTATGCATTTAGCAGACACTTTCATCCAAAGCGACTTACAAAAGAGGATAAGATTCAAGCTACAGCACAATGAAAAACTATTACTGGCCTTATTAGACTGATGTGGTTATCAGCAATATTTAACAGGATTTAAAAACACTTTTCTTTTTTATTAAAACTTTTAGAAAATCCCTTCATTTGCAGAGCTTGTAAGCTGCCATTGTGTTTATGTTTAAATGCTTTCTGGGTAAAAAACAACATCTGTGGTTAATAATAGCTGCGTTTCTATCCAACTAGTTGATGTGGATATAAGTTACGCGAATAAGAAATCCCTGGATGGAAACACCTGCAAATTCGCATCAGCCCCTAATAATTAATTAATAAAGTTTAATTTGCATATATTTGCATTACCCCGTTTCTGTCCATTGATGTTGATCCCACAGCTGGTCGGAACACGTCACTTGATTAGTCTAATGTTCAATTTTTAGTCGCATTACACAGCTGATGGAAATACATGCATGTTCATGAGGCAAATTTTTGTTAATTCGAATATGAAATATGAATAAGTTGAATGGAAACCCAGCTATTGATGGTGTCTTTATGCTGCACCTTGATTGGACCTTGAGTAGCTCAACCAGATGATGTCACTTTTTTCAACAATGGCAGTTTATGAGTGAATGGATTTCCTTAACTTTTAAAAACACTCAAAGTGTTTTTGGTTTAATTAAATCACGTTTGTGTAGCTGACACCAATATCAACTAACCAACGTCATGTCTTACTAGCCAGGGATCCCTTTAAGATTCATCTGTCTCTTACCATACTTTCTTAGACACCCACTCACAAAGTTCCTCTTTGTAAAATTAGGAATTTAAAAGGCCTAATCACATTTCTATTACGCTCGATAACAAGGCCAATAGCTGAAAGTGATGGGCAGCCATGTCAAAGCCTTGGCCTGTGAGGCATACGCTCTCTGGGACATGAGCATGCATTACACACGTACAGAATTATCAATGAGACTCCGAGCACGATGTGAATCCACTCTTGTCTTTGTGATGGGAGCTGAAATTTGTGTGGACACCTCCTCCTTGTTGTGGGATCTGCCGTCACATCTAATCAGGTCTATCACACCGCACCTCTCTGCAGCAGTCATATTCAGGTAGAGAGAGAGAGAGAGAGAGAGAGGGAGAGCAGTGAAAGTCCTAAAGGAAAGAGAGAGAGATTAAAGGGAAAGATGTAACGAGAGAAAGAGGAAGAGAGACTCTGTGTGTGTGTGTGTGTGTGTAACATTTCAGGGACAATTTACTTCCTGACTTCACGGCCTGTTAAACTATCAACCATATTGATCGGGACGTTTGAATATCTCACGTTACGGAGAGGCCTGCTGGTGTCATGGAGACTGGTCTGATTAACTGTTAATGGCAGCCGCTGTCACAACGGCAGGTGTTGTACTGCTGCGGAAAACTGCCTCTCAGCACAGAGCTAATAAGAGCCCTCTGCACCAAGAGAGAGAAAGAGGGAAAGGGAGGGAGAGAGAGAGAGAGAGAGAAAGAGAGAGAGAGAGAGGGAGAAGCAGTGGGGTATTCATGTAATATGGATTTTTGTAGTCAGATGAAATAAAATAAATAAATAAATAAAAGAAATGAAATATAAGAGTCGGAAGTAGCCCATAAGTAATTGATTTAATTTAGATTACAGTTTTAAAGAATTTAAAGGTGCTTTCATAACTATTTTGTTCCAGCTCACTGAATTCATACAAATACTCCTAGGTTGGTTTTGGGTTCATGTGTCAACATTTAGAGTGTAACAAAACTTGTCAACAAAACTACCAATTAACTGGTCAAATTGTTGCATTTGGCTGACAGACGTTCCAGACGTAATGTACTGCTCTAGGGTCTGATTGAAAAAGTGCTGAGAGTGAGACCATCTCCTCTTGGTATCTCAGTGTGTTCGTTTGGTTCTCAAACAGAGTGCTATTGCTATGACCACACACAAATGCCCAAATTCCATTTCAACTGTTCTAAGCAAGCAAATGAATATGCTACTGATGAGAGGAGACTCATGGTTCAGCCCTGTAAAGCAATGGTTCTCAAACTGGGGTCCTCAGCACGTTGCCAGGGGGTCTGTGAAAAAGTTTACTGCAAAGTATAAACTTGCCTTATAGGGAGGAAAATACTAGAGATCGGTATAGAGCCCAATCACATTGTGTTTATTACTCCCACTAGCTTATAACATTAGCGACAACTTAGCCTACATGATACACTACCACTACTCTATCAATCTGTCAAAACATTTTCCGTAAGCATAAACATTAACTTTAAGCAAAATGAATATTAGTTATTATTAGTTAGACGAAATAAACAGTATTTTTCTTAACACATTAGGCCTAGATTTGGCTAAATAAATAAATAAATCCTTTAAAACTGCTCCTGCACTGTCAAGTTTTGCCAAATGCAATAACATGCCTATTTAAAACTATTGTGATATTAGCAAAATATGTTTTAAGAATAAGAGTTCAAAAGCATCTGAAAGAAAAAATGTCTATAATCTTCTTATACGGCTACATTTTTGTTGCGATTATGAGGGGTCCTTTAAAAAATTCCTGCTCCATGAGGAGCCCCCGGCCCACTAAAGTGTGAGAACCCCTGCTGTAAAGTACCTGAGTATGGGTTTTGAATTACTGAATTATATGGGAGTTGTCTTTGTTATCAAGTAATTCTTAACTAGTGCCAAATTACATTTTCATTTTCTCCGGAGCATACTTTATCCATTGCATTTAATTAATTAATACATTTTTTACATGACAGTTGGGTTAGATTATAACCTGGTCTACAGTTCCACAACAGTTCATGCATAGGCTACATGTGCATAAGAACTGTACTATCCATTGCAAAGGGTTAATAAAACCATCATTCAAACACTTCATGCAAACCAATCTGTCTTGTAACATGTTTGCACTGGGCGGGGGGGAAGGGAGGGGAGTGCACTGGTCCCAGGTGTGATTCCTACATGGACATAACCCTCCCTTGGAAGAAGACAGAGGCAGTGAGTCCCCTCAGAAGCTCCACTAGTCCCAGAGTGGGAGCTCCCTCATTAGCTGGAGTTCATCAAGAAGGGCTATTATTAGTGTGTGTGCTAGCCCAGCATTCAGTGGAGCAGAGCCCCTCCACTGGAGCCGAGGGAGCAGGGAGCATGAGGAGGCGGGGGTGTGTGTGTGTGTGTGTGTGTGTGTGTGTGTGTGTGTGTGTGTGTCAGAGGCACCGGATCCTCCAATGACTACCCCCGTCATGGAGTCTCCACAGAGCTTCTTGGCAGGTCTCTAGGCTCAGCCACGTGTTCACGAGCAAACATCTGCTCTGCCGAGCAGCTAATATCTCTGCTAATATCCAGCGGCCGTGGCAGAAGCACTCAGAGCCTAGAGCTGTCTACTGAGAGTCACCTGCTAGCAGAAGCCTCCAGAAGCACGTCTCCTGTCAGGAGACACAGACACCTCCGCCTGTAATTGCTAGCCAGGGCAAACAAGGATCACTCCAAGGAACAGCAAAAGGGTGAACGGGGACACTGAGGCCTGACACACTAATAATTATTAGAGAGAGATAATCCCCCAATCCCATGCCTGTTATTCTATTAGGGGAAGTGGACGGGACCTCTGCAGGGCTTTGGACGTTCCCTTGTCTACAGAATGAAGGTCACAGCTTGCTCTTGGGAGTGGTGGCACTGAATGTAACCATACATTATTACATTTTGTGGGACTTCAACTTCTACATGTTTATAAGTATTCCTAGGGCTCCTTGCAAAAGAGACTCCATATCTCAATGAGACCTCACCTGGTAAAATAAAGGACTAATAAAATAAATACATAAACTCTTCTATTTTAGCGTCCTAATATACTCTGAGCACATAAGCATACTGACGTGGCGTGCATATATCATAAAATCATGTCCTTTTGAAGTGGTACTAAGGCCACGAAACAAAGTTTCTGAGGGCATTATTTTATGATATCCAGTACGCACACCATGGAGTTCATTATCCTGGTAATACCATTGTTTCCACATCTGCGCTATGTGGTTATCCCAGTAAGTTAAAACGTATAAATCGTTAGCATAACTACGTATTGCAGACATGGCAGCGGCAGTATAAGCGGGATAATGACCTCACCGGCATGCGTATATCAGATGTTAATGCACCCCGAAGTGTAAAGGCCAATCAACTTCATTTTTGTGCCCTTATTACCACTCCATGCATTAATATCTGATATACGCAAGCCATGTGGTTCATTATCCCACGTCATGCCACCAGAAAAGTGGAGCTACTTGATTAGGTGAGCAGTTATTAGAGAATAATGCACTCTCTAAGTAGCACATCACAAGAGGAAATTTGATCAAGCACTGGTACAATGAGAACTTATACCACTGCTTAATCAAATTTACACTGCATTTAAGAGTAAGGGAAATAGGCACTTTACAAAAGCCAAGAAGGGATAGAATCCTTGGATGTGGTGCATGACAACGACAGATGGAACGAACAACCCGTTTTTGATCATAGCAACTATCCTCTAGAACTAGTAACAGCAGTTTATCCTGGTAAGTTTTGAATGAGTCAATGTGTGGATGAAAGAACTAGTTCTGCAAACAAGCCTGTGTTAGCTATCAAAATGTGTACATTGTTAGCAAAACTATGTAGCACAGACATGGCAACAGTGGTATAAGCAGGATAATGAACTCCACTGTATGCACATATCAGTGATGATAATACATTTGACTTGACTTGAGAATTGCACTTGCTCTGCATCCACATAGAGGCCTTATTACCACCTAGAATATGTAATATTCACAGATACATGCACGCCATTCATCATCTTACATAACACACACACACACACACACACACACACACACACACACACACACACACACACACACACATACTTCAATAGAACAGATTTGGAAAAGACTGTATACTGTTGTTTGGCTCTTTATTCACCCATAACTACAGGTTGTTAGGGCCATCTCAGAGGCTAAAGGCGACTTTTTAAAACTTCATCTGTCTTTTAACATCCTATTTAAGACATGGACTGACAAAGTGCTCTTTGTAAAATTAGGAATTTAACAGGCCTGGTCATGTTCCCATTATGCTGCATATTAAGGCCAATATATAAAAGTGATGGGCAGCCATGTCAAAGGCCGAAGTCTGTGGATTGACTGTGCCAGAAGTCATCTCAGTATAAGAATCTGAATAAGAGGCCATTGTGTGAAACGAGTTCCTTTTAGGACATTTAATTTTCCCATCACTCTTTGTTAAAATGGTTTGAAGTGTATATTTACCACTTTAACATGCAAAAAGCATGAGGGAAGCTATGCTGTCCAAAGGAAACCAAACACACGGCTAAAAATAAGACAAAACAACAGTATTAAAAAACACACACACACACACAAAAGCCACAAAATAACACAGCCAATTTTAAAAATGATGAAATATAAACAAACCTTTTATCCATCATTGAGCAAGGCAGCAGAAAAACTAAAATGAAAAAGTGTCATAATAACACAAATAACCACGCTGTTTGACGGGCATAAAAGCAGCCCCTCACCCCCTTCTCTCCCCCTCCTTGGGGGAAATGTCTGAATGGCTGCAACAGAGTATCAGTAGTTGAACTCTCAGTGTACTGCACCAGGGGGCTGATGGGATTTCTCGGGGGAGCCATTAGAGCTTGGATCGACGGCAGGGCACCGGGGAGACAGTGCTAAGTCATGGGAGAGCACTAAAAAACTCACAACACACTAACAACACCTGTCACCCCTGCGCCTAATGAGGAACACGATTAGCAATTAACACTGCGATCTGTCAGCGCTAATATCTGCCTCCATGATTTACACAAAAAAAAGGCCGATGAAGGGGGATGAGGAGAATCCCAGCTTTTCTCATGTTCATGTTTCCATCCATGATTCAGCTACCAATCCCAGTACCTGCTTGTTCTGATTACACCACTTCTCCCATTGTCCTTTCCAGTCCTGAAAGAATCAAATTACAATAAAAACTAAATTTATATATATATGAGAAAGTACATCTAAAAATATATATCTGTGCTATAAGCTCTCTTCCTGCGGGGTGCATCAGTGAATGAGGGGATTTTTCTCAATCTTTGAATCTCTGAAGTAGTGCAAACTCAAATTGACTTGTTCTATTAACAACAGACTTTGTACATTTATATATCAAAACACCTATATCCATAATGAAAAGATCTGGTGTGGAATTGACTGACTCATAATGTGTCTTGAATAGAATATTATGGTGTAATTAGTATACAAAAGCTCTGGGAAGCTAACGAAGTTCAACGTGTGTTGTATTAATCAGCAATCAGCATCATTATTCTCAAGCAATATTGGAAAAAGTAAATGCTGAGATACTCACATTATACTTTGATTGACACAGACCTTTCTTTAAGTTAAACCTTTCATGGTGTGTTTAGAAAGATGCCTGCCACACGAGTAACATCATAGATCACAACTAAGATCATAATAATTAAATAACTAAGATCATAATCTGATTATTAGACAAATACCAAGGTGAATGTGAAACACTAAGAGAATATGTTCAGACGTACATTCACACATGCAGACATACATACAGTAGGAAGTAAATATTTTAGTGCGTGCCACTGTAGATGTGGTCATGGTAACTGAGGAACACAATTCACACTATTCTATTATACCCCATCACCATGGAACAGAGGTCATCCCCTTTAAGCAGCGTCCTGATGTTAACAGCTCCCCATAACGCACACTTATAAATAAGTGTGTCAACCAGCAGAACCCACAGGGGAGCCGGGAAAGTGCTAAATCCAATCGTGAGGTTGTGTCTCTTTCAGGAAGGGGAGATGGGGGTGGGGGTTGGGGGTTGGGGGGGGGCAAGCACACGCACACGCACCAGCCATATGTCACAGTACCCATCTCCAGTAAATGAATATGCATGAGGTGGAACACAGCCTCTTCAGGAGAGGCCTGGTTCTGCCCCCACCCCCCACAACAAGGAACCGTCAACAATACCTCTCAATAAAAAGGGGGCAAGAGAAGACCAGCTAGCTAGTTACAGTTTAGCCCCACATTTTTACTTAATATGATCATCTTAATTGGTTATAAAATGATCATATAGGCCTATAGGTTATTATTATAAAATGATCATATACAGAATATTATTTTTGTCACATTATTCTCCTTCACAAATATGATAAAGAATGTCATACTAAACGCAGGGACCCGAGTTCGACTCTGGTCTGAGGTCATTTCCCCATCTTTCATTTCCTGTCATGTTTCCACTCTATCTCTTCCTATCTCAATAAAGGCAATTCAAGTATATATACATAAAAAGAGGACACTGAATGACTATGAAGTCCCAGTATACTGTGTTGTTAGCATCAGACCCTTCGTAATAGTGAACTTCAGGACTGATGTGATCTGAGCGAACAAAACTAAGGTCGATGTCTTTAATGTCCCCATGATAACATGGCAGATGATGTGTGCGGTAAAGCTGTGTGTGAGCTATTAGTCTGAGCTGATTAACACTGACACACACATCAGGCTTGATGCACTCAATGACGAGGGTGCCGGCACAGAGAGCCTGTGTAGGTGTTGATAAGTGTGACACTTGTGGGGGCTTGTTAACTGCTTGTCAAACATGAATTAAATATACAAAAGGACCTTTGCAAACACCCATGCCCAAGCTTTGCAACCTCTCGTACGACTGCACCAATACATACACACATACACAGAAACACATGGCACACACAGGCGCTAAGACTAAGACACACAGACACACACACACACATTGAAATTTACTAAGCAATGTCATGTTTCATCCACTCCCCTCATTGTATTGAACATTTCACTTATTAATCATTCTGCCACAAAAGCCACTTGATGGAAGTAAATAAGGATGTAGTTTTGACCTGAATTGGTAATAATTATGTATATGTGTGAGTGGTGTGTATTTCACGTGTTGAAGATACTCAAGCTTCAGTGACGTCGGTGGACTTGAGTGTAACTAATGAGTGTGCTTCTAAGTGAGCACTAAACATACATGTATTGTGAGGGTGACAACATTGGCCATGATCCAAACCTATCCCTCGCAGTTAGTGTGTGTGTTTTTTTTTTTTTTGTATAATTCTTGAGTGATGAGGCTTGGTTCTGATAACATATATTATTCACATGTTTATTCTTAGTTCTAAGCTCGACCCCCAACCCTATTTCTGCCACATTGTGTTTCGAAAGAAAGAAAAATGACTAAAGTACACAAACCGCACATAAAGAATTCACCACACCTAGAAAACATGTATGTAAAGCTTAAATCTTACGTCATTTTCCAACAGCAGATCAAATACTTACTTAGATCCAATAGGAACAAAAACTAAACTTCACAAAGATTGTAAAGATGTGCAATCTGGTCAAACTACTTCCAGCCCTGAGCCTTTTGACTGTACCTTTATGCTATGCTGCTGAAGTGTGTGTTCTATTCCTAGTATTGGCTGGTTGGATTTCTCATTTTGACGTGTTTTCAAGAACATCAATTAACTCAGACACGTGCACACCTATGTCAGCATGTGTTGTTTTTGTTCAGGCATGGGGTTCTCTTCAACACCATCATCCTTCTTTGTACACCAAACCCCAACCCAATCAATACACTTTCTTCATTATTAGACTTGTTTATTCCACTGTCTTTCGGTTCCATGAAGATGTAGGGTCTGGTGAGGTGTATCTGACTTCCCATCACAGGGATATAACCAGCAGGAGATTATTAGTTAAAATGAAATACTTCCCAAAACTCTTTGGAAGAGCAGCAAGCACATCATTTGAAACACATCAATTTCAGTTACATTTTATTTACAAGACTTTCTAGGGGTGCTAATAAGTGTGGAACATATGTTTTTTTTTTTTTTTTGATGAGTGTTTGTTTTCTTCTCTGAATAAATTTGATACCATCTAAGGTTGGACTTTTCCTGTTTCACTGGGGGGAGAAGACAAAATGGCACAATATGATTTTTTAAAACTTTTTTTTTTAACTCATCTTTACCAGAGATGCTCAATGCATGTAGATGTGGAGAGGGCTGGAAGTGCACAGTCTACACAGCCACTAAACAGTAGGCCTCATGGTGTGACGGCATCTGATAAGTCACTCTAAATAGAAATCCCCTGGGCATGACTGTGCATATTGCACGGCTCGAGCATGCACAGTACTCTGCCTGAAGCGTGCCTCTGCTCTGGCTGTCGGCACAAGCGTGGCTTTCCCACTTGACACCCATGATTCACTGGGGCAGTGCTGCCCGGTGATAAATCTGTGCCTGTCGCTAATGAACTGCATTTAACAATAAAATGCAGTGGAGATGTAGTGTTTCATTTATACGAAGATCAATGGCACTGACAAACTCTCCTCTCCTCCCCGCTCTCCCGACTTCTCTTATCCCCCTCTCAAAGAGAGGCAGCAGCAGCACTTGTGTTCCACCGGCAACCGCATCAATCATCGAAGGGGAAAGAACAACCAGATCAATCACCGCAAAGGCTTGAGAGGAGAGGGAAGGAGAGGAGAGGAGAGATAGAGGGAGAGGGAGAGAAAGGGGAGCAAGAGGCATTTGAAGTATCAGTGGGGGCTTGTTGAACCCACTAATCACATGTCTTGAAGGAGCCCCCTCTCTTCATGTGCCTGTACTGTCTCTCTCTTTCTCTCTCTCTCTCGCCTGGTGCAGGGGTCCTCTCTGGGTGAGGCATGTGTGTGTGTGTGTGTGTGTGTGTGTGTGTTTGGCGAGATGAAGTGAGTGATCATGATCGGGGCCTCCAAGTGCTTCATCATCACCGCCTCCATCTGCGACCCGACACTTCCTAATCTCAGGCATCTGCTTTCATTTGTAAAGCCCTCTCAGTTCATAGTCTCTGTGTGTTCTGCTCTCTCTCTCTCTTTTTTTTGACTCTCTTCACTCACTTTCTCTCCCCCTCTCTTTCTTTCTCTCTCTCTTTCTGATTTCCTCTTCTGTTAACATCCCTTTCCTTTTTTTTCTCTCATCCCTGTCATTCTCCCTATCCAGCTCCTTATTGGTTGTCCTTACATTACTTTTCATCCTGTGTCCCATTCCAGCTTTGATCAACATGTTCTTTTAAAAATCTTTTTGTTTTGTTTTAAATTGATATACAACTTTAAATGACTGAAGCTATGGAGAATAGCAAGAGATAGTAAGTTCAGGAGGAACAAAGCAACGTCAACCTGAAAGTGTATCTTTCCCAGGCAGCTGTAAAGTAAACATCCTCGTTATATGGCTGCTAGCTGCAGAAAACAGATGAAGGTCAGATGAAGACATGTTGATTGGTCACTGTGCTCCATGGAAGACAATGCAATTACAAACGCCAATCATGCTGTGATGAGAGTTAATTTCCTCTCTGTTACGCTACGCTACTCTGTGTTATGTCTGTGTTTGTGTGTGTGTGTGTGTGTGTGTGTGTGTGTGTGTAAGTGACAAAGTGAGAAAGGATGTGTGTGTGTGTAAGTGACAAAGTGAGAAGGGGTGTGTGTGTACATATGTGTGAGTGTGAGTGTGTGTGTGTGGGTGTGAGGGGGTGTTTCCACTTTGTAACTCTGTGTCACAGTCAAATCAAACTAAACCAACTATCTATAGGCATCTCAAGACAACAATCTTGACATTTATAAGGTTTCTCTTTTAAGTAGCCTTCCCCTGGAGATGGTTGCATGTGACTCCATGCGGCTCTCTACGCGTCTCAGTATCTATCTCTCTGTGAACTCACACATGGCCATTTCAGAGGCCTCAATGGCTATTCAACCAACTCTGACACAGGCAGCCAGCCAGCCAGCCAGACCAGACAGACAGACAGACAGACAGACAGACAGACACAGGTAGACTAAAGGAAATTACATGGAAAATTAACTTTTTTGTCACATAATGTCAATAAAAAACGCGATTACATTAAATTTGAGCATTTGCTATTTTTGGCTGTAGATCTTATGTGAAAAAGAGATGTACAAAACATTTCACTTAATCGCTCACATCATGCAAACTCATGCAAATTTTATTGGCGTTACAGACATGACAAAAAGTCAATTTTCTGTGGAATTCACCCTATACAGACAGACATACAGACAGACAGACAGTCAGACCAACTCCTGAGCTTTATAGCACTATGCAGACGGACAGATGAGCAGACTGTTGTGCACAGAGAAACGGATAAGGAGACAGGGCACATGCGTCATGTACAGGCAATGTAAGTCAACCGAAGCACAGGTTCATTAGATTAAGGAAACAGCCTCATTCTCTCTACAGCAGCTTTGTGTGAACAAGAGGAAGTTTAGTGAATCCTGCCTTCATTTAGATGGACTTATCCAGTCAGCTTCATTGGCTTCTCTTCATTAACGTATTATTGACCCATTCACAACATACACATGTACATTTTGAGAGCCCAACTGAGAAATCTTTGGGAGAAACAAACCAACTTCTCTGCCTCATTTTGAGAGGGCCCTGAGATCTTAGCAAAAGCAGTGCCGCATGCAATCAAATTTGATAACCACCCTGGAGAGCAATTTATGACCAGTAGGTGGTGTACTTCTCACACAATACTGTCAACAGCGGCCTCGTCTGAGAAAACACGCAATTTATAATCGTAATGAAAATTTTAAAATCTTGTTCCGTCATTAAAAATAAAGAAACTAACATCTGTTGTAAATATATTTGGATACATTAGTGTCACCTCGGGGATTTGTATAAACAGCATGCCTCGTAATGATTAATGACAGAGATGGGGCCACCAGGAGCTGGACCACTCATCTCTGACACGCGAGTCTTGCTCCAACGTTACATGCCACTCTGACACACGCCGACATCCTTGAGTAGCATGCCTGTCTATGTGTGTGTGTGTGTGTGAGTCTCACAAGCAGAGACATTACTGAGCATCGTGTGTGTGTGTGTGTATGTATCTTGTGTATGTACATGCCACTCTGACACACGCCGACGTCCTTAAGTAGCATGCCTGTCTATGTGTGTGTGTGTGAGTCTCACAAGCAGAGACATTACTGAGTATGGTGTGTGTGTGTGTGTGTGTGTGTGTGTATTTTGTGTATGTCCTTGTGTGTGAGAGATACACACACACAAAAACAGACACACACAAACACACACACACACACACACACACACACACACAGGCAGTCAGGGCACATGGTCAAGAGGCCTGTGTCCTCCCTAACTCTGATGGTGTGATGATTGGAAAAATACATTATGAAAAAACCCTGTGACAGAAAGGTCTAGAACACTTCCTTCTCTTTGTTATTTCATGTAATAATGTTGTTAAAGTGTGATGCTTTTAGACTGTATTTATTCCATGTAATGATGCTTGTAAGTGTGACTGAGGCAAAGGAAGAGAGCAAGTGAGAAAAAAAGAGAGCAAAATAGAGAAAGGGAGGGAGAGAAAGACAGAGTGATTCACACATGCCCGGTGTCACCTCTGTTGCGCTCCTCACCTTTTAGACCTGACGCATGCATTTCCCGTGACAGCTGTGATGTTGTGGTGCTTTCTCCCCCCCCCCCCCCCCTTACACAAAACGTCCCAACTGTCTGTTGCGTCGACTCCTACACGATATGATATGAAAGAAAATTTGACATACAGATGACATACAGAACGTGTTAAGTATTTCTGTCAAGAACAGAACAGAAGTTGGCCTGTGGAAAAAAAAACAGCAACAAATATAAATATATATATTTCACAGACATCTGACAAGAATGTGATGTCTGATGTCAGGGTGTTTGTGTAAAAAAAAAAAAGGGTGATGTGTAGTATCAGTGTCAAGTTAAAAACAAAAAGGGTGAAAGACTCAAGCTGCACAGTATCAAGTCTGTGCGTGATCTACGAGTAACTTACCAAGCTGTAGCCCATACTCTTAAAACAGCAACTGGGCGCGCTCATTAAGGATGCTCATTTATTTGAGATAAGCGCTGCAATGACAAAGCAAATGGAGACAACGTCCATGTCACCCAGCTGGCATTCTCGACGGGTAATGACAACTCCGACAGGAGCGCCAGGGTCGCCAGTGTCTTTACAGTTATCATTAAGCGCCATTGATTTAATGAATACATCATTTATGAGAGCTTGGACCTTCATGGCTCAGCGCCTCATTAAGAGCAAGGCAAACTAATATGAGGCGCAACCTCAAGCTCACCTCCAGAGAGACAGGCCGATCAGAGAAAGAGAGAGAAAGAGAAAAAGAGGGAGAGAGAGAGAGAGAGAGAGAGAAAGTAAGAAAGAGAGAGAGAGAAAGTAAGAGAGAGAGAAAGAAAGCAAGAGAGAGAGAGAGAAAGAAAGAGAGTTTGTGAGTGCTTGTGTGTGTGTGTCTGACAGGGGTGGGGAGTAAGGGAGATTGTTTGTGTGTGTGTGTGTGTGTGTGAGTGAGTGAGCGCGTGTGTGTGTGTGTGTCTTTGTGCATGTGTGAGTGAGAAAGGGACGAGGGATTGTTTTCTAACACCACCCGCAAACAGCTCAGTATGAGGGTCCACACTGTCAAATCCCTGCTGCACTCCAGAGGAGGAAATCACAACCACAATACATGACACCAGTGACTAATGTGCAAACAGGCAACCCCACAGGGATGGATAAACCTTCTAAAACACGCCGTCTGTGTGAGTGTGTGTGTGTGTGTGTGTGTGTGTGTGTGTGTATGTATGACTGTGTCTGTGTGTGTATGTGGTGACAATATGCATCTTGTTTGTGCACTCTGCAAACAAAGATGCCAGCCTTAGTGTGTGTGTGTGTATGTGTTTGTGTGTGTGTGTGTGTGATATGAGTGTGATACAAATATATGTGTGTCGGTGAGGTATGTGCCCACATGTGTTGGTGTGCGTGCACATTTGTGTAGGTGCGGCTGGAAGGGAGTTCTGCGGACAC
>PYXC01001801.1:270000-350000 GCA_015244755.2 Tenualosa ilisha
ACAGCTAAAAGATCTGATCTTGGGACAACCATCATTCGTAAATATGTGTTTTCATACATGAACCTTCACAAAATCAGTGGTTGCTGTATACTGGCAATGTATGCAGTCAGTAATGCTTTCTGCATAGCAGCATGTTCAGTCATAGCAAAGGATTAAGCAGAACTGGTGACACAACTGTGCTCAAGGAGTCAGCTTGCCACACCAAGGCCTTAGATTTCACTAACATATGTCTCTACTATATCTCACATCTTATAAACTTGTTTTTTTAAGCATTGGCAAACTTAACTTACACGCTTACTTACACACAATCTCTGATAAATTTGTGTTTAAAAGAAATCCACTTAAGTAATATGTAATATACGCACAATGTACATTCAGTCTATAATTATGGCATTTTCCACTCTACTTGAGGTCTGCTCACTTCACTTTTTGCACTCTAGAACAACAAATGCCTGGCCCCAAAACCACAGTCTCACAAAAAGCCAGAGTCCAAAAGTGCTTTTGACAACTTAGATTGTGGGTGCCCTTGATCCCCATTATAGTAACTGATGTCTGCTGTTTAATAAACTTTTTCAGGGTATGTGAACAATTATCCCAAGAGTGCTACTCTCTCTCCCTCTTTCTCTCTCTCAAGAGTGCTACTCTCTCTCCCTCTTTCTCTCTCTCTCTGCAATGGATTCTGAAAAGCCAAAGGGAAAATGAGAGCTCAAACAGCCATCACCACTGAGTGATGCATTCTCCTGCCGCTCTCTCTCATCAGCTGAGCCACAAATCAAATGTGCCGCGGCGGCAGCCATTTTGTAAAAGTCAATAAATAAAGTGACGAGACCAGTGGGGAGAAGTATTTAGATCATCAGCGCTTAGGAGCTCTGGCAGAGGCGTTGTTTGAATGATGGAAATGCTTGGCACAGGAGGCAGCACCTTGAGTCAGAATAAAGTGCAGCTTTTCGTTAATAAAACATCCAGCAGTGCTCGCCACCCATGCAACCCCCCCTCCTCACACAAACCTTCTCCTAACCCTCCTCAACACGGGGGTACAGCTTTTGGATGTTTCAGTCTTTTCCTCTCTCTTATAAACACACACACAAAAACACATATATACACACACCCATACACACACACACACACACACACACACACACGCACAGGCACACACACAAACACACATGCACATATACAGGGTGCTATTTCAGGTCTCAGAGGGAATTTGCCTTGTCCAGGGAAAGAACAAAAGCTGGTGCTCACGTTCGTTACTTCTGCACCATTCCCACTGTGTGGGCCGGCCCCGAACAAGCCCAGTAATAAACCAATCTATGGATCACATCACATCACCTGCATCCAGAAACACAGGGGCCTCACAGGGTCCCTGTGTGTTAGTGATGGCCCCTTCCCCGCGCCTTACGCACATCAAATGTGAATGAAGATGGGTGACTTTTTGAGAAGTACTTTTTGAGAAACATTTTCTGGTTTGGAGCATACAGAGTTCTTAAAACCATCAGAAGAGTGTGAGTCAGTCCAGAGGCACTGTCTCTACCCTCTGGCACCGGCCTTTTGAACTTGAAGCCTTTTGTAACTCTGATCCTGAACATGAGCCTGTCTGGCGGATGTCAAGAGAAAAGGAATACCTGTGACGGAACAGAACCAGACAGTAAAGTAACAGACTCCGGAATTTGTAGACTCACATACGCTGACCAAGTAAGGGCGGGGAGACAGAAGTCATCACAGAACTGTTGTGTGGTCGAGGTGCAAATGAAATGCATACAAACAGGACGGAAAAAAAACACCGCCGACAGTGTCTGCTTTTTCACAACTGCTTCTTTGACATGTTTTAAACTTTGATGTAAATGTCAAGATTTAGCACACATTATTCTTACAACATAGGAAATGTTCTGTTGTCTAAAAATAATGACCAAATTACGTATTGTGAATTAAGAGGCCGTTATTTGACTTATTATCTTACCATGTCAGCTATTTTTAAAAAATAGGCATGAAAATATGACTGCAAGAACAAAAACTAAGAAAGGTCACTGGAAAAAGGCAATTTCATCTGAAAGCTGTTACCACACAACTCATTTGCATGACTGTTTTAAATGCACATTTCACAAACTGTATTTCTTCACATTCACACAATCAATTTTGGCTTTGACCTTTGACCTGACTATGTAACAGACACTAAATTCTGAAATGATATGTATATCATTAGAAACATCATAAGTTGAACGGTATCTGTGCTTTATCAAAAATTCACTCCTGTTTTGAAATCAAGGGCAGTCTATGCATTGCCAATGTCATCAGTCCCAAGGCCCTAAAGCCTGCCTCAGCTTTAAGCTTACCCAGCTCTGCATTTGCACAAGGGAGCAATACGCTGTCTCAGTGAGATGCCTTGATGCTGGCAGGATGTGCTCATTATAATGACCCTCTGAGCATTCAATAATCTAATATCGCGATTGGTCATGGAGGATGCTAATGATATTGATAGCAGATGGTGGCTTTCGCTGCTAAAACCCACCCAACCCCAGTGTGTACACTGATTATTCCCGCGCAAAGCAGGTGCTCACATCCCCACCGACAGGCGCCGTGTGTCGTCCTGAATCTTCCTCTGCTGTTCAGGACAGATACCGGGGGAAGAAGTGGTTCAGATATAGGAGACATGATCAAAACATGATAAGAGAGATTGAGCAATGACCATGAGACATGTCAATTCAGAAGAGCAGCCAAGTAGGGATATCACAAGTAATGAGGAATGGGGCTTTTAACATTTCCATGCAGTGTGGGAACATGTTTCTTTTAGAATCTAAGCATTGTTTGAGGGCCCTTGATGACATTTACGTATTGTCCCCATGCAACTACTTCAGTGTTCTAAGTCTTCCCTTGTGATGTCATGTCCCCTAAAGATAACATGAAATCAAATAGTGAAACAATATATACTACAAGTTGACATTGGTTAGTAAATCACTTCTCATAGCTGAAAGACATCTATTAAAATAGGAAAAAACTCATTTGAGATCCATCCAATCAATGGTTAACTGTGAAAAAAAAACAGGTCAATTTATCACTATTAATACCACAGAAGTTGGATAAAGGTTGCATCACTTATAAGTTTAGGTTATAAATTTGGGATCTAATTTGGTTTTTCATTAAGGTAAACCATTGATTGCTAATGCAAACCATTACATCAAAAGACACCTTAGCTGTTTACTTTGTGGTTGCTTCCAAAACTATCTGAAATTTAATCCATCTCTGACTTAGGCCTGTCAGGTATGGGTGTGAATCTAATTGGCGAAATTATAAATTCTGTTGGCAGAATGAATGTTTTTCTCTCTCTCTCTCTTTCTCTCTCTCTTTATCTATATTTTTTTTTGTCTCCTCACAGGGTTAGCGGTTTAATGTAAGTACGTGTGTGAATGGCAGGGAGTAAGATAGCGGAGTTTACACAACTAACGGGATTAAGGCCATTACAGAAGATTAGCACTACCTCTGCCTCACTATCTTTTGTGCTTCTGACGGTCTGTCTGTCTGTCGTGCTATGTGTGTTGTTGTTGGGATTGTTATGGCAGATATCCATGCTGATTTGCACTTGCGTCTTGTCTGATCGCGCCCATTACAGCAAGTTCCTTATCAGGATGGGATTTGTTCCACAGGCTGTGGAAAAGGTGGGATTCACCCTGTTAGATGTGTATGTCTATCTGTGCGTAGAACATGTGTTAAAGCTAACAAGGCCTCCATGTGAAAACAGTTTCACTTAAGGCGCAAAACTCAGACGTATTGTGATCTAATCACTGCCTTCCTCTGGTTTTCTCTCAGTAAGGAAAAGTGTTTATTATTCATTTATTTGTTTGCTTAAAACACTATGCAACTTTCTGTGAGGCTGGCAAAAGCTAAATGTACAAAATGGTTGAAGTGTGATTTGCGGAGAGGTCATGGAGTTAGCTAATTTGACCAGATGATCATTCTAGAATAAAGTTTCCACAGTCCTCCAATGAAAAGATTAATTAGCATGTTTTAGAACAAGTCAGTGAACATGAATTGCTACAACCATATCTTTAAGCTAATTCTGTTCCTCGCAATACAAGTTCAACTTAATTAGACTTTGTAGTCAAGCATCTGAAACATTCAATTCCAACTTAAAAGACTATGATACTATGATACGGCATGTCAACATACTGTGAGGAGGTGTAGAATGACCAAAGAGATTCTATAATATTTCTTTCTCCTAATGAAATACATAGACTTGTAAGTAATTTTAAACACTAATTCACATTACCAACTTCTAAATTATTTTACAGTTTATGTCTTGCAGTTTGTAATTATAATGGGGTTTACTTTAAGGACAAAGTTTGTGTGTATATTACATTTTCTTTAGATTTATTTATTTACGGTTTATGATTGCATTGTAATTAGACTGTGGATTGCCTGGGTGGTTTATGGGAGGAATTGCTTTATGTCCCAAAATAAATCAAGCACATTTATGTTGCCTGTGCAATTAAAGACAGACCTCTTTATTAGTGAAAAGCAAGAGTGCAGCGATGCACCAAGGGCTTCTTGGCTCACTGTGCGTGAATAAGGAACTTGTATATCCAACGCAGACATGCTTCAGACAAATTAATAATTAACTACACATATTACTCTCACAGGCCCTGATGCTTGCATTTCCCCCCTGTCTTTGAAATGGGTTAGATGCTTGCTGTGTGAGAGCAACTCCGATGAGCACTTGTTCTGCAGGAACATTTGCTAGACTAAAGCTAACGGAACAGCATGGTCATTCCTCACAGCTTTTGTTCACACTAGCAGAGAAAAAAAAATACACACAAAGCATCTCCACTGAAATCAATATTGTCAGAACATATGCACTTTGATTTTTCCCTTTTGTGCTTCTAGGCGTTCTTTTTCCAACTGAAGCGCTGCCAGAAAATGCTCCAAAACTAACGCTAACAATGATGCGCGCTTTGATGTCATTTACTCATAAGGCAGCACAAAGCAAAGGGAAGTTCAACTCTGAAATTGGCTGAGCGAGGTCTGAGTGATGCACAGTCAAAATATATAAAATATGCTCACTTAAAACAAATGAGCTTTTACTTTACTTTTCTTTTTCTTTTTTTTGTCTTTTCAATCGATCCAAGCAAATTGCGGAAGGAGAATGTAATGGATCCTTGTGTATTCATAGCATGACAGGCACCACTGAGGTGGTCCATCACTAGCCATTTGCTTAACAATCACACATAAGTAGAGACAGGTGTTCCTCTCCGTCACAGTGAGCACCTCCCAAGGGAACTGGGCATGAATGAATTTCTTATCTGTAAGCAGAAGACGGCCTATTCTAAAGCACAGAGGATATGCATGGATACCAAAGGTACTTATCAGTCTGGCTCCACAGAGAGCACAATTGACTTGACTCTGTTCTTTTCCGTAGGTTAGTTTTAAAGACCCTGTAATAACTGCCTGCTTGAATGAAGGTCTAGTTGTATTAAACACAAGCCACTAGGATCCTGCAAACCATACAATAGACTCATATAAAGCAACTCAACATGGAAGTACTGTGACATAAAACATTCCAGCAGTGGCTGGACTGAGCTAATGTGTGGCTTCAGATCCTACAGGTGAGGGGAGCAGACCTGCTTGTATATGTACTAGGCCTTCTGCAAAGCTAAAGTATCCAAAAATTAAATAATTAGAGCCAACAAAAGAAGTCAACAAAAGCAGGTGAAGGTGTTGTGTGAGGGCCCTACTGAGAGTTCAAGTGACCTATTTGTGTTTGTTATGTTCAATTGCTGTCTGACTCAAGCACCATCTGTCAGGGCACCGGGCCTACTGACACTCGCCCTGTAGCCTACTGCTGCTGACGAGCCCTGCCTGTCTGCCTGCCCAGTCTCCTCAACTCATGTGTCGTCACAGTTGAAAAACATTGACAAAGGCACCTCTGGACAGACCCTTGCTACCCCAAAACAAGATGTTTAGCACATCCCCTCTGTCCGTACACCATAACGGTTCTCTGATAGACTGGGCTTGGGCTTGGCAACAGACCTGTCCAGGGCCTCTTATTTATTCATTTCTGGACTTTAATATAAGAAATTTAAACACAAACACAGCATAGCACAGAAACCACACACCAACAGCTACATAAACATCGATGGTGTGGGGGCACACACACAGACACACACACACACACACACACAGACACACACACAGACACAGACACACACACAAAAATGAAAAAGAAGCTGAAGCCTCTCCCAGGCTGGATTTAAAAGGCTAAATCTGTCCTGCTCATTTGTGGCGGACTTGGCGTGAGCAGATGACTTGTGCTTTGGAAAGGGGGGGCTGAGGTGCGTGGTAGTGGTGGTGGTGGTGGTGGTGGGGTGACATCAGAAATCTGCTATTCCCCGGTTTCCTGTGCCTGTGACACAGACCGGCGTTCCATCCTCTCTCCTTTTCTCTTGCTCACTCTCTCTCTCTCTTTTTCTCTTCGTTGCCTCCAGCATGCGCTTCCGAAACCTGATGCTTCGTAGCCGGCCCATTAATCCTTCCTTGTCGGATCCCCGCCAGGTAATTACTGTTTAAAAATATTTCATCCCATTCTTTTGCGCGAGAAGAGAAAAAACAGGAACAAAGACAAACGCAATTCTAAACAACGACAAAAAAGGGGGCCCCATTTTTAAATTCGCTCTCCTCTCTGCCTCTCTCTCCTCTATCACTTGTGCAGGAATTGGTGGCTTTGTGTGCACAATGTACAAGGTGTCTGAAACAAAATCTTCAGCTATTTCATATTCAAATGCTGCAGTCACGCTCCAGTTTTCTGAACAGAGAACTTCCCTGTGTTCCGCTCTAAAGCAGAGGAAGGAAGGAAGGAGTCCAAGACCTTCCACACCACCATTGGCTTCCTCCACACAATCCTAAATACCTTGACCAGAAAAATCATAACAGCAGATCCTTTGGAAGTCACTGTTTTCACTTCCACTCTCGGCTTTAAGTACTTTGTCGATACATCTTCTCCGATCACCGCCTGGGAAACACACCCCCTTTCTTTATTGGAATTCAGCTGCAAACACATTACAGATGTGACTTTGGGAACTTACAGACTGGCTATTGAAGAGGGCCAACAATGAACACCTTGTCTTTGCCTCACACTGAGGATAAGTGTAGGTGACATCACGTAATGAGCCGGACCTGGGCTCCATGTCGCAGCTGCATGGCCCTGTCTGGGAGGCTCGTCAGTACTCCTCTGATATGAGATTTTCCCCAACACACCTAATTGGATTAGGCTAATCAGGGTCCTGTGACCTGGGCTTCTCCACGAGCACAACCTCTTATCTCAGTCTTCGATTGGGGGAAAAAAATGAAAATGCAATTTGGAGCCTCTGCGTTTGGAGAAAGAGAGTAAGCAGACTGGTCGTCTCAAACACATACTCTTACGGTGTAAACGGTGTAATGTAATTCATCTCATGCTATTGTGTCTTGTTTCACAAAGTGTGTGTTTCACAGTCATGTCAACAGTCACGTTCTCCTATATATTTGTCCCAAAAAATGTGATTATGGGATTCTAAATTAGGGCGAGCGAGCAAAACCAACGTGGAGCTAATGCTTAAACGACACATCTTCTAGTGAGCTAAATCACAAGTGAAATATATTTGTCCACTTCCACATTCCACACTTGACCATCACTGTCAACACACTCAACAACAGACTCTCTCTCTTTCTTTCTCACTCTTTCACAAACACCCCCAACCCACACACAAAGTCACGGTCCCCACATTTGGTCAACAAAACACTGGGATTGCCCCTCCTCTTCTGGAAGGCCCCCGGTGAGTAAAAAGTCACCTGAACTTGTGCGATGTTGTCCCTCAGCGCCTGGTGTTCAGTAATATTTCCGCTAATTTGAACACAGGCAGTCGTGTCAGCTACCCTGATGGGTGATGTTGAGAAGCTCAGGTGTGCTGACAGGTAGTGTTCACAGTCGCGCATGAACCCTGGGGAAATCAGGCTCGCTGATACTCTCACCAAATGAGTCTGTTTACCGCACTGGGGAAAACAAACAGTCTTACTCAAAGGGATGCAAGCTCATCAGCAGAAAGGAGACCTACAAACAGGGTTTACCTGGATAACTATATGTATGCCATCCAATGAATACTAATGATGGCATCCAAAATTTACGCTAGGAATAAGACGTAAGTTTAAAAAAAAAATGCAGCAGAACATAATTAATAAAGCATGATTAAAAGGATGTGTGTGAAAACAAGATGCTCTCCATACGTGCCAAGACAGTTCTGAGAAGCTTTTATGTGTCGCGCGTCAGAAGTATGTGCATTATGATAAAGGAAAGGTTCTTCCTGAAGGGGTTTATGGCACTCTCAGTTCCATCTACAGCTGCCTGTCAAAGTCATCTTTAATTTTGACTTTTGGACGTCACTCAGCAGTTTAACCCTTTCAGCTGCTAGACAGAAGGCAAACTAAACTAAAAGCTACTATTGTGCTCGACTGTGCTGAAGTCAGCCAATGATGTGTTTGTTTTTTTTTTTCCAAATTCTGAGGTGATAAACTAAAGTTTTAATAGTGATACATGACCACTCAAGCAAATGGCTGTTAGAGTATCTCTTATTCTCTCTAATTCAAATACGGCACTGCTGCCACAAATGTCCGTAATTTGTACAGCCCGCATTGGTGTGTGAGCGTAGCCTGTTTGCCTCAACCAAAGTCTTTTAAGAGGCGCTGGAAAGCCATCAATTCCGTTTCCAAACAGCAGTTACTGAACCTCCCTCAGTAGGATTACGGCTAGGACATTGGATGTGCTTCTTGCTGAGCCAGAAAGTGTGTGTTTGGGTAAACCCTATGTGCATCCGTAATACTACAGACACACACAGTAAAGTCCTGAGGGTTTACCGCCCAAACACTGGGGAAGAGAAATAAAATTATCAGGGGAAAACAGAAGTGCGTAAAAGAGGGTTTTCTTACGACACACAGGCAAACACACCACACACACACACACATACTTATGCACACACACAGACACACAGCACTGTAACACTCCTTCTCTGTCATCCACACACGTGTGTAAACAAAGCCTCTGGTGTTCTAACCTGGCCAACCTGGTCTCTGCTCTGTGTCTGAAATGCAAAATACCGTCTAGACTTTCAAATTTTACAGAGGAACATCAACCTCTAAAAGACTTTCCTGCCATATAAAAAAAACTCAATGACTGCACACACACATGCAGTACAAAACGCCGCATTTACAATAAAATGAAAATAAACTTTAAGAAGTCCACCAAATCTTGTAGTAGAAAATGTACATAATTATGTACACATGTACACATTCTTCACTGCCTATGGTGCTATGCTCAGTTTTACCTCCACCACCACGTTTCAGAGCAAACTTATCATAAACTGCAGGAGTGGGTATACTCAGGAGAGTGATACATCGAGGTGGGGTGTTGCCATGTACCTTTAGGCCAAAAGGAATATCTCGTCCCCAGTTTGTGCTCTTGAAGCATCAACACATTCAAGAGACACCATAAGTCACTTATTGCCACTTGAGGCAACTGTGTCTTTTTAAGCTCATGAAGATACACCCACATTCGACAGAAAAAAAACAAAAAACAAACAAACAAAAAACTCAAGAAGTTTGTTGACTTATTAGCATTCAAATTGTAAAACTTTGCAGAGTGACGGATTAGTACATGGTCTCAATATGCAGATTGTGTTCAGAGTGAGAGGCAAGTGAAAGTCCATAATTTTGTCCTAATTTCAGTAACTCTGTTGTGACATTAGGGGGCGCTGGAATTCTTCAGAGGTATGAGCAGAGCTGGAAAAAAGGGGGGCGGGGGGGGGAGATGCCGTGCGTAGCGCATTCATTTGAACAACTTTTAACTTCACACACTTTAGAATCTGTAAGGGAAAAAAGCAGAACAACAGCAGAGCTTTTCACAAAAAAGTAGAGGAAGTTAAAAAGAAGTTGGCACATAGATAATTTAACATATGTAGGTCAATGTTTCTCAACACAAAACCCACAAAAGCAAAATATGCTTCATGTATGGCACTATACATATGCATAGCATAGTTCATAGAACTGAATTATTCTCTTGTGTGATGTGTCATCCATCCACTTGATCTAAGACAAGAACTTATATGAAAAACTCATAATTGTGGATCATATATTGATGAGTAGAGTATGTAGATGTTGTGCTACAAATCAGCTACATGCTAACCTAGACATGAAGTAGAGGAAGCAAAGAGATCAGACAGATCCTGAATCCAAACAGATCCTGAAAATGTACTTGTAAAATGGTTAAAATATATCTCCTCACACAAGAGCCTCTCAAAAAAAAAAAAGAAAAAAAAAAAACTTACATCAAGCAACTTCCTCAAAGCAAAGGCTCATGAATAATTGAATAGGAACACATTTCCGCTTGTTTATTTATATATACATATGTATAAAATATCATTTATTCTAATAGGCTCTATAAATCAAAAGTATTGTCACAGAATAGGAGATAAGTGAGGTTATTGTGTGATGGGGCCAGCTGGTGGTAATAATTTAATGAAGTTTTACAGACGCCATAAAGGGGGAAAACAGCTGTGGCATTAAGGATTATAAAGTTGGTAAAAGTTTTAACAAGTGAGATGGATTTCAGCACTACATACATACATACATACCACAGCAACTTCCCACATCCACCCCCCGCATGCATGCACGCACACACACACACCACACACACACACACACACACACACACACACACACACACACACACACACACACAAACTCACACTCACACACATACACACACACACACTCACACACACTTCCCCTCAAGAATAATAATAAAAAAGAGAGGAAAAAAAAAGAGAGAGAGAGAAAGGAAGAATTTACACATCCTTCAATTGCAATGCTATCAATCACACGCGTGTTATTCCTTGGGGAGCGTCTTTACATGCATATTTATCAGCTCCAACATGCTAATTCCCCCTGCTCCGCGCCCGGCAGCCTCCTCTCCAGGCGCGTTTATGACTCATAATTGTTGATATCCTTTGATATATTTCTCTCAACTAAGACATCATTTGGTTTTTGTGGTCTTAAGTCAATGAGGCACAATGACCCGGGCTTTCAATTCAAATTTACAGTTCAATATCCATTATAAGCTATTCGGGACCCCTGCTGAGTAGGTGCTAAGACGGAGAGACTCCATTGTTTTGCCTTTTTTTTTTACTTCTCTCCTTTCTCACGTCAATTGTGAGGTGGAGGACCTGGTTACTTGTAGAAATGAAATAAAACTCAAAAAACAAATCATGTAAATAAAACAATGAAAAGATACTCAGTCTTAGCAGGAGGGAACTTTTCTATGACTGACAGCTAGCCCTCCTCATTTCTTTTATCTGAGTCTCCTCAATTAAGAAAAGTAAGTGGTATGGCAAACTTTAAAAAAAAAAAAAAAAAAAAAAGGCTAATTATAATATGTTTCAATTGTTCGATGAGTCTTGTCATTGGATCAGTCAAAGGAATAATTCAAAATTCCTCCCAGAAAACTTGCAACAACCAAAACTCTGAACATACTATAAACATATTCAGCGCCCCCCTCCCCCCCATAAACACCCCCCTGCCACCACCACCACCACCCACACACAATTAACTTAAGGAAAAAGGTTGAAATAACACAAAGTGCCATATTGAAAGCGCACCTTCCGAGAGGAAACGTGCATGCATTTACATGGCTAAGATGGCAGATGCAGTAATGAAGATGGGGATCCATGGCGTCGAAGCATGTGTGAGAGAGCTCCCTCACACACACACACACACACACACACACACACACACACACAGACACCTGCCGCAGAGCTTGCCACCTCCAGGGAACCAACATCTGAGAAATGCAATTTGAGAGTTTCGGGTGGCACAAAGACAAGGCAAACACGCACACACACACTACGCTTGGGGAAGTGAGAGGGAGAGAGGTAGAGGGGGCTATGAGGAAGGGAGTATTGGGGGGGGGGGGTCTTTGAGAGGCATGTGTGTGTTTGGTGGTGGGGGGTGGGGGGGTAAATAGGGACTCTTGTGGCTAACGCTGGACAAACAACGTTGCGCTTCCCTCCTCGAATTTCTCTCCTGGAACAGCGGCCTCGCTTTGTGGCACAGGTGCGTAAATTCAAGGACAAACTCAACCATGATGGAGGTGGCACTTGATTTTTTTTGTGTTGTTGGTGTGGGGGTGATGGGGGGGGGGTGGGTGTTGGTTTGTTTGTTTTTGTTTCTTCGGTCGGTATTGTCTCACGAGCTTGTTACGGTAGAGACTGCTTGTTTGACAGGACTGAGGAGCAGTCCATCACTGAAGATAAGAAGACAAGGTTGGCTTAAAAAGCCTCTTTGGACGTCGCCTCTTCCTCACCATTCCCTAAACACTACGTCTCTTGAGGGGAAGGCGCTGAATGTACAAAAACGCATAGGAAATGCATCTAAAATAAAAAAACTTTAAGCCTTGCTTTTGTGTTGTCAGTTTGACTGGGAAATCAACAGACTCAAGGTCTGTGAGAGTAGGAATTTGTGAGAGATTTTAATTTCTGGGAGGGTTAAGCAACAAGGAAACTTAGGATAAAGTTAAATGTGAGGGAAGTATTTTAGTTTTGTTTATAAAGTGATTGGGAGTTCAGATCGGCCTGATAAATGGGCACTTACTTTTCATGCATGCTGATAAATATGTTACACAATATATTCACCACCATCAATGCCAACATTAGCTGCACAACTGCCTGGACATAACCACTACCTGCTGTGGGGTCAGAAGGTCAAAACAACTTCACTTTGGCTGACTTTTACTTAACGAGTGGTTAATAGTCCCCTCCACAACACAGACTATGTTTTCAAGTAGGTGCTTTTCATAAATCAGCTCCTCTCTACCTGAAGCAGGCCAACTGGCATCATGCAAACCCAGTGGCTACTGAAAATATGCCGAGCATTTTCATCTGGGGCCCGCCTGTGCTGCTTTTCGCTCCGTACAAATGTTAAGGTGAAGAATGATCTAATCACAACAATTTTAATGGCAAAAAACTTGAAATAGTTCAGAACAAGCATGGGGTTTTATCACAAGTTGTTTTACATAATCAAGCGTGCAGCCATCACCTGGAATGACACTGCTAAAGAAACATCTAAAACCCTCTTCATTAAAATCAACAACAACACAGGTGTGTGAAAAATGGAGGGCTGGCAGAAAAAATGAATTATTAATGTTGAACTTAAGTATTATAACAGAAAAATCAATGAACATACCTGGCCCAATTAGCATGCAAAATGCTTTATTTTTTTCCATAATCCAGCACAGCATAATTACGCCCCTCTATTCTGGAACCCGATAACTTTTGCTTTTTCTGAGGCACAAAACACCTGCTTACTTTGTTTACGCTTACAGTTTCCCACTCATATTAATAAGCGGGTGCTCAGATGTCTTCCTACCCACTGCTTTCTGTGTGTGTGTGTGTTTGTCTGTGTGTAAATGTGTGTGTGTGTGTGTGTGTGTGTCTGTGTAAATGTGTGTGTGTGTGTGTGTGTGTTTGTATATGTTTGACTATGTGTGTGCTTGTGTGCATGATTATGTGTTTCGACACTAAGCATCTTGCATATTACATGCCTATGTCTGAGGATGGAATTATTTGATCTTACATATTCTTTGCTTCGCTTTTTCGGGGAGTTAATATAGATCGATGAGTTAATATAGATCGATGTTTTTTTTTTTTTTTTTTCAAAGTGCTGGTGGTCAACATTTCCATAACATTCTCACAGAAATGTCACCACTTTGTTGGGATTAGCAAGGGACCTGAGCCAGAGATCCAAGAAACAAGCTGTCCTGTAAAAAATGCAGTGCCTTTGACTACATTTAATATAAGGCATACTAGCAATATGAGTACAGGGATGTAATTATCAGTGCAGCTGTAGGAAAAACATACATTTTTGTTTCCATGAGAAATTAAGTTGCTTTGTCATTTGTTTGGGCACAATGTTACTGACCATTGGTGGATGGCTGAATTCCGGCCAGTCTTTAAGGAGGCTGGAGAACAGCTTGAGCAACGCCTCGACGCGGGACCACAATTTTTTGGCAAGTCAAACTTTATCAGCACCAACATGCATAAATGAAAACAAACACCGCTCAGTCTGCTAATTACAGACACATTTGAGTCCCCTCTCCCTCTCCCCAATGCTGCAGCAGAGGAGGTAGAAATGGCCTCCGCTTCCCCCTCCAACGACGCCGTCCAAAAACTTGGGCATGGGGCCTCTGTTAGACTTCCGGCATGTTCCAGGAGTGAACCTTGTTTGATTAGATAATACAGGTTGACACATTAGTACCCCTTGTGATTTTTCAAACCCATTATTTCACATGTGAAGTTACAAATTACAGCAGTGACACCAGCCTGGTATCTCCCGGGCCATGTGGCCTGAACCCTCGCCAAATCCTGCGCCACTAATTTTACTAATTGCCTGGGCACAGCCAACACTTTTCATTGGTCCACAGCCTGCGATGTCACAGGAAGCTAATGAGAACTAAATAATGCATGTGAACCTCTCTAATTGCTTCATTTCTCATTGTAGTTACCATTGCTGTAATAAGAGGTTGGATGCCAAAATGTTTACAGTATAATTATTTTGGAGAGAAATATCAGCGTTTTTCCCAGATCTATGAAAACAAAAAAAGAGGGGAGGGGGGCAAAAAAAAGTGTGTGGTGAAATGAGACGTAAAACGTTTCCTGCCACAGGATGTGCTCCAGCCGAAAATGTGCAAATCATCACCACTGAACAACAGATCTAAAACCCATCACGGAGTGGAGACTACAGCAATCACTGTAAAATCAACAATCAGATTTTAAACAAACAAAATCACAATACTAACTCAAGTCCTTTATCGACGGAGGAGCTCACGCTGCAAATTTGCCATTTTTTCCCCCGTCCAAACCAACCCACAGATGCTCACGAAAGAAAGAAAAAAAAAGGGGGGGGGGGGTTGTTGGGATGGCACAGGCCGCTGTTCCAGCGGTGCATATCTTTGTGTACGCCTGAGCTGCTGCATGTCTTCCCCTTTAAATACTCCTGCCTGAACCACCTGGGGGTGGAAGTGTGTGATGTACCACTGCTGGCCAGTTTCCCACTCACGCACACACACTGGCCACCCTCTCTCTCCATTCAATCCACAGGGAAGCTGTAATTTAGCTGTAAATTTAATCATCCAAATAGCTGAATATTTAATGGTATTAAAGCTCAACGTAAAAGAGTTGTATTATTTATTTATCTCCGATAGCCCCGGCCCAATTCAGTCAACATCAGGTGGTCTCATGAATGCGGTCAATTTACAAGACATTTTAAATTATTGACCAATAATCTGTCTTAATCCATGTCATTCAAAACTTAATAATTCACAGCAGTGTGCTGAGCCAGTGGTCATGTGACCAGAAACAAGTCAGTCGTTCTCACTTTATGATGCTGTAATGTCTTCAAGTAAGCTCTTACCACTACAAGGTCTCTTTATCTCCAGTTTGTGACTACGTGTTTGTTAATATAATGTTCTGCAATGCTCCACAATCTGGATTAAATGCAATAGAGACGGAAGCTTATGTAAGTTGTTACACAATATTCGTGCAGTTAACCTTGCTCTTCAGCACAAAGAATAATATGAGCACGATAACAGCCAAGCTTACAGGTTCTCATTTCCATGGTGATGTCTCAAAACATTATTGATGACACTCCATAGTGAAGCAGAATTCTATATCGGCTTTCTATTAACATAATCAGGCCTCCCACTTGGCTGTCTCTCTCAAAGTAAGGCAACTTTCATGCAAAAGTGACAACATTATGTCATACTGTGTTTTAAACAACAGTTGAAGTATTTATCAATTTCTGATTGGACGAGATGCATTCTACACATCACTAGCCGTGCGCATATCCCAAGGTATACCATGGTTGCCTCATCACAGCTAGTAATCACTCTACATGGTGAACAGAAACCTAAACAACAGAAAATACAATTTGATGTCTTTTGTGTAAAAGCAATATAACACTCTAGCTTGTGAGGCTGTTCACCTCACTTCCACTGGTGTTATATTGCTTAGATATCCTCACATGGAGTTAGAGACAGTGCAACAGAGGTCCATAGCATGAGAACATGAATGGCCGCACTCTGGACCTGACGATTTTTTTTTTGACTAGATATGTAGGCTATACACAGCTTTATCCATTCTGTAAGAGCTGTTGACAACTTCAAGCATACATTTTGTGCACTGTAAGATAAGCTGTATAATTAAAACAAATCTGTTCTACACATAAATAAATCAATATTTGCAAATGTTCTGGCATGCTTTTAAAAATCTATTTAAAAAAGATAAATGTGGTATAAACGTGAATAAATTGTGATCCTAACAATGGCATGGTTGCTTTGATTAGCCTCGATGATGTATATTTCTCAGACAAATATAGCATGCTCACAGCAGACAACATGACAAGGTACATAACAGGATTAAGCAGCATACCCTAAATGCTCCTTGATGTGTCATTGATAAAAGGATTTCTGATGCTTCATCTCCATAAAATGAATGCCAGAATTGTCATATTAGCATTGTATTACAGCCTCTTCTTTATCTAAATGTTAATCTGTCCCCGTCAAAATCTCTGTCACATTCAGTGTGCCCGTTGAATTGGATTTTAAAGCGGCATCCACAAATCAAGAGCAAAACGCAGATTACAGAGATTCCTGCAAGTATGCATCTCCTTTAAGTATGACTGCCTGTTGCCAAGTTGATTGTGTTCTCTTCAAAGATACAATGTCTTTGCAAATTAATTCCATCCATATCAATGAAGTGTTATTGTTACTGCTCTATACTACGTTATGAGTAAATAAAAGATGGAGGGAGGGTGATGACTCTTCAGAGCATCCATCTATCTTGGGCCTCATATCCCAGAATCCCACATCAACAAGCCATACCATTATGCCATTAAAACTAATGGGTCTATTGTCCTCCAGCTTTGGGATTAACCTAGCCTTAGTGTACAACTGCACATAGCAGTTGTGAGTGTTGAGGGTGTTCAAGCAGGCGCAGTAGGGCAGTTTCTCTGACTAAGCACTAAAGACATGGTGTCTGGACCAGATGAACGATAAGTTATTAATAACAGCTACATTAAAAAAATCCTTATGGTTTCCTTAAATTAAATTAAAAAAGAAAACACTTTGAAAGAACCTTGCAAACAAAACAAAACAAACAAACAAAAAACATTTCATAAAAGCAATTTGATATGCTAAGGTGGAATTCATTCTTTGTTTACCAAATTGTATTTTAGAGCCCACAATCTTTGTCAGTTTCTTGTAATTGAGGGGTAACAATCATGTGTATCACACACATCTTTTCCCTCCCTTTTATGAAATGCTCATCATTAAGAAAAATCAAAAGGTCATATGGAGAGCAAATTTGTCAGGATGCAACAAGTTTGCAACCAAAGCGGGTAATGACCAATCAGTCTATAACCTCAATTAATGCACTGGATATGTGTTCTTTCAAGAAGCTAGAAAAGATAACATTCCAGTGTCTATTTTGACACTAGAGGCGTGGCTAATTTCATTATTCTCTTCCTGCCCTGGACCTCGGTTCTGAATTCTGAACTTTGCCTTGTTTCTTGCTTGGGATACCATATCTATGCCAATGTGGATAATGTGCACCATAATTAAAGAGCTGCCCTTCAGAGAGTGTCGTCTCACACTTTCAGGACCGTAAGCATATTGACACTGGACACAAAGGAAGACTGGGGATAAAGACAATTAAACTGCTCGACCAAAGTAACAAGGAAAGGAAGTAAAAAAAAAAGCACAAGGTAATGAGATCTGTAATTAAAACAGAGAGGTCTCTTCAGTTGACTGCTATAAACTGTACATTAAAACAGCAATTTTGATCTAAACCCTGACAAGCAGAATAAATGTTCAGAATAATTTAACCAAAGCAAACATTTCTTGTTAATTTCTGGTTAATTATAGTCATAGTGGTGTAGGGAGTTGGTAATTTAAGCTCTTGGGCACTCGCCTGTCACACTGACTCCTTGAAGCTTCAGTGGCTGCCACAAATAGCAACACACTTAATAAAAATTAGCTTATAATCAGCACAGTTGAAAGGGAATCCACACACATTTGCAGTCACACAACGCCGATTCAGTCATGGTTGGGAAGATCAACACTGGTTCCCAAATCTCATTGGTCAAATTACATTCCCCCTTTTTTTCCCTTCTGTGTGTTACATGTGGATAATTACTTTAAACAGAAACATGAGGTGTGTTGAAACGGGGTATAGAGGATCCAGACACTTTGAGCTAAACATGAGGAATGAATAGTATTCACTGAGGTTGAATGAACTTAGACTATCGGGACTCTAACAGCACAACGGCCAGCTCAGTCTTGGTGCAAAGTTAGTCCAAACTTAGTCCACACCCAGAAAAATCAGCACAACAGTTCTTGTTTGCTACTGCAAATATCATAAAAATATGTCAAGGAAGACCAACAGGACTGATTAGTATACATAGTAAAATTTTGAATGACAAAAGACCAGAGGTGCATTTAAATTTATTAAACATGGAACAAGGAATAATGAACAACACATCATGTGTATATCAGATATTAATGCACGACAAACGTGGTAATAAGACCACAAAACAATGCTTCGAATGCCTCATTATCCTGCTTGTACAACTATTGCCTGCGCTATGTGGTTTTGCAAACAATTTACACGTTTCTCACACACACACACACACACACACAGAGACTCCCTCTTCCTGCATGACCCCTGCCAGCTGGGTTGGCCCCTTGAGTCAAGGATCTGCCCAAGGTTTCTTCCTTGAATAACTGCCACAAGGGAGTTTTCCTTGCCCCGGTTGCTCTTGGATGCGCTCCGGTAATGTGTGGGAGTAAACCATATCGCTATTGCCCTTTCTGTACACCATTCATCACCTTTCCATCAGTCCCCCCAATCTTTGTGCAGCCCTCAGTCCCCCCAAGGCACCTAGCCCCTCACTGCATCCTGGGCAGGCAGACCACTGCCCTCATCTCAGTGTGCCTCATCTCACTGTGTTTCACTGTGTGCGGTGTGTTTCACTAATTCACAACGGGGGTCAAATGCAGAGACCAAATTCCTTGTGTGTGTAAATACAATTGGAGTGTAAGACTGATTCTCTATTCTCTAATAATTTCTTCCTGGCTAATTGCTCTTAATAGATTGTTATACAACAGTAAGGTCGGGTCGAAGTATTTAGCAATTTCTGATTGGATGAGACGCATTCTACCCGTCACTAGGAGTGAAGATATGTCACGATATATCCCACTTATATTGCTTATGGATAGGACTGATACCATTTGGCATTTGGCACTAACTATCTCTGAACCCCATAACAACTGACTCAACTGAGCATAAAGAGTATACTGAGTATAGTATATGAAGCAATGGAGGGATTTCATCTATAAGGGGATATGAATGCTACATTTGATGATTTGGAGAAATGTATTTTTGAAATGGCACTTCTGTTCAAGCGAACTGCAACTAAGGCAACGAACCACAACTAAGGTGCCAAATAATCATCTGTATATTAGATACACTTTAATAACCTCGACCAGCATTTATTAGCCGTGTCCGTACTACGCTGATCCCAAATGAGTTTGGCCCTTTAGCTCACAATGCATGATTTTGGTAGGCACTGAGACTTATCACAGGTGAAGAATCTCAAAGCTTTGCTCCAAATCTATTTTTCCACAAAATCATCATTCTGCATTACAGCTATAGAGGGTATTTTTTGTTACAATGAAGAAATTCATTTACTCGATGACAGCTGTTCATGTGTCAATTGCATGAAGAGATTCCTAACCTCTCCAAAATGTGTGCCATGTTTTAATTTTCCCCCTCTCTCCTTAAAAAACAATTCAAATGGAGGCTTGAATCCATGTGGAAACTTTTGGAGGCAATACAAGTGAATAATCATGTAAAGAGCAGCCCTTGAAACAGGCCCCGCAGGTAGTACTCTGGCATGCAACAAACAAACAAGTACAGCTCTTCTCTCTCTTTTCTGAGATAGAGGGAAAAAACAGGCTTGTTTACCCACTACATTCAACACTACAGCAAAGCAACAAGCTCAAGTGCAAACTGGTTATAGCAGCAAGGTCATATATTGAGAGCCATAGAAAATGTTGTCAACATACAGCATAGCATTTTTAACTCTGGGTTTGGGCATGTGGAGATGCAACATTTTTTTTGTCTCTCTGTCCTTTTAATCTCTAATTTTAATCATTGTTTATATCACATTGAGAAGAGTAGCTCTATATAGCTCAAACAAAACTCTGAATCACTGTTACATTCTTAACTTGTTTTAACATTTGGCATTACTGTTAACATTAGGTCTATGCTTGTGTTGTGAACTTGTATGTTCACAATACAATCTTTGCAGACAGTTGGAGGAGGTGTGTTTGGAAAGACCATATAATGGAGGTTCTGAACTAAAACACAAAGGGAAAACCAGAAACCAACAGCCCCGGGGGGGTTACCAATAAGCATAGCTGACAGAAAAAGATCAAGAAAGAGATGGGGTTGTCTGTCAGGTAAACATGAGTGCAAGCGAGGAGTATGTTGTTTTCCAAAGTTTCACTGAAGGTGACATCTGCTGGGGTTTTTTTTGGACAGAGAAACACAGAGGACTGTATTTGGTTGGGGATGAAAAATTTTCCACAGGACATCTAATCACAAGGCATCACATCTCTCCTTTTCACAGAGGTTCTACGGGACATGTGGCAAGATCCTCCATGACAGGACATGAGATCCTCCATGAAAAGATATAGTATGGCATTGCATACTGGCAAATTTACTTGTGACTACCTTGCTAATTGATTTATGGAACAGCAAAGCAAGTCAGAGGCCATCACTGCATGAACACTGCACAAAATGGTGATGGGACTGTATCTGTACGGAGCTTTTCTTCGAAAAGCTTCACAGATTCATGCCTCCCTGTGTATCCATTCACTGAAAAAGCCATGTGCAAGGCTTTTAGGTTGAAATACCCTAAAATAACCTAGAAACAGTCGAAGAATGTAAAGAAACAACTGTACTGATGTTATGTCAAAAATACCTAATCTCTTCAGCTCTCCTAAACTATCCTGTTAAAATGTGTGGCCCAAGTATTAACTACAACGCAAGTGAATCCGAGGTTGTGTTCAAAACAACTTGAAACTGAATGTGATGGACAAGACTCACACTTACTAACTTTAACAAATTCACACACGCTGACTGGCGAGATGTGTGTGCTTAAGGAAATAGGACAGGGTTACACTGTGTCACAGTGGCGAAAGAGGCTATTTCAGTCCTGTGTGTGGCTGCCTGCGTAAATATTATTTCTGAATCTTCGTGTGAGAAAGCAGGTCTGTGTGTTAACATATGACAGGGCATGCTTATGGTACGTGCGTGTATGGCTGTGCTGTGCTTGCATGTGTGCACATGATTTATACAAGTTTCATCACTGTATCCACCCATGTGTTCCATCTGTAGGTGGCGTGTCTGCAAAATATTCACACACAACAACACCCCCCCCCCCCCCCCCCACACACACACACACCCCTACTACCTCCACACACACACACACATCCCTGTGTGCATATAGTCCTTCAAACACCCAAGTGGGTCTCTACTCGCAGTTTCAGCAGTGAATAGCATTACCATCAGTCCAGTGTAAATAACATGAAGTGGCAACTCATAAATACTTAATGATGCAAAAAAAAAAAAAAAAAGGAAGACAAACAAAATTTCATGAAGGGAGTCCCTCTGCTTCTGCCCCAGACGGTGCACGGCTGCTGGCTTTGTTCCTGGAGGAATTTCTGCCCCTCCACGTTGCTTTGAATCAAGTCTCAAATTGTGACGACTCTCTGAATCATTAGTAACAGGTGTTTTAGGAGAAGCTGGGTGCAGATAAGTCTTGAGTAGTAAACCACTGATGTAAGCACCAAAGATGGATTCTGCTATCTTTATGAATTTGATAATGTTCAAAGGCAGGCAAAGGGCTTGAAGACCCACAATGCAGCAGAGCCATTGGATTGACATGTTCAGATCATACAAAATAGATCAAATACAAATCAGGTTATGAGTGATCATTCTGGCAAATATGATGGAAAAGAGCTTACATGGTGAAATAGGCAAATAGTCCAGGAGGATGGACTAGTGTGATCTTGACTTCCATTGTATCCATTATGGTCTAGAAGAACATAGAAGACTAGAAGACCACACACACACACACACACACACACACACACACACACAAACAGCACTCCAGCTGAACACCAATGCAGATGGAGCAAGGCCCACTGGATATCCATTAAGGTCATACTAGATGCCAACGCACACACACACACACACACACACTCATACACACACACACACACAAAAACAAACACACACACACACAAACACAAACACACACACAGCGCTCCAAGTGAAGAAGCTTGTCAGCGAGACCCACACTGGTTAGCTGGAGCCTCTGTCACCTCTTGTGTGGCTTCCCAGCAGAGCCGCGGGAGCGGACCAACTCCCAGGAGCTCCAGGAAAGAGCCTGTGCCCCTGGCATTAGGCATTATTTCCAGCCCCAAATTGAATTTCCTCATGCAAATTGTCTCCCATCAGCAGTCAGTCTGTGTGAAGATATTAATTCGGGAAGGGAAGGGACTAAGGAACAGCTGCTCTTGCCACAGCCAATAATAATGCAAAAAAGGGAGCGATAGACAGAGACATGAAGAGTTGGAGAGACAGAGAGAGAGGTGGAGACAGAGAGAAAGAGAGAGAGGGGGGGGGGACCGAAAGGGTAAGGAGAAAGAGAGAGAGAGGGAGAGAGAGTGTTTGAGAGAGAGACTAACCTTAAAAAGCCAGGGAGAGAAGAGAGTAAATTGGGAGCACATACAGCTTTTGCGGGCTCTCTCCAATGAATTGTTTCTCTCCTGACAAGCAGCTCATTTACTTTCCTTTCATGCATCAGATCGGTCATTCAGAAACACAAAACACAAATAAGTCAAGTCGACCATCTGCTTGTTAGCGGAAACTATAAAAGTGCATCTTTTTTTTAATAAACAATAAAATTACTTTGATGGGCCAGAGACCACCTGAATAGAAAATCGAATATTTTAATGTTATTTAAGTTGCATTTCTGCTGCGTATTAAAAATAACCCTTCTCTTTAATTTATTACCACAACACACACAATACTTGTGTCATCCTCATTTTCTAAATCAATAATCACCACAGCATGTTTCATTAACAGTGACCAATCACAGGCAAGCTGGGGATCTCATTTTACAACATGAGCATCCCTAAGACATAAACCATCTGCTACTTGTAGAAACAGAAAAATCAAATTAATCCATTCTTATCATGCGTTCTGATTTTAAAGCAATTCAACATGTTCTTTGTCTAATCGCAGACGCAGAAGTAGACTGGTAATGAGTGAGGCGCAACTCTTCTTCGGGTGAACTTTCCAGGGTTCTCAAACTGCGCGTTTGGAAACTTTACAAGCCTCACACACTCCAGTGAGCCGTTAGTACTACAATACAGATGTTGGCACCAACTATGAATTTTTTATTAAGCATTTAATCATTGTGCAAACCAAGAATTCCCATAATATGAGGCCCAGACACAAACTAGGAAGATGCCAAATCATCCAGTATAATGTTTTCTTTTTTAATATAAAAAAACAGATGCCAATAAGCAGAACTTATTTTTAAGATTACATAAAGCCAAAGATGAACTAGAATGCCGAATTTACCTTAATTAAGCTTGGGGGATACATCTCTCACTGAATGCTAATTTTTGGTAGAAAACTCCATTTTGCTTCATCTTCCTCATCTTTCCTGCACTCTAATCTCTAATCACAGTGAGCACATTAAAAAACAGCACGGCAGAGTATCCATTATCTAAAATACTTCAAATATTAAGAATCTCGTAATTTGTTGTAATGAAGACGCATTAGCAATGCAGCAGAGTGGTATCAATTGTTGGAGCAGTGTCAGCCTTATTACTTTTATTAAGCTTGGCTCAGTGACCAAACTATATGACTTACACAAGGTCCCTGACTGAGCAGTGATACCCTGAGCACTATTGGGTACAGACAATAAACCCCTCATAACTCCTGTGCGGATGTTTTCTTCTCTCAAGCAGTCCAAGATCGAGCCATGAAAGAAAGGGCTCAAACTCCCTGCATTAATATGTTTGTTTGTCCCAAACAAGTTATATATTGAAACATCAATCTAAACATGACTAGCCTATGTGTGGCCTTGAGGGTATACAGCCCTCTCTGCTATAGCAATACATGACAAACACAGCACTGAGAGGGACCGTAGTTTTTTACACTTCTTGCATACACAGAATGCAAAAAACTACATGAAAGTGTGCGCACACACACAAACACATACTCATACACAAAAACAGAGAGAGAGAGAAAGAGAGCAAGAGATTAAAAAACAAAGGCAAACACACACTCATGTTCACAAATACAGTATATACAATTTACACTAGTAAAAAAAGCTATAAGCAGCCAGAATCGGCCCGTAATACCGGGGAGTCTTTCTCTCCACTGCACTGCACTGCACTGCACTGTCTGTGCCCTAGTCAGACAACACTGATGGCCACAGTTGAAATTCATGAGGCACCCCTCTATCGAGCGGAGTTGGCCCCCAAACAGCGAGAGCAATGAGCTCATTGTTACGCTTCGGGTGCTCCTCTCGATTTTGGGGAGCAATCAACAGCTGTCGATCGAGATGTCCTGGCCCTTGTCCATCAGTCAAACTCTACCGTCAGGAGGCACAACAATAACAGTCAGGGAGAAGCACCAGACCCGAATAAAACCCCACAATAAGATAGGGACCGAACACAGCCGCTGCGTGTATTTACCGGGGCATTCCTGGAGTTTTCAAGCCAAGGGTGCTTTTCTTGTGCAGGATTACAAAATTTTGTAACAGGAAATGAATACACATACTCTGGTAAAAAAGCAAAAAAATCTGATCCATAATGACAAATAACATTTGCAATGCAAGATACTGGGACAGTAACTGTATAGACCCAGACAACATGAGTTGGTTATTACACATTCACAGAAGGGTACTACTAGTCTCCAGTTCAAGCACATGAGGGCCTAGTTGCTCTGCCTATCTCAGAGTGTATGTCAAGCTGCATTAAAGGTACACTATGCTAAAATTTTAGGTTTGTTTACTGGCTTTATTTATTGTAGTCACTCTTATGGTTGAATGACTCATCGCAGGGCGAATGAAGGCTCTCCCAGCTCCCCCTGTTGACTTTTCGTGAATTTCCCATGCTTGAAAAATGCCAGCGTCACCCCACTGAAGGACAAAACTTAAAGCATGAGCATCATGATATCATATTTATTACCTTCAGTCAACATAGCCCTCAAAATGATCATCGTTGGTTCCTATAATTTACAAAAATAAAAAAATAAAAATAAAAATCAGCGACTGTAGGGGGAGCTCCATAGTGAAAAGATTCCAGACTTGCATAGGATACCTTTAACAACACTGCACAATGTTAATCAAAAGATTGGGCTGCCTTTCAGACATTTACAGATGATTCACACTCTGATCTCAAGAGCGGCTCAGGATACAAAACAGAATCCTGGTAAATCAAGTGTTGAATCAAAACACCAGGCCTAAACAAATATTTTCATAACAGGTCCTCCTCTGTCATAAACACAAAGAAAACTACAAATAACCAAAAGAGACACTGACACACAACAGTGATTCAAGGGAAGCTATAATTCTCATGCTTGGGAAATCATCTGAGTGGTAAACACTCTTTCACAATACCACTGACCCTTTTCTTTTACAACTCGAGCGCAAACAAAATACCTCAAACAGACCGAAGATGGAAATATGTTAGCATTTTTTTTTTCCTCCCCCAGAAGCAAACAGATGCTGTGTGTGTGGGCACAGGAGCCCCACCTCACAGTGAAACAATAAGCACGGAAATTGTCTTAATCTGAGGAAGTTGAGGTTTGCACAGTAATATGATTAGTGCAAGGATCTCGCTAATAACGGAAGGCTTAATAAATCAAGCTGAATCTTAGTCAGTGCTAACCCTGGCTACCTCTCCGCACCATCTGTTGGCACGAGAGAAAAAAAAAAAACTATATGGCAAGATTTTATATATAATTAATAGGTAAACAACAATCTAATTAAAATGGACAAACTCGATGCATCCGTCATTAGGGAGCTTTAATTACGGAGTAAATCTTGAGCTGGAAAATGGAAAATTATCTTTCATTCTTCAGCCATGAATGCATCAGTACTGATCTGTGAGAGGTGCCTTCCTGATGGGAGCCAGGAAATGTGATTTCAGACCATCATGGCAGTTACTAATTGTTAAGGTGTGCTACCTTACCATATGCACTGAGTCGCTGAGAGATACAGTGATCAGTCCCTCCTGCATACCCGAGTTTATCTCTGATCTTGTTTGCGTCCATGCAAATGAACTTGTTGGATTTTCGAAAATCTGTTTTGGGAGAGTTGCTGAGTGCTGCTGTTATGACATCATACTGTACAACACTGATGTGACTTCTCAAGGGTTTGGTTAAATCGTTACGGGTCTGTTACGGTTCAGCAGGCTTGTGGCAGTTTTTCAGTTCAGCAGAGAGAGAGGGAACCTGTCCTCGGGCATGGATTTTTAACCATGTTGGACTTCAACATTCTCTCTTCTTATGTCCGAGCAACAGCCCTGTCTCTCTCTATATCCCTGCTCTCTCCTCAGTCTGTCTGTCTTTATCAATCTCCCTGTGTCTTTGCCTTCTGTCTTACACTGATACACAAAAGTGCGCACACACACACACACACACACACACGCACAGAGTAATACAATGTTTCCCCGTGGACCCATCAATTCCTATGCGTTGCAACTACAGATTCAGAGCTGCCATCAAAACCCGAACAAGATCCGTGGGCAATTAGGGGAATACAGAGGGACATTAGAAAGATGAGCTGCAAAGCGGCCTACCTCCCATTCCCTTCTCAGTGGGCAAGAGGGATATGGCTGGCATGAAGGCTCTCACTCGGTACCCACGCACACCCAGGGTCATCTATATTCCACCCATGCTTTGGCAATATTGATATTGGCAGGCTAGCTGCTGATATTGGGGACGTAATGATGCAATTAAAACTAGAAGCATTTTACTATTATTGGCACACACACATGTGTATGTGGGTGTGTGTGTTTGTGTGTGTGCAAGTTGTATGGGTATTATATGTGTGTGTCAAACACCCACCCCCACCCTTATTTTAGGAGGCTAATATGATTTGGAATCTACGAACAGACCTGAAATTAATGCATGACTCATAATAAAGATATTCATCTTGTCACATCAGACTGCCATTTTTCCAGCATCCATCATGCCATTGTAAGGGAATGAGGAAACTGTATGGGAAGCCAGATAGACCTACACAGGCTATATAATATACATGTTAAACCTAAAATGTGACTTTCATAGTGATTAAAATACATTTGAGAAGGCTCTCATATTTGACATCAATGCATTGCATTTAAGTACAGGCCTACACAATGAATAATACTGAATAAACAAAATCCTTGACAATAGATGCCATGCTACATATTTAGTTATATATCTCCAGTCATCTGGAGAGACAAGGGGAATAAAACCACCACCTCAGTGCAAAACAAAAATGCAAATCAATCCAATAATGTTGGTTTATGCACAGGTTATATACCTTGGAAATAAAAGATCAGAGTGCTTTTTAAGCCATATGTCCTTCCTTTGTTTCAGAGAGGGGAGATGGCTTCCCGTCACTTATGCTTCTGATTAGCAAAATGATTTATGCCACATTCACTCAAAAATTCAGCCTGCAAATGAGAAAATGCATTGTGACTCGACCAGATGTGCACAATAAAACAAGATTCCCATTGTAATCTCGGGTACTTAGTTTATATGAAGCTAATATAAGGCACACTTGGATGTGGCAAAGTCACTCTTTTTAAAATTTGACTATAAATGATTGGAAATAAATTGTGTGTTTTATGCCGGATGGCATGAGTGGGTTGATAAATTAGGAACAGTTTTGTACCCTGACTTATCTACAAGACAAACCTGGCGGAGATCACAGGGATTAATTGCTTCAGAGGTGTGAAGTGGCGCTTACCCATTCTTTCCCACACATTCTGCGCCTAAACAATGATTAATCACCCTTTAACTATTCTCTGGAGGACGCCGGCATTTGCCAAGACGGGGGCCTTATCCGCATAAATCCGCGCATGCAGGTTGGGAGGTACTTCTGCCAGGTACAGGGAACACAACCTGTCCCCATCCGTTATCAGATTAGGGAAGTGTCACGCGGCAGACGCACGAGAGTGACGTTGCCATTCCCCCTGCCCGCCGTCCCCAAGCACTGGCCCTCCAGCTTCAGTTGCCAAGCATTTCGCTTGCCCGTCAGCTGCTCACGACACAGAGTGGTGGCTGACGGTTGATGAATACTGGCTGAGGTGTTGTTTGCCTTTCAGTTGAATGAGTCAAAACGTCACCCAGACAGATATAGTATGTGGCAGAGATGGAGAAGCTGCATCATTTTCCAATTGCTTTCTTCAGCTCTCTTGCCCACTCAAGGAGAGGAAGTTGCTCTTTGACTCAATATATCTGTGAATGGTCAGTGTTTATAGCACTACAGTGAAATACTGCTGCACTAAATAAATAGACAACATATGCACCAAGATAAACGTAAAACTGAACCATTTTGCCCAATCACAGAGAATTCCTCGGTAAGTTTTATGGATGGATAGAGCGCAGTCCATCAAGATTTTTCAAATGGTTCGCTAAAGTCCCAATGCATAAAACTTAACAGCTATTAATCCTCTTGAGTCATATTAATCTCTACAAATGTTCCGGTAAAAGCCTACTTCAGCTCTTGTCTACAATTGTACAAAAAAGTACAAAATGATAATGTCTCTCCCCCCCAAATCACTTTCCATAGTAATAATAATAATAATAATAATAATAATAACAATAACTATAACAATACTCAGACGTAAGAGTTCAAATTCATTGAGGACATGCTATAATGGAGATGAATAGCGAGCAAGGCAGACAGTAGAGACAGGCACAGAGACAGATAGACAGACATCCCTAGGATGCCTGTCTGCTTGCTTTGGTCAGTGAGGGGAAAAAAGAAAGAAGGGGGGAAAAAAATGAGGTTGGCGTTTAATATTTGATGCCACCTGCAGCGAACTTCTGCATGCACTAATGTAGGTGACAGATAAACAGAGAGAGCCGTCCCCTGACGCCTCTCTCGTGGCTGTGGGGTGTAAGTGCATGCTTTATCTCTATACCAACTCAATATCTCAAATGGATAACTTGTGTTGCCTCTAATCTGCATTAGGCGAGGAGTGAGGCGTGAAAGCCGCAGTGAGGGCCGTCACACCTCCCATTAATACCAAGACACAGTCTCTCTCCGTCCTCTAGGGGGGCATGTGTGTGTGTGTGTGTGTGTGTGTGTGTGTGTACGCGCGTGCGCGTGTGTGTTTGTGTGTGTGTGTGTGTGTGTGTGTGTGAGCCGATGCTGCTGGTTGCTCTCTTTGCCCTCAGTCTAACTCACTGCAGTGTACTGAATACCAGCTCATGTACCATACGCAAACGGAATGTATTCTGTTCCTACACTGCATGCTGACTGAGCGCCATAGGCATTTATGTGTTCTTTAATGTCATCAACCAAGATCTAGGCTACTCTCTGTTTGTGCTCAACTACAGTCCACTTTTGCTATTTCTCTACATGCTACACTAAAAAATGATCTCGTAGCACCAGGCAGCTATAACCACAACCTATCAGAGAGCAGATTTTAAATTTTCTGAATTTAAACAATTTTATGAAGCTTGATTGAGAAACATTTCCAATCCAGCATCCTAATGGGTGCAAAAACTGAATTTACTTTGAAATCACTAATTAAAATAACTATAGAAACTAGTGGCTACCACCTTGAGTGCCACAAGCCACTTTTGTTCAAATGATTACAAATGAGGCAGTGAGTTTCAAATAAGTAAAGTTGTATATAGCAGATGCTTTTGTCTAAAGCATCATCGGTTGTCAGCCGAGTGACGTAACCACTGTTCCACCACACCTGCAAGACTTGATTTGTTAGCCTGGTTTCACCAGACTCATTCACTTCCTTTAAGTTCATGAGGGGAGTCTGGCTTCTCTTCACTGGGGCAAATAGACTTTGGGTTAACTTACTGCAAGTCCAGCCTACCAATCACACTCATCAGGATTTCCTAACATAACTACCTGTCAGCACTACCATACCCAAACCCATAACACTGTGAGCTACATCACTTTATCATAAGACTTCACTGCCACACAACAAAGTCAGTGGTAATTGTAAAAGAGTCCCTATGCAGCATTTTCAGTCAAAAAAAAATGTAGCAATTATTGCGTTTAGAAATCACTGCATTTGGTTGAATTACCTTTTGTGGCGAAAATGGTGACTTTCACTGCCCTATTTACTGGTGCATTTTGGAAAACCAACTTTGCAAATTTTGCAAGCCGCTTGCCTATTGTTTGTGTTCGGAAGTGTCCTGAGATGAGTGAGGAACGAGACACCGGCTGAGAAGCTTCACATTTACATTTATGCATTTAGTAGACACTTTTATCCAAAGCGACTTACATTTTGTCAACTATCAATTGTTCAGGGACGGTCTCACCAAGAGCAACTTAGGGCTAAGTGCCTTGCTCAAGGAAACAACAGTGGCAGCCAATATTCAAACCCGCAACTTTTCAGGCTACTAGCACGATAGCCAGGTTCCTTAACCGCTACACTACCATCACCCACAGAGAAGTTCCCGGGTGAGTCTTTTTTGAATGCAAAATGCATGCAAAAGTGTTGCTGACCTGGCATTGTTGCGATTGTGCATACATCATTCCTTTCTTGGCAGAACAATTTGTAACCCAATTTATGTCCAAAATGCCCGTCATTAGTGGCACTCTTTTTTTCAGCAGAGATAGCTCTAGGGAGCTGTGTAAGTACAGCAACGTTTGGATGCTGCTGGCTGAAGTTGAACATATTTGAGTGATCTTTATTTATTTCATTTGGCAGTACATTGTCTTGAGACTGGTGTCCGGTTTATACCTGAAGTGCCTGCTACTTGAGCAAGCCAAAGAGTATAGAAGCCTAGCTTATATCATATTATACAACCGTTAGGTCCAGTCGAACTATTTAGCAATTTCTGATTGGATGAGACGCATTCTACGTGCCATTAGGAGTGAGAATATCCCACGATATACCATGGGCAACTCTTTACAGTAACAATCACTCTGTATATTCCATTGAGAGAACTTCCAAACCGTTGATTAAAAGCTGTGTTGCTTGGGAACAGGAGACGCAAAACTAAGCTTAGAACTATTTTGAGCGGCGGAGTATGAACAACCATAAATAAAAATTAAATGGTAGAAAATACAATTCAAGGTTACCTGCGGCTGAACCACATCCGTGAAGATATCAACGAACAACCTCACTCCTACTTGTGTTATATTGCTTAATTAACTGATGCAAGAATAGCTAACGTTGTGTCGACTGAATGACACTGGGGTAAGCTGACATGGTCACCGGCTCTTTTGAAAACAAATGCATGTGTGCGTAGGTACAGTGGTGGAAAGGAGGGGGATGGGGGGTGGTTAGGGGTTTACGACAGTATTGGGATCTTGTCGCCTTCTTTCTCTATAGAGCTCCCCCTGCAGATTTTGGGTGCATCTTGCAACAACAATGCAAAATAGAAAAACAGAGTTGCTGAGCGCTTCTTTAAGGAGAAAAATAAAATAAATAAATAGGTACATAATGCAGAGAAGTAGATCACTGATATCAGTTTTGCAGTGTTTAGGGGTCTGATGGCTGAAGGGAAGAAGCTTTCTCTGAGTTGTGTTGTTATCAGTAAGTGAACAACATATTTACATTTGCATATAAATGTACGTGTTTTTCAGACAGCAATTCATTCATATTTTCTATCATCCAGACTCACAGAGAAATGAAAAACAGCTGAGATCAAAGTGAGAGAAACCAAGCTACTAAATTGTCGCCAATGTCAAATAAATGAAGACAATTAATTCCATATTCTTCCTGATAGTTGTTGTAATGTAATTCTACCTAGTCTCCACTATTTAGGATGGAGCCATTGGGTTGCAGACTAGAACAGCAGTAAAACAAGTCTCATATCAAAGTCTGAGGTATCCAAGCAGCGACAAAGGACTCTTTCGGATTTTATGACTGCACAAGATATGTACGCACAAGCAATGACAAAAAAAAAACATTGCAGACTGTTTACAGTAAAAATAAAGAAAAGAAAAAGAAAATAAAATTTGCTATTTGACAAATCCATCAGCCCATAACAACATGTCATGTCTTATCTCCCCAGTGTGCAATACATACCTCACTGAAAACACTGTATTGTCTACACGATGCATCACAAACTTTTCTGAAAATGTACAACTACCCCAGTGAGATCAAAGCATTTGTTTTGTTTAGTATGTCTGCCTCAGGAGAAGTTTGTTAACCATAGACAAATGTGTTGAGCCCTTAAATGTGCAAGTTTTGCTTATGGTAACAAACAACTGTAAAAACACTGGGAAGTGTCCTTTTGTTGAAAGAGAAAGTAAAAAGGGACCTTATTCAAATGCTAAGAGTTCTTCAAATAACACAACTGTCTGTGTAATGAACTTCCAGTTGTTTTGCATCTTGTAATGCTGCCTGTTTCTGAATGTGTGACAAACATGGACATTTTGACACATCTCCGAATGCTAACAATGGCAATGTGTTGTTGCACAGAATGAGAAAAACATTTTTACACCTGGAAACATATTTTCGCCCTGTTACAATACGCAATCTGTTGTAGTGAAATAAAGTGAAAATACATGTGAATGTTCAACAGTGTTAATCAGTGCAATTTATGTGTTCATAAAAAGGAGGGAGTGAGAGGGTGATGCCAGATCTGTTTTTAAGAGGCTATGATTATGGGCATTGACTTAATCAGTTCAATAGAAGACAATTCAAAACATATTATTTTCTTTCATCACACAACAGACTTGCACAGAAAAAGAAATATTCTGGGGAGCCGAGGATGACAAAAAAGAACTGAAGGTGGCAATAAGACAAGACTCATCAATACATTTTTTTTCTGGTGAAGGGGAGGCTAGCTTTTCAATCTTATGATATATTTTGTCGCGGAATCAGCTACTCAGTTCTAGTGCTTTCTTTTGTCCCCTTTTCTGAGAAACGACAATCTCAACTTGATTACCTCCTACTCTGTCATTACCTAATAAGATTCCTTGCACAGCAGACGCCTGTATCTTTCCAGTGGCTGCCGCGCACTCCGAGCGGTGATTGCACCTTGTGTAGAGGACTGTTTGCTCAACACTTCCATGCTTCAAGGGCCATTTCGCCTCATTCTGGCACAGGTGGCAAATGTGCTGGAGGTCGCTTTCTTTAAGTAACAGTTAATTAACATTTGAATCACTGTCTTTTTGAAGATGGAGAAACGCAAAAGAAGATTCTGCATCACATGTCATCAGCCTCTGAGATCCCCCAGAGGGCCATTTTTTCTCAGCCCTCACAGTTTTTATCATTATCCCAAAAAAAAAAAAAAAAAAAAAAAATGGAGATTGGAGACTATGGAACAGTGTTGCAAAAACAACATCAATACATCAGGTTTTTTTTTTTTACTTTAAAAACCTCTGTTATGTACATCACAACTGAAAGTGAACTGAAAGTAAATGTGTACACCTAAAGCATTTGATTATATAACATTTACCTGTGGGGAGGAAAGGGTCATGATGCATAACTATGAACCATTTCTGGATATGCATATAGTATTTATGCAGAGCATCTATAAATAAAGTGACTACACATAATAAAAAACACTTTAAAAAATTAATTAAAACATTATAATAAATATTAATAAATAATTACATATAATTTATATATATATATATATATATTTTTTTTTTTTTCTTTTGTGTGGAGTCGCTTTATTTATAGATGCTCTGCATAAATACTATGTGCATACACAGAAGTGGTTAATAGTATACACACACACACACACACACACACACACACACATCCCTTGTGGACCATTTCTCCTATCCTCATAGAGCACTGCTATTTCTCCATAACACTAGTAATTTATATCAAAGCAAAACAGAAATGGTAAAGTATTCAACTACATGCGAGAGATTCTCTGTCACCTTAAATCTCACTAGATCAAGACAAGGACATTTAGCTACCCAGAATACCTCTGGTTGTAAAGTTAATTACTCATAAATCAGCCGCATGTTTTTAGGACACTATTTGTTTGTCTGCAGGGAATACACTCTAAATTGGGCCTTGTATGATGATTGAGCCTTGATGTAGCATCAGTCTGTCTTGGTGCAGGATTCACACACTGAGTACACAGCATTACTGACATGTGACAACACTGAGGGTGATTCTGGCACTGATACAACACCCAGCCTACCTGTAATTTGAATTATGTCAGTGATCCTATATTGCCTTGGTAGAGGTGTGCACTCTCTGAGTTCTATTCTAGTTTATAAGTGTGTTGAAAAGCAACCTCATAACCTTTCTTGTCAATAGTTTAGCTCCTACTTGGGAGGTGGGATGCTGGCCACGGGTCTCAGAATGCCACATGCCATGCCAATGCACATGCCAATAGCAGTATATGATTCCCTGCTCAATCCACCATTATGACATGTTCTACTTAACCATGTCAAAAGCACTTAATGTCTGCAATCAGGTCAAACAGAAAAGACAAAAAACTGAAAAGAAAATGAGAAGGCCTTCTGAATCGACTGATAGTCATCGCTGGCTGTGCTGACGCTGACGCTGATTGAGCCATCACTGTGCAGCACGTTAGGACACGAGAGGGAAGAAACGGAGTCCAGTTAAAGTTGAAGCAATTTGGGCTCCAAAGGATAGCAGGCCAGGGGGTGGCAGGTGCGGCAGTTTATCAGAAAGCCAGAAATAACGGAAAGTGACAAGCAGCAGCACCACAAATGATTTATTAGAGTTTTACTCTGCTTCTAACCATCCTTGAGGCCAGAATAAATAATTTATCAACGGTGTGTCTTCAAATCATTAATTCTACTGTGTGTAGTCAAACTCCATTCTCCTCAGAGGCTCCTAGGTTGAAAAAAAGAAAACACATCTGGAACAGTGACCAACTTCCTCTATTCTATCATCCAGTGTTTTAAAAAGCATTACAGGATTCCCCTGAACCATCTGTACACAGGCAAATATTAGTCGAGAAAACTGACAGACAGCATCGGAAGGAGCGAAGACGGCGATATAGTTAAAGAGGCCTATGTTTGGACGCGATACATCAGTGCTTTCCTGCTCAGCAGACTAGTTTCTCCTATGCTCACTGATGTCACACCAGACAAATCCATCACGTCTGTCAAAGCCACACAGACTCTGATAGTGTGAGGACATATATGAAAAAATAATGGGTTTGGATGGGGGTGGGGAGGTGGTAAACGAATGCTCCACAAGATTTTCAAAATTACATATTTATGTTTCAGACTCAATGGGTGATTTATAATTAATCTGACATGGCTGTAAGTTGGGTAGCACCACCATATTCATAATAGCTCAAGTGTTCTCAAACTTATAAATACAAAGCATATATAATGTGTTGCCTTCCTATTATTAATTATGGAAATAACACAGCAAAAGCATATCCTAAATCCATTACTGTTGTAAGCTAGACTTGTCTCAATAAATCAGCATCTACAATCAAAACTGAAATAATTTTTTATGCATAATGTATGTGCTTGTTGCCACAACATCTGTTCATTATGCAGAGTAATGCATTCCTGTAGTTTTTAAAAACTTCAGGCCTATAAAATAATCATAATGAATGCTTCATTATAGAGACCAAGAATACTGGAGAGCGCATGTTGAGAGAAAGTTGTTTGCCTTAAAAAGAAATAATATATATATATATATATATATAAAAATCAAGTTGTACCCCTTCCTCAGTTTTTCCAGACAATGTCCTTGTGAAAGTGTTGATGAAGACTCTCTCGACTTCTGTTGTTTTCTTCCTTTTTTGTATTATACTATTTTTAAATAGATTTCACAGCTTTTCAATTAAAGATTTCCACATGTTAAGTGGTACACTGGATGAACAATTATTCTTTATGACTATTTCAGACTAAGGAAACATAAATACAATTAAATTATGATTAAAAATTGAATTGTGATGAAATAACATTAAAACAAAAAACAATATAAACTGAGGGGGATGTAATTAGATGTAATAATTAGATGTATAATTATTGCATACCTAATAATGACTTCTGGATAAATCACTCTATACAGACAAGTGAGGAAAAAAAAGTCGTTACTATTTGCTGTCAATGATTGCAGTTACAGGTTAAAACTTCGTTTTAGATCTGTTGCTCCAAAGGATATCCACAAGATGATGTTAAAAATACAACAGAAATGTGAAAAGTCTGAAGCGATGATGATTTGTTTTCTACAAACATACACATGCAATTGAACTACCCCCGCTCCAGAAGGTCGAAATTCCAAATCACAATGGTATAGAACTGCAACACCACAAACAAACCAACAAACAAAATTCACCAGCAAGGTGCATGACATATCAGCCTAACTAGTGTATTAAGTAACTGTATTGTTCTCTTTCTGTTCAAAACGTTGGATAGGACGGCTGATAGATGGTTGAGCTAACATAAACTAATTCCAAAGATTCCTGCACTAGTACTTCAAAATCATACCTCATATGTTGAATCCTAATTTAGTCCTATTTTATAGTTCTGTGCATAACATATACAATGAAGTTTACTATAAGGACATCTAACAACTGGCTTCAGGCTTCATCACCACATTGATAAGAAGTGATCACTACAGGCATTGTGTAGGCCAACCATATTACACTATGAGTTCTGGAAACGTTAGTATCCCAACTCCTAGGACATAGGATATCTTTCAAGCAAGCCCAGTGTAATGAAAATGAGAATTGTACCACATGCTACCGACATCATTTAGATTGGATCATAGTCATACTGCCAGACATAAACCTGCATAGCCACACCTTTAAACTTCACTACACTACAAACACAAACTAGTCTGCAATTCTTCTTTAGTTTTTGTCTAATTCATTTTCTTGTCAACACAATTCTTTTGTCCTTGCTGGGACCTGTCTCTGCTTTACTTCTTCGGTTCAAATTAAGACAAAATGGCCTGAGAGATAGATTTAATTTCCTTGTGTGAGTTGATGTGAAAATGCGATCCAACATGACAACAATGTGGCATCTGAATGCAATAATCTCAAATTAAGCCATACATAATTTAAGACTTGTCATGAAGATGAATTAATAATTCAATAGATAAATAATTTACAAAATAATCAAATAAATAAATAATGACACATAAATAACTCATTACACTAGATCATCTCATAAAGCTACCTTGTGCTGGAATCAAAGCCAAATAACAGTCAGCAGTGGTCTGAAGAACTATTTTACTTTGTCTGGGTTTATCAAAAGGAAAAGAGGTTATCAATCTCACTTTTGATTTTAAGTAACGTCATGATGATGGACAAAACAGAATTTTATTTTGCTGTGGGAAATGACTAAATGAAGGAACAACGCTTGCATACTCACATGCAAAGATAAAAAAAGGCAGAGTGGCAGTGATACCAGTAACTGGCAGTGTGAGGCAGTGTATTTTCCATGCTGCTGCCGCCTTTTTCAGAGAGGACAAATATGAATAACAGGCGCTGAGTGGAGAAGAGAGAGGGGATGGGATCAAGAAATGACTGTGAGTCAGGTTCAAACCCAGCACTCCATGGGCACTAGGGCCCAAGAATGGCATGGACACAGTAGGCCCCTTGTACCAAAGGAACTCTTTTCCTGACGATAAGAAAATTATTATTATTCTCATTATTATTAGTAGTAGTAGTAGTATTGTTGTTACAGTTATTACTATAGTAGTAGCACTAGAACTAGAACTTTTAGTAGTATCACCTGCATCACCACACCAAGTCCAACCCGTCAGCACTTTGTTAGCAATGACTCAACTACTGACTCAACAGAAATGTACTTCATTTAGACATCAACAAGACCTGCACCAGGAGTCAGGAGATTAGCAGTTAGCAACCATGCACATGGATAGTGGACTGATGTTATTGGGTCTTTATTCGTGCTGATCATCCATGTATTCTGGTTATGCCAAATGTTCGGAATGAAACCAGATAGGACAGAGCATTGAGCACATGCTCATCGACAAAGGTCAGCAAATCGTACCAGCCACTGCAGTATAGGTTTAGCTAGCTCTAAATCTTGGAGACTCAATCAGGTCTATGGAGTACACTAAGAGTGAAATGTTTAGCAGTATAGGTTTAGCTAGCTCTAAATCTTGGAGACTCAATCAGGTCTATGGAGTACACGAAGAGTGAAATGCAGCCTTTACACATTATGAGCAGATGTTGCTTAAATTAAAATTGACAAAAAAATCCTCCAAGTGTTGTATTGAAATAGGAATGCTCATTGGGATTCCCAAAAGCCTACAGTTGCTCCTGCAACTACCCTGATTAATAATTCACTGTACCCGCAAAACTAACATTAGTCTAGTTTAAACACATTTTTACCTTTGTAAATGTATTGCAACAAATGCTAGTGGTCTTTCACTTCGTCTCACAAGTTCCTTGGTTCACCGAACGCAGCCACCATCTCTATGGCCTTGGCGCCAGAAAGGAGATTAGTTTGTCCCTTCAGTAGGCTGGAGGACTTATGTGCCACACATGTGGGGTGCAGTAGACGAAGCCCCAGCACTGCCCTCTACCACAGAGGTCATGGAGAGGCCATGCGTGCCAGACCAAGCCACTGTGCTGCACCGCTCCCTCCAGGGTCCCTAGCCACCATATGGCTGCCATCTTCCTTCCAAAACACACGCACACACCCAAACACACACACATACACACACACACACAAAACACGAAACACACACACACCCCTAAACAAGCACACACGTACACACACACACACACACACACACCACATAACTGTCAGGTGCTCCGGCAACAAGCCCACTGGACTGTCAATTCCCATAATGCAGCACCTGCAGTTCTTAAAAAAAAAAAAAAAAAAGACAGTGTTGTAACACTGAGGTGGCTGGTTCACTAGCTTATCAGCTATGTAAGCAGGCTTGCAGTGATGGCGGACGAAACTAATAAAATCAATTGAGGAAATAATCATTGTTTTGTTAAATAATGGAGAGGACGAAATGTATTAATAATTCAGGGGTGTAGAGTGTGTGGAAGGTGGGGTGACGTTAAATGGGTTTGCCTGAGGCGATGTTGGTGGACTACAGATCTGCAGACAAATGTACAACATTCTGGTACATTCTGTGTGGGTGTGGAATTTGCCGGCTTATGAAATAACACACTGGTATTATTTTCAGAGTTCTCTATATTACATTACAGCCTAATCACACTAGAGTCTCAGTTTGACTCTGAATTCTGTTCGAGTGAAGGGAGCGAACAAAATATGTAAACTTCTCTCTCTCTACCCATTAAAATCCATTCACTCCCACTGATGGCAAACAATGAGGCTCCCCACCCCAAAAAAAGAGAGAGAGGAAAAAGAGGCACTGGACACAAAGATTAATTAAAAAACAAATGTACAATGGACACATGAATTGTTTCATTAGCAGCCAGTTTGTGCAGATGCAGAAACGCCAAGACAATATTTATGAGGGTCCAGGATGGACAGCGCTTAAGATAAAACAGTCTAAAAATGTGCAACAGACAAAACAGCAGATCTGGAATGGCGAACGGTCTAATGAAGCCAGCTGGTCCCCATCCAGACAGCCAGAGGAGGAGGGGAACGATTGATAGGAGAGAAGACCCGGGGGGGTGGGTGGAGAGAGCGCGAGAGCGAGGGAGCGAGAGAGAGAATGGGAGGAGAGAGGGAGGGAGAGAGAGAAAGGAGAGGAGAGAGAGAGAGAGAGAGAGAGAAAGAGAGGAAGACATGTAGGATGTATGGCTGCAGAGTCTGTTCTATTGTATCAGGAGGCACCAGTAGGTAGACTTCTTCCAAACTATGGAAAGCCCCACTCCATGCCAAATACTGTGCATCTGCTAATCACGCCGCAATTACTTGCCTAATAGATGTTTTTTTGTTCCCTTTTTCCACCCAAATCCGCCATGTTGTGGAAATTCATTATAGCGAGAGGGCAGGACTGCGGCAACATCTCTCCCCGGCGCCTTTACACAGCTCTCTTTCGGAGACATAATGAGAGAGTAAGGAAGAAATGGACTATTCAAAACTGAGTTAAGCTTGCAAACAGCTTCCACCATCATCTTGATTGATGCTTTAAACGTGACACCTAAAAACAAACAACCCATGTCTCTCACACATGTTTAACCCAACGTGTGGTCATGTCTCAAAAACATCTGAATTCATCAGCAGTATAGCACTGCTTGAGTGTAAAAATTCAAACATAGGTTTAAGCTGAGAACAGATATTGGCTTCATCATGGCAGTGGAAGCCACAGTGTTTGATGGATTTTCTCAAACACTGCCACAGTCAATCCAAAATGGACCATAGAGAGTTGAGAGTTCACTATGACTACCTTTATCCCGGTCCATTTTGTTCTGAGATGCATCTTTTTTTGAAGCCAATATAGACTGTGAATAAAAGTATTAGGTCTTGTCACAGAGTGCACAGAATACATGCACCTTAATTAAAACCTGCTTTTGGTCCTAGTAGATGAGACATGATTATATTCTCCCCATTAAAGTGCAACCAGAATTGCTCTATGTTACACTGAAGTGCACTGTGAAAATAACTATCAACTGTCCTGTTATAACAAACACCTGAAATGCTGATAATTTTCAAATAATATTGAATTGGCACAATGCCTTGCAATGCTCCAAAACTCAACACAGTTAAATAAAATAGTGTTTTTATAATTTCACATCAGTTGTGCAGAATCTAAACCCCATCACTTTCATAATACACTCACTCTGGGAAATTGGCAAAAATGGTGTCACTAAATGCCTTGCGGGGCAAGAGGCAAAGCTGGCAATTGGTACACCTTAGGTTGTGCATGTCTAAATTGAAAATTTTATTTCCCAGAGCCATACTAGAGTTTTAAGAGCAGATCTTGAACGGTATGAAGATGTCTGCAAATTTAGCCTCAGTTGTACTAATGAAAAAACAGAATTGCATGGTATAAAGCAAAATATATCTATATACAAAATTTTCCGATTTGGATAAAAAAAAAAAGTTCCTAATTTTTGTGTAGTCCCAATAATAAAAAAAACTGTTTGAATTTGTGGACATTGTAATGGGTTTCACACTAATTACTATTACCAAGTGGCTCTCATGACTTCTGGTACCAACAGAGAATTTCTTAAAAGAGTGATGTACAGGCTGTACACATATGCCTGCTTGTTCCAGTGTGGTTTTCACCCAATTTGCTGCTGCAAACCGGATCCTTCATTTCCACATTATTATGTATCCTTCTCTTCAAACAAATCTCTCTCCTTTAAACTTCCTGCATTTCGGAGCATTAACATATGGGCCCATGTTTTAAAATTCAGTTTGTAAATCATGGGCTGTCTATTACAGAAACATTTTCTAAATGTATGAATTTATTTAGTGAAGAGTCTCCCCCCCTGGGGTTTCCATAGTAAACATTTGGAACTCATTATTGGCTCATTTTTGTCTTTTTTGCATAAAAACAGGAGAACCAAACTTTCTCTATGTCTCCTCTCCTTCATTCTCCCCCATGATTGACACAGACAGCAGTTCATTAGGAAACATGATTGACTGTAGAACTGTAGCGTTTTAGGTTGAATTTTTCCTGCATGCTCGCCAAACATACACAGTGCAGCCCCAGATCCGTACAAGACCTTGAAGGCACCTCCCAAGTTTGGTCTCTCATGCATATAACCACAGTGTTTAGTGCTGTGACTGGGTCTATAGTTGGCATGTCTTAAATTATTCAAGACACTACAGTATCTCTCTTTCCCACTTAAAGTCACACAAAACATTTCAGGAACCTCTTCAAATTGTGAGGTGATCTCATCATTTGGATTTCTTACATCATATTGACCTTTGCTACCTAAATATATGGCATCAAAGGAGAGAGGTCAACTACGATTTTAGCACAGATTATCCTTTTTTGATAACTTTACACTGAGAACAAAATTATTCCCAACGTTTCATTAATTATGAAAGGCTGAGGTTACATGCATGGGTTGTTCTCAAATAGAATGACCTCTTAAAGCTATTACTATGTCACCAAACATACCATTGGACTCCGTGGTGAGATGATGTGGCTTGAACATCTTTAATATATCTTCCCAGAAGTGCTTGGTTTCATGACACAACGTGAAGCAAGCAACTGGACAGGACAACTAACTGAGCCACTTCCACAGCTTTTTAATGAGCACTTCAAAAACTTGAGTCCTCTATCAGCGTTCTCCATATGAGCACTGAGACTAGAGAGCTAAATTTTGGCAGCAGAAGGAGGGTGATGACTATTATTCCATGCTGTAAATTCATTACTGCAAAAGATTCACCCATCTTCACTGGCCAAAACAGAGATGTGTGTTTATGTAAACACACTGTAGGTCTAGATGACTGCAGTGCATTTTAGTAAAATACTATAAAGGGCCATTTGTCCACATTTAGCAGGGCCATTTCCAGGCCTGTGTTTTAGAGAGACAGAGTCCCTCAAACAGTAGTGTAAAATAATACAAGGATATGCTGCATTCACGCAGCTTTATTATTGTTGTTGTCTTGCCTGTCACAGCGATTGGGTGGTGTAGGTTGTGACGCTAGGTCGAAGTGCTCGGGCGCCAAAACTTCCTCACAAGTCTCCGACCAAGAAATCGGACCCAACCATGCGTTCACAGCATGCATTTCCCAAAGCTAAAGGTCAGGCCGGGTCTGATGTGCCTGAACACCGCAATTATGGGTTGAAGTCAGTATGACCCGCCAATCTGGAGGTTTAGATTTCTCCCCATTCCTTTTGATAGGGCCTGGTCTTGTTAATCCCAAATAGCTGCCCAAAGGTGTTACGATGGCGTCTGAGTGAAGGGACTAGCCATTATTAACTGAAGTGATGTCTATGAGCAACACACCAATAGGAAGAGCAACAGCCAACAGCATCAACACAAGCTGTAGCATATACCAGCATGACCGGAACACTACTGTTTACAAAAAGTTCCTTGCAAAATATGACAAAGATTTGGCTAATTTTTGTTCCGCAAACCGGTTCAAAGCCTTGAATTCTGAACACTCCTACATAGGGCTGAGTATTAAGGACCGGTATTATATTGATACTGGCTTGTGCCTTATTGGTAACGACGTATCGTTAAGCCCCCCGACTAACAAGGCTGCTATCTGTTGTTTATGTTATTGTGTCATTCGACTGTGTCTGCAAAATCAAGCGCTTTCACTTGTTTGTGTGGAAGGGGAGTGATCTGCTAAGATCTGATTCATGATAAAATCGATGACATGCCTCTGATTGTCTGAATCTGATTTTGAAAGCTGCAGTGTTGGGGACATGGCAGAGAGCACACTTACTTAGTTTACTTTGTTTTACTGAAGCAAAGCGATAAAATCCAAATGATATCCATCCCTACTGCTATGTTTAATAGACCTATCATTTCGTGCTCTGTCTCAAAATGAAGATGGATGTTGGACATATACTGACAAAATGTTAAAAATGCAACAAGCACACAGCACTTCTACACATAATCTCCAAGATTATGGAGAATGATTATACTAACATTTTGGAGTTATTGGTAAGCCTGTCTTGTATATTGGCTGTTTTAAAAGGATATGACAAAAAGTTAGTTCGACATATGTGATGGAAAAAGAATTCAATCGCTCTAAGGCACTGTTCAGACTGAACACAGTTTTCACCTCCAAAAATGTGAGTTTTCTAAAGTAGCGAGCGACAAAAACATGCCAGGTTGAAACTGATTATGAACGTCCTGCTGCTACAGCAGCATAGATTTGGCTAAACAGCAAACACCCTGACGTAGCTATGACTGGCAGATAAGCAACAACTTTTTATTGAAGAAAACGCAACCTCAAAACTTTAACTACTTTTAACTTTGAGTGCCTCGCTTCTTTTCCATCCTACACCTTGCACATTTTAAACGCGAGGCGCATAGAAATAGTCATGTCGCATTGTTCCATAGGGAAATATGGCCACCACCTTGTGGTGAAAAAACTGTGTCAGCCTGAATGCCGCCTAACTCAGCGTTTTTGTCATGCTAAGTTAATGGAATTATGTCGCTAAAAATTAACTCGACTTAAGACTATACATATATAGAAAAGGGGCTTATGTAATGTAATGCAAATAAATAAATAATTCCTTGATAAAGTACTAATTTGAATACAGTGTATCCAAAGAGGACAATGAAGGTTGCTATGCACAATGCATCCATCTTGACTGCAGCATAAACAAATAGAAATGGGCAAAACATTTTGCTAATTAATTACGACTAGTGCAGTGCGCACATATACAATTTATTCCAGCAAACAATTACATGTGTGCAGGAAGGTCTATATTGAATCTGTGATGACATAGGGTAGATTCAGGCCTGTGCAGTTCGAAGAGCCACTTGCTTATGGAAGGCTACAAAAAGTCAAAAGTATTTATACTTGAAATAGGCTACCATGTTTGGGTTGCAGGTAAAGAAACACTGTGGCGTTTTGAGCACTGCATTTCTATTTTCTTTTCTTGTTGCTAAATTATTAAATGCACACTACCCACAGAGGCTACAGTGGCCGTGTCTGTGTGATAGAGCCCGAAAGTTATTTTTTAGGCTAATGTTATTTGTCATAGCTAGTGCCCAGACACTTCAGGTAATAGCACTTTTTTAACAGACTGCTTATTTACGCGGGTTCACGTTGATGCAAGACCAGCAAACTTTCAACAGAGTGTATTTCATTAAGGTGAGATATCGTAATTCGATTGAATGGTAAGATGTGTATTGGAAATGTAAAATGGGCTGTTTTCTCCCCACTGGTATGGTACTGCACCGAAAGTTTGTGAGAGAGGGAAATAGTGGAAAGATCCGCATAAAGCAAACTGCACTCACATAAGCAAGACACATGCCAAATTTGAGGCGAGTTGGATGAGTGGTTTGTGAGTTATGTATGGAACAGACCGACAGACAGTCTGACACAAGCTCAGACAGACGTTATTTGTATTTATAGATAGATGTAAATGTAACAACATACTTGAGAACTAGTGGACTGTGGATCTGCAAAGGCAAGGAAATTCTCTGTGCAAACAACAGACTAATGCCTGTAGGGTTACACTGCAATGAAGCTGAAATAATGTCATTTATGCTATTACTTACCACTGCAAGCAATATGACATAGGACTACTTTACTCATGCCTATAGACCGTATCAAGTTCAAGTTCAATAGCTGTTCCCACAGGGCTTCCTTTTTAATATTCCATATGTTATTTTAACAGAGCGGAAGCAAAGTGTCTTCACTTGGAAAGGCAAGTCCCTTTCCTCGGTCGCCATCTTGGAATGCCTTCGGGCAGCTATTTGGGATTAACAAGACCAGGCCCTTTCAAAATGAATGGGAAGATATCCAAAACTCCAGATCGGTGGGTCGTACTGACTTAAAGTGTATTATACAAATCCTTGTTTAAGTCTGAACTGAACAATATCGAAATCAACCCGCAGATCATTCAAATGTAACTAAAAAAGATGGCAATATGCTCACTGTGCATGCGCCAACATTCGCAGCATGGTTTTCACCATGGTGATGGGGATAGTAAACAGCTTATCTGCCATATTGTCTGCTATTGTCATACAATGCCATTTTGTTACTTTCACTGCAGGGCAGGACTTCCGGTTTCCCAACTCCACCATCATTACTGTGGGAGGACTTTTTCAGTGATGTGTCTCCTCCTGTATAAGTGTCTCTGGTGGAAGTTTGGACGTCTGGAAACGAAATAAAGCATTCAAGCATTGTTTTTGTTCACAGCGCTGAAATGGTCTATATTAACAGCATAGCAGTAGTAGCAACTATACAAAACCAAATGACTAGGTATTTGTTCAAATAGCAGCAGCAGCAAGTGCATGTTTGTGCCAACCCTGCTAACCCTGGTTACTGGACTTGTTATTGCTGCATGTATAGTGACCAAATATTAGGCAATTCTCAAAGACAAGACTACATTAAATGCATTTACACACATTTACAGCGCTTGTGCACCTGTGCATTCACACCAGAAACGGATTCCTGCAAGAACTGATTGCTTTGACTTCTATAGGGACCATGTTTATACTGGACATGCGTAAAAAACACAACTCTCTTCTATTTTGCTAGCAGACAACACGTGCGTTGTGCATGATGTAACCTGTTATCATGCATTCTAAACAAAAACGGACCAAAACCGTGTATGCGCCGTAAACACACTGATTGTGCTGTGAATGAGGCGTTAGGTTACAGCCTTTTAGGTGGCATGAAGGCTGCATACATCAATAAACTGCATTACTGACATCTTCAAAAGTACACACATACTTTGTGGTTAAAGACACAATGAACTTACTTACACTTACACTTTTGGCTCCGACATGTCCTGCGATGCATAGTGCGCAACGCATATGAAATTCAATAAAATTACATGAAATGTCCAATAAAAAAGTCTATATAACACACACTGTCAGCTAGGAACCATGTCCCTTCACACCCCCACACCTTTTTTCATATTTAGCAGCAGTTACTGATAACATCCCCCAGTGTTTAGAGTTGGGATGAATGGAAATAAGTGAGTTGATCTTGGTTGATTAAAGTGGACATAGCATGGATGCATTGAGTATTGTACCTTGTTGCCTATATTGCACCTCGTACTCTATATGTTCTTTAATTTATAAAAAAAAAAAAAGCTCAAGTGCCCAATGAAAATCTTATACTTAGGCTAGGTATTGTCCTTTTGGCTAAATGACGCCCTTTGGTAACAGCAATTGAACTAACATTGCTTTGTGCTATTTGACATGTCTCCTTTAAGAGGTGGAATATTGATTTTAGTGATTTTTTTTTAAATTCTAAAAAATCTCCAGAAATCGCTCTCCAGGTGTCCCGAGCATCTCATCATGATTCAGGAACCTAAGGTGAGAGGCTAAATTAAAGTTGCTCGGTCTAAGCCATTTGCGTCGTCTGCAAGTGCAGTAATGGCCCTCACAGACGGTTTAGTTTTAATATGGGTGGTGGGGGTTCAGAGAACAACCTTATAGCTCTGACTCATCAGCAAGCTCCAATGGAGCTATTACTCTGGTTTAATCATGATGTTTAACAGGGACTCCTGTAGATGTGTGACGCTGAAGCGGTGTCCTCTCAGCAAGTTGTGAGTGCAGTTAGCAGGTACCCTCACACTTAATTATTGAAATACTACACTCTTGTAAATGGCTGTGAACACGACAAGAATAAATACCGCATACAGCAATGAACAATGGGCTTTGAGGATAGCGCTCTTGTCTCTGTCAGATGACATGCCTCCACACTACACTGACAGCTCAGGTTCCCAACTGCTGCCTTTTTCTCGTTCAAGTAATGGAAACGCTGTGCTACTTGTGAAGACATCCTCAAAATTGAGTTTCTGGATAAATAAATGTCAATGGGAACTGACATCACTGTAAACTTTAAATACTTATATTGGGCTACAAAAGCTTACATGTCAAAAGATTTTTAAAAGCCTTTAACCTGATTTCAAGGATCTTGTTTTGTTTAGTGTGTGACATTTTTCTTCCTTTTCTCAAAATCATTTAATCTGGTTAAACAAAGGGGATTTGCCTGGGCAAAAATGGAGAACACTTGCTGCAAATGCAGAGTTTTAGAAAATGTTCAATGGCAAGAGGGAACAAATAGATGTTCTGAATTTCCGTCGAACAAAGGCAAAACAATGCTTCCATTCTGGGTTGAGATTGCTCCTTGTAAAGACAAGCGAACAAAGGGAAACAAGGGATGGTAGTGGCAACTCCTGCAGTGGCCATTGTCTGAGGATCACGCGTATACATATGTGCACACTGAGCAGGTGTGTGTGTGTGTGTATGTAAACATGCATGTGTGCTCGCTCATGTGTGTGTGTGTGTGTCAGAGCCAATGCTACTACATTGTTAAGACATCAGCAACAGAATCTCATTTTGTCAGGGGAAGGCAGAGAGAGTGTGCGGGGGTCCATCGGGAGTTGGCTGCCTATTGTCTGGGGCCCAACCCTGTTGAGGCCCTGAAGGAGGCAGCCACACTGGGGCGTCTCCCTGCCCACCCCGCAGAGCAGAGCAGAGCAGAGCATCGGAGGGTCAAAGGCAGCGTGCCAGACAAGACTCAGGAGGCCACGCTATGGGGGATGTGGGGGAGGTCAGAGAAGATCTCATTTAGAACGGCCTGTCTCTCTAAATACAAGCAAGAAATGACAGACATATATGTATGTGTGTGTGTGTTCTGAAACTGTAAAATTAACCAAAATAACTATGCGTAATATATAATAAATATGATATGTGATAATAATATATAATATATAATTGTAGGAAAGCCATACACGTATTGGTAATTCTTTTAGTAAAATATGCAATACCTATACTGACAATATCTATATTTTTAATTAGGTGGCAATATTTCAGAATTTGTATAATAATACAATTCGCTGACTGATATATTCCACACTATAAAATCACTGTGCACCCAGTATTGTGAATAAACATCAAATATATTTCAGTTTACACAAAAGCTACAAAAAAGAAAATCTCTACTGAGGAGACAATGTATATCCATCTGATGTTATATAACAAGAGCTGAGTGTTTGAGAGCAGCAGGGCTCATTTCTCTTCGGTGTAGTAACGTCTCTATTTGCACTCCCTGGGGAATGGAGCTTGTCAGCATGGTGGCTCCAGAGAGATGGATCCCGGTACAGTCACTGGGGGAGATCACTGCGTTTGTTTTGTGTTAATCGACTGCAATCATATTCTGCTCACTCGCTCTGCTGGGGAAACTCTCCCCGCCCTCGTGATGCAAGGCCTGACCCTCCGTGTTACTGGAGTCCCTCTGCTCCCCGCCCTAACACATGCATGTGCACACGCACAGACACACACACACACACACACACACATACAAGGACTGACATTAACTGGCTTCACCAATAGCAGTGCTTGACTTTCCAAAAATAAAAGTCTTTTTTTTTAATATGTGTAAACAGATTAAGGTAAAACCAGTCTTTACTTTGCAGCTGGCACTGCAATATTAGAAAAAAAAAACAAAAAAACAAAAAAACTTTGATTTGAATATCTTAATCTATTCATTCGAAACACTTGTATACCACAATCAACAAAAGACTTTTCAAAGATCACAGTCTTGTGGTCAAAAGAAAGATGAAAAGATGAATAGCAGTTGAAACTTCCCGTGTGCACACACACTGAGCAGCAAACATTCAGACCACCCTGTCACTGACAAGAGGTCTTTAAACAAGGCGTCTTGGGTGCATCTCATTGTTCCTTCACTCTGAACTCCCTTCCACTGTTCCCAGCAAAGTTCCGCTCGACCTGTTGGAGGTGACAGGGTTCTTTTTTTTCTTATAAACATACAAAATGGAGAGAGAGTGAACGAGAGGAAAAAAAAAAACGTCAACTGCAACAACGAAAAAAATAAATAATCCCCATTGTTGAGCTGAATACAGTAGCAGGTGCAGAGACACCCACTCCCCCCCCCCACCCGACTCCCCCCGACACTGAGCATGGAGAGCACCCATCAGGCGCAGATGCGCCCCATCAAAGGCCATTTCAAACACCTCCACCCCATCATGCAAACCAAGATAACAACCTATTGAGTTTGAAGACTCACTTTGGGCGCAGCACCTTGCCTATATTTCTCTACTTTTTTTTTACTCTCTCTTTCCCACCCCCACCCCCACCCCCCTAAGCCCTCCTCCACCACGCTCTATTTCTGCCTTCAACAATGCACATTTGCTGAGGAAATGTTTTTAGGTCACATATGGTTGGGCACTGCTGGCACGCATGCTCCTATTATGCCATGATGGGCGTTTGTAAATTGACAAGAAAACTGATAATGCGATACCAGCAGTGTTGTTGAGTGAGAGAGAGAAAGAGAGCGAGAGAGAGAAAGAGAGAGAGAGCAAGGGAGATGGGGTGAAGAGAGAGAGAGATGGAGAGAGAAAAAAGCGAATGATTGAATAACAGTAATTAAAGCAGTTATTCGTTCGGCGAGCACCTGCATGAGGGATGATATTGCTCCTTAATTCAGCTCAGTTTAACTTCGCTCAGCCGGTGGTGTTCGACTGCAGCTCATTAATGGCTGATTGGCATCGAGCTGTTTGCAAGAACAAAATGTTTACTCTGCTATACCCTGTTTCTCAAGGCGGTTGTTGGGTTCAAATCATTTTTTTTTTTTTTACGTTGAACATTATGCAAAGGGTCCTTATGCTGATGTTTTTCAGTTTTTGTCTCTCTCCCACCACTCTCTCTATTTACTGCAAAAAAAAAAAAAAAAGATCGGTAAATATATGTTTAACAAGACAAGAGTATGTAGAGTTGACCAGACTGGTGCTGATTACTTCCTGTGTGCTGAATGCAGCATGAAAGATATGCGTCAGGGACTAAAAACAGAAGATACCCTAAACACACTTGGCTTACTGAGTGTACACATGAATATGACTCTTGAATGCAACACAATTTCTACAAGAGCTAAGGATGTGTGACAGACTGAGAAGGGGGCAAACACATGAACACAATTATAAATATACACATGGGTGTACATCAACATATTCACACTTCCCAATTATACTCCATGCACTGCCCTTCTTTAGAGAGAAAGAGAGAGACAGATATAGAGAGATAGATAGATAGAGAGAGAGAGAGGGGAGTCTGAAACAGATGAAAAAGGAGAAAGAGCATCTGTGTCTTTATCTTCAACATTTACACTAACAAACAATGCACTTGAACTGACCATTGCAATTCTTTCACATGGGAGGAAGATTCCTCTTTAAAACTGACAAGGTCTTTACTTTTTAAAAAATACAGCTTATTTGATTTTCTACTATTAAATTTAGCTCTGTCTGTGTGTTGTTTGTGCATTTATGTGTGTGTGTGTGTGTGTGTGTTTTTACGTGAAAGTGAAAAATGATATCGAACAGAACATGTTTGTGCATCATATTGTGCTTGATGCAATGTAGGTCAGTGTTCTGCAGCGCATGAGATAAGACGCAGAGAACAAGTGTTGTGTGTACTTACAAGCAAATATCTGTCAAAATAGCAATTGACAGATCTACAAGAGCATTTTTGGCTTGGGGAATGTTCCTTCGTCATTAGCATTTTCAGAAAAAAAGCAGGGAAAAAGGGGGCCAGAGATTTGGGCCCTATCAGCCCTAGCTCATTGCAAAGGCAGCCTGGCCCAGGTTGTTATCTGTTCAGTACAGAGGTGCAGCTGTTTAGCAAATGGATTTGCTGATTTTTAAAGGCAGATGAGGGGAAAAAAAGGCAAGAGAAGAATCAGGTACTCACACTACCCTCCCCTAACCAGCGTTTTCTCTCTCACTCTCTCTCTCTCTCGTACTATTTGTTTCTCAATGTGTGTGTGGAGCATATCTCTCTGAATGTGTGTGTGTGTTGTTTCTTACAAACCTCACCTTCTCTTTCTGGAAGCCTGCATTATTTTTGGAAGTGAAATGAGATGAAGACCGAATGAAAGAAAAAAGATGGTGAAAAAAGGGGGTGAAAAAAAAGAAGAAAAAAAAAAAAGAGAGAGAGCTCACAAAAAAAGGCATGAAAAATGCTTATTCTCTGCCTCTATTCCCATTCCCCTGTCGCTTTTCTTTATTCACTTTCCAGTCTCCCGAGGGCCTCTCCTGTGTCGGCTGGGCTGCCACCCGAGCGGCCATGGCGCGCGGCTGAGAGGGGAAAGAGAGAGGGGAACAAATGTGTTGCTTTAGGTGGGATGGAAGGATGTGGAGGCTGCTGGCAGAGAGCGCCTCCTTTGTCTGAAGCTATCCTGACGTGGCTTGCGCTTGCACACACGCACACGCACACACACACACACACACACACACACACACACGCGCGCGTAGAGGAATTCATTGGCCTCATCAGGAAGGATAGACCAATTGTGAGACAGGGAGAGAGACAGAGAAAGATGGTCAGACAGAGAGAGAGAGCGAGAGAGAGAGACAAAGGCCCCAAATCACTGGAAACCTCACAGGGTGGCTGACTTCCCATGGTGTGTACAAATCTCTCTCTCTCATACACACACTAGAAAATGCATGCACATGCACATACACACAAACACACACACAGACAGACAGATAGACAGACACACACACAAACACAGTCTAATCAAAAGGGCAAGATCACACTCCCAGGCTCCACCAGGAGGGGTCGTTGAACTGGACTGATTTCATAAGAAGAAACCAAATTTCCAACTTCATGCAAGTGTCTCTTTCAGACAGATGCTGGAACTTCATACAAATGTGATAAGCAGATATCGTCTTGGAAGTTTACCAAGTTCTACAAACAGACTAACTTTTCTCTGTAATGACTTGAGATTAAATCTCAAGCGTGACAGAGCTGAATCGAGAAGTTAATGTTTATAAAGAACATCATTACATTTGCCACTGTTTAGGTACAATTCAAAAGAAAACAGGAAGATCCAGTTTTATAACATTTGGAGATAGAAATATGGACACAGGTGTTTGTTAATTAATGTACTTAGGGTTTCGCCATGTAAAGAGTCAAAATACAAACAATTATACTATGGTATCATAAGAGCTGGTTGCAGCTTGTGGAGATGATACTCAAACACAACAACACTTGCAATTAGTGTTATATGACTACATTCTGAAATATGTCAACTTTCTTTGAACATATTACTGAGAAAACCAACGATGAGATAAGGAATAATCAAATAATGTCTCAAAATGTAAACTTTTAGTCAATAACTACATTTGTACCTGTTCAAAAGAGAAAAGAAAACTTTGCAGTTGTGTGTGGCAAAACGATGTTTAAGACTGATCTCTGATGTTCACAAACTCAGGAGAGTGGAGCGTGTGCCATTATTTTCTCTACATTTTGTGTGTGGAACATTTCTGGCTTCCGCCGTGGAAGCTGACAGATGCTGCCTGTCCGCAAGTCTCTCCACTCTGCCAAAAATATCAGGCAGGAAATTAGGGGAGGCAATCTATTATTTAAAGTAACAAGTGACAGTTCATATGCTGCAGCAGCAGACTCACAACAGAAGTGCATCACTGTGTCAAGGATTCAGGCAAGCCCCAAGCCATGTAGCATACAGCTTCCTAAAAGTGGAAGAAGGACGAAGAAAATTAAGGAGGAAAAGGGAAAAAAATCTTCGGCCTTTTGCTTCTGTCTCCCTGATCACACTGAAAGGGTATGTGTGTGTGTGTGTGTGTGTGTGTGTGTGTGTGTGTGTGTTTGGGGGGAGGCTCCATGCAGACACTGGTTGATAAACAATGAGAGATGAAAATGTTCAAGCTCATCTATTAAGCAGCACTCAGGATCTCTCATATTTGTTTTTTTGGTTCTTGCCTTCCTGGTGATTACCCTCTCCTTCAAGTGAGCTTTAACATTAATGAGGGACCATCCCGCGCTCACTGATGAGTGTGTGTGCAGTTTATTCACATAATCACAGAAACGCTCGAGACACAACGAGACGGGATTAGCTTCCTTGCGGTGTGTGAAGTGGTGCGCAGAACAACAGGCCATACCAGTATCATCACAATGAGCTCTCCGTGGCCTTCTTGAGACACAATACTCACCACCATTAATTCCTCTAAAAGGCTCTATTGAGCCCTACACCCTTCTTTTTTGTTTGTTTGCTTTTTTTTTGTTTTGTTTCCATTCAATTACTTTGGGTTTTTTTGCCCAAACATTGACACTGCCTTCTGCTGTGAATTAGCCTGCTGCTAAAAAAAAAAATTAGCATGCTGGAAAAATGTTAAATTAAGATAAAGAATTGGAAAATGTTTCCAGTTGGAGGTGTGCTGATTACAAGGCCATGGTCCTACAGGATTACCCACTATTTATCCTCATATTTCAGGATGCCTCACCCTTCTCGTTCCCTTCCAAGTCTCCGGAGGAACAGAGAAGCAGCTTGCATCCACCTCTGCCAAAAGAATTTATTAGAGCAAATGGCATCGTAAGCCCTATGGAAGACATACCTTATGTGGAGATTTAAAAGATATTAAGAGAATGGTGCGGACGAGAACCCAGGTGTGCTGGGTAATAGCCATTGTCTTCCCAGTTTGGATGCTGCAAATACGCTTGCCAAGAAATGGGGTGCGGGGGTGTGGGGCGGGGTGGGGGGAGGGGGGGGGGCAGAGAGCACCCAAGGCAGCACAACAATTTGCGCCTGAGTGGAGTTATTTCCAGACAACACATTCTCCTGCCTGTTGAGTCTTTGCCACCGACAACATTAACACAAGTCTTTTTTATTTCTTAACCATATTTCCGTAATATGTGCATTTTCACCAGAAGATCAGGGAATTGTTGCTGGAACAATCCGTATGTTGTGTCTGATACCAAAGACTGTCAAGCAAATGGTGCCACTTTCAGGGAACTGTTACAGATCAAACAGGCAAGTAAAACATTTGTATTGATGACATTTGCTGTTTAATGTTGCTACACACTTATAACCTGCTGCTTAAACAAACCCACTTTGAGAGTAGACACTGCTAAATACAGTGTTGACCTATCTTAACAGACACGTATGTGTTTGTGGTATGATGGGATAGCAGCATAAATATGACTATGAATCATCACAGTATAAATTACATGGCATGCCAAATTGTATCCTTCTTTACGGCCCTCAAATATATGTAGACTACTACAAAAATTAGCTGTGGCTCATTCATATACCTATACTAGATTTGCTCAATCACATATACCTTACTAAATTTACTCAATCACATATACCTTACTAGATTTGCTCAATCACATACCTTACTAGATTTGCTCAATCACATACCTTACTAGATTTGTCCTCACAGGCTTGCAACAGCTTACAATAAGCCTATATGGCTAAATGCATAGGTTTAGAAAAAGGCAAGTTTTTATAAAGCTTTAAAAAAGCTTTATAAATATAAAGCTTAAAAAAATGTTATAGTTGAAGATGTTTCTCCTTTCTTGTGCTTCCATCACAGGGGCTTTTCAGTGACTGAGACACACCAAGCCTTTAAGTACAGTACAATACCAACACCTTATCCTCATTACGCTCCCGAATTATTCCATGTGCACCACCTGCACAGCAAATTTGGCACCGGGATTTGCTAAGGATAATCAAACTCCAACGAAACACTATCATTATTTCTACCTCAAATACACCAGTGGAAATTACTACTTTTTTCGCCTAGATTTACCGACTTATCAATTCAGCTGGAAGTAAACTTCATTTTATAGGTCTGATTTACTTCATTTCCCAAAAGCCTACTCAACTGTCCTGCCTCAGAAACCACAAACAAACGCATTCATATTCATACGTACTGCACCTGAACAGATTTTTTTCTTTTTTTTTTTTAATAAAAAACCAACATGACCAAGTTTTTTTTGTTTGTGTGTGTGTGTGTGTGTTGCAAAAGAGTTGCATCAATACCAAAACTGCTCATGACGGCTTAATCACTAATGCCTTATCCCTTCCCTATTTTATTATTGGGATGTACTGGTAGCAAGAGAATTTCAACAGAGGTCTGCATTTCAGCAGCAGGCACAACTGCCTATTGAGCTCATCCCCCATCTGGAGGAGAGAATAAACAACATTTATCTAGGCCTGCACCGCTAAGGTAGCCTTGTACTCAAAAGCTAGATAAAGAGAAATGAAGGCTAATGAATTGCACCTCCCCGGATATAATTCTGTAATAGCAGTAATCAGGCTGTTTTCGAGCCCATGTATATTCATGCCCGGCATCAGCTGCAATCCTGTTGGTGGTCAATATTCTTGATGCTTTGCCAGTCTGGGAATATCCCTGCCTTCTCCGCCTTAATGTTATCAGGTAACACACACTGGCATTAAATCCAAAACATAATAAAGGCCCTTTCTGGAAGCCTTCACAAACAGACAATGCTGCTCTCGCCGAAAGCCCTTTAAGTGTTCGCGTTTAATGTCATTACGGCTCCACGAAGCACGCAGCGGCTCGGCGAAGCAGAGCTTGAAAAGGGAAACCCTACACAAGACCTCAAGGTATGTTCGCTCAGAGGAAGAGATGAGAGAAAAAGAGGGGGGAAAAAAAACACACGCAAGGAACAAACAAGCAGTTTTTATTACGTTAGGGGCAATGAATGGTGAAACAACAACTCCAGCCATCTCAGCTGACAGCTTTTTAGAGCCAGAGATTTGCGCACATTAGTCACACATTTTAAAGAGAAGGTGGCTTTATAAAGTGCATTGACAAGGATTACAGTTCTATCATCAACCCGTCTTTCTTTCCCTCTAAAACCTGTCGCTGATTTCAGGGTTGCCAGAAGGTTTTCGCAAATAAAAGGAGCTGGGGAGCCATTGTTATATTTATTTCTGAAACGTAAATCCATTTCGTATTAGGAACGTTAATCTGCGATTAATATTTTAATGATTGTGGCTGCGAAGTTTCATCATCCCTGGGCCATTAATATGCTTATTTACATGACTCTTTCTGTGTGTGTGTGTGTGTGTGTGTGTGTGTGTGTGTGTGTATGTTTGTGTGAGTGTATAAAATAGTGTGGGTCAGGCAGAGCCAGTGATCAGGATTACCAGTGGCACCTCAGCGTGATTACAGTGTACTCGTGCCGATTTAAATAATCTCAAGAGTTTATCGATTTGAATATAATTCCTAATCTTAGATTAAGACAAACCATTACACTTTAGCCTTTTTCAAAAACAGAGGATCGGTTTTGCATGTGCACACTTGCAGACCAATTGTGAGCAATCAAATATTGACTAAGAGATCGTTTATAGACCCATGTAATTGAAACAAAAGCTCTAAATCAGAACTGTGGGTGTTAGGAGGACTTTTTGTTCTACTTTCAATAATAAAGAGCAAGTTGGAGAATTAGTGTTGTAAGATTCATGTTAACACTGACATTAATCCAGTCAGATACAATTTGAAAGCACTAGCACAGCATAACAATAGCAACTATAATCTCTCGTAATCGTAATGTACTCACTGCCCCAATCATTTACTAAAATATGACAAATGTGTTTTACTTTTTTTTGAGTTTCCTAATTCCGAACAAAAACTTCAATCTGAGCCACATACTCAAGACAGAACCTGAGGCGTTCAACAGAATAAACTATTTAGTTAAATCAAAATAGCAATTAGGGTGTTGTGATTCAAACAGGCACCACAGAGTTTTCAGCTCTTTGTTCACAATACAAGTCAAACAAAGTGAGTTCTTTAAAGTATATTGAATTTAAAGGGCGTCCTCCTCCTCCGATGAAGTGATGTAAAATCTCTGCACAAGAGTCAGTGCAGTCCCACCAACACCTCATTCTTCTAAAAAGCTGTGAGGAATTAGTGGTCTAAAACATCCTGTTTTTCTGTTGTGCGCACTTTTTAAAAAGGATTTAAAAAGGCCATGTAAAGATTAATCAACGTACCACTTTCTATTCTTTAGCTTGCCTCTTTTGAAACACATTCATTCCAGCTATTCTTATATGCAATCAATATGCTTCCACACTTCCATGCCTGTTTATACTGTCAATGCCAAACAGCTAATATTAGCATCCTAACAAAACTAACATTCTTGTTCCCTCCGTGAAGCATTCATATTTCAAAATATCAGAGGATTAAAATGCAGAAGAAAGAGTATATAAGCGCAAGCCCCTCGGGAGTGGTTTCTCTTCTTCTGCATTCTTTCAGAAGGAAGAGAAAGGGAATCGTCTGCACCTTGGCGGTACAGAGGAGGATAGGAGGAGGAGGAGGAGGAATTAATTTTTTGCCTCTGGGGAAAAAAAAACGCTGGATCTCGAGTTTGAATGAATCTTCACATCTCGCTCTGATTGGCATTTGCGCAGGAGGGAAAGAGTAACACTGAGAGGGCGGCATAACAAAAAAAAAACCCTATTGAACCTGTTTATCAAAGTGAGGCCAGGGCAACACTATGTCACAGTGGAAGTCCACTTAGCACAAGATCATATATAACCTATTGTATAACCTAAGTGATTAAGCATCATATAGAAATACTCAGAGAATTGTGACTCCAAACTTTCCAGGGTTATTACGCATTATGTTCGACCCTACTTCATTTTATTCCATTATTTTTTCCTGTCTGATTTAGACTACCTTGTCAAAATGAGAGTGACAGTGATGTGTTAAGAAAAAAAGAACAACCTAAATACAATGGCAAAGCATGAGAGTATGGTCTTATACTGATACTAATTCATTAAAGTAAGTGTATCACATGGCTAATGACTTCAAAAAAAGTCAACAAACATGACATTCAACCAGTAAAATCATAAAAAATGACCAAAAATGACTGAGAAAAGTGTGGCTTGTAGTCATTTTAATGAACGTAAAACAGATTGTGAGTTTGTTCAGTAACACTGACGTGTTGTGTCATTCCGTTTTTGTAATGCCTGACTCTAAAGCAGTGTTAACTTTACATTACAAAAACCACATGAGACTTAAAGACAACGGTCATGAACATTAAAAAGTGTCATTAATATTCAGGATACGTGTCATGTTTTTGACTCAAGTAAAGTGATAACTTTTGTATAAGAAGCTAATTCCAGTGTGACTCTTCACTATCAAGAAAAATATCTCATCAAATCAAATCTTCATCAGCCCACAAATGGAACAAATTTATGGAGATGATTCAGTGTGTTGGATATACCTAGAAGTGGACGCCCAGTCAACACAACTCCAAATCCGCAATGCAACTAAGTCAAGACAATACCATCAACAAGGTCAAACGTAGATGGACTAGTACAACATAGATTGGGCTTCATTGGAACATCAACACTGAAGCACCGTTATGAAAGCATCAGAATTTAGGCCTGCTTTACTGCCTTGGGGACTGGACAACTTGCCATCACTACTGAAAAAAGGGAGGCACACTATATTCTATATGTTGTAGGATGCTCAACAAAGCCATTCATACCAGACATCCTAAGAATATGGCTAAATTGAAGGAAGAATGGGCTAAATGTTCAGCTCTGACTCTAAATGTGCAACTCTCAGTCAGCAGGAGCAGCATTGAGCTTATTCCTGTCAAAAGAGGTTCCACCAGATTTTTACCTTTCCACAAGTACTGTAAATATTTCATTGTTGTTTTCAATAAATGAGAGACAATAATGCCTGTTGTTGTATCACATTCAGTATACTGTGTTAGTCAACACTTGTAACATACATGAGGAATACAGATTAAAATTTGACCAATTAATGCAGACGATGTAATTCAAGCGCTCAAATCCTTTTTGTCACTTCTATGGTATAGACCGCCCTTAATCCTTCATGCTTTGACCTAACTCAGATAATACTGAACATATTCATTCTTTTGCACAAATAATAAATTAAAGTGCAAAGTAAGCAAAATGACACAAAATAGCCTGTGATATATTCACTACATTTGACAAAGGTGAGGAAACATTAATGGAAAGATGCAATGCTTGATGTTAGTTGATATCAGCCTCAGGCAATAAGAACTACCTTCTTCTTCTATGTTCTTTACTCTGAAAGCCACAGGCTCCTAGAGGGATTTTTTTAGTCTAGAGTAGAGCATATGTGCAAGAGGTGAAGAAGCATAACATGAGCAGCCAGAAAGGCAGACGGGCTGACTCAGAGGGAGACAGTCAAAGACTGACAAAAAAACGAAGACGGACACACACAGACACAGTGAGAGAGAGAGGGAGAGACAGGCTGGCAGACAACCACACAGACCGACAGATAAACTTGATCCTATTTGTTATGCAGCATGCTAACGCGTCCAGAAGGACACAGAGGGAGCAGCGAGATCACCCAAAGTAACTGAATATATTGACAGAGGAAAGTCTTGTGCAACTGGTTGATTTGTGTGTCAACACAGTTCATTCCACTTAGTCCCAGTTTATTCACATGCTGCTGATGTCTCAGGAGGCATCTGTACAGCCACTTCTTTATTTTACCAACACAGACAAGCTGTCATAGAAATAAAAAAGTACTTTATGATATTGTCAATAAAGTTTATCAAAAGATATGCTCAAACCTTTTCAAAATATCACAGCTATAACTCTCTAACGTAAGTCTAACCGTAAGACCATAATATATATATTCTCAATAAAGAAACTCCACACAAAACAAAATTCCAGTTTATTTATGGACATCAAAGACAATAGAAATTTTCCAAGAAATGTTTTCTACTTTTTTTCTTTATTTGTCGGACTGGATAGCTAATTAAAGAAAATTAATTAAGTTGATTCAAATTGTTCCTCCGCATGTACAGCCAGCCTTCATTAGCAAAAAGAGCGCTTGCTTTTTGTCATTCTTTTCCCATCATGGAGAAAATTCAACCCAGAGAGACATAATAAACCTCTGCCATGATGTTCAAATATTCTCCTTTTTTTTCCTATGAGCTCTCATTTTTTTTTCCAAAATATGAGACAGGTGTTCGAACAGGCCAGCACTTCCTGTAAATATTGACCTTCTGGAAATGTTCCCAATCCACTACTCCCCCTCCCCCTTCTCCCCCTCTCACTCCCAAAAACTCTCCTCCTCCCATGGCTCCAAGTCAAAGCGCCATCTTTCCCTGATGCAGACTGGGAAATGGTAAAGCGCAAGGTACCATCTCCTTCCTGTTGCGTGCCCAGCTACTCCCACCAGGGCATTGTGGGTAGAATACAACTGTTGCGAGTGGGCGGCACATCTGTTCCTTGAGACAAGCAATGCCCCAGGGGTCAGCAGGCATTGCGGCTATCATTTCACACTCCCGCTAATAGTCGCTCTGATATTGGTGCAGGGGTGGAGACAAAGGTTCCTTTGTGAGGCTTGCCAACGTCAGATCAGAGGCACAACATTTTTTAATAAGTAGGAGTATTAAAAATCATATTTGTCATACTGCCCATACATCTTTCCATATGGCGCTTCATACTCAGAACAGGTTAAGTGTTCTCAGGCTCTTTTTGAAATGGAATACATTAAGGGGGGAAAAAAACAGGCTCTCGACTGCAGTGCCATATGTACACCATCTCCGCGGCACGTGTTTACACCGCAGTTCACGCTTATTCATTACGGCTTCAAAAATAAATTAGCCTCAAACTGTAGACTCCAAACAGAGAAAGTATAACAACATAACAAAAACAAACTTAGTGGTTGGGAAACTTCCTTTGCAAATTCATAAAGTCTTCTTTTTTAAAAGTGGGTGTTAAGTCTGGCATGTCCGTCCCGGTGCTAAATCTCTATGGCGGATGCACTCTGCGGTGGATCGGAATGCACCTGCTTCCCAGTAACCTGAATGTTTCAAAACCCAGCCTTTCCTGAGCCAAATGCACAGCTACTGTGGTGCCACACAGTCCAACGTGAGCCAGACAACTACCTGCTACAGATACACAGTAGGTCCTCAAAGTTTGCAGCGAGAGGATATCAGAGGTGTGTGTGTGTGTGTGTGTGTGTGTGAGTGTGAGCCTCTGTCCACAAGTTCACCTACTCCAGGAGCACTTTGGGGAGTGATGATGGCAGTGAAGGAAGAGGGTGAGCAGAGAGCGTGGAGGATGCAAGATGGAGCCTAATCCTCCACATGTGGATTTTTTTTTCTCCTCCTCTCCCTCCCCTATTTTTTTTAAGGAAAGCCAACTGGAGCCATTCTTTGGACTGCAGGCCAAGGGCTTCAGGAAAGCGTCGCCTGAAGCCAAAGCACATAGTGTGAAATGAGGAGCTAAAGCTTGAATGTGCTTTTGTTTATCAGAAAAATGCACTCTAAGTGGGATTGGCAGTGCACTGCCCAAACTCCATAAGTCATATAGACTGGCTTGGGCCGGAGCAGGGATGGCAGGGATGGTGCAGGGATGCTTCAGGCATGAGCAGCCTAGGGAAGGCTTCGGCTTCTGCTCTCCCAGGCGGCTGGCAGACTCACGCCCCTGCCTCGCTCACTTGCTCTTCCTAATCTCTGCCTCAACACAAAGGAGGATCAGGGGGGTCAATCTAAAGTAAGGAACGCGGTCACAAGTCGGAGCGAGGAGAAATCCACGGGTCTGGGTTTGGACTGACAGGGGGGGAAACATTGGAAGAAGCCACCGGGTAAGCTGAGGAGGCAGGAAGGGGCCAACAAAGCTGTGAGAATTGGGGACGCAGATTTCTGGGCAAGAGGCTGGCACGGTGATGCCAAGGCCTGATCAATCACTCACAACAATAGCTGCGTTCCTACACTCGTGGGAGACATGTGTCAGCTTCACGGAATTGCAACCCGCATAAAGTCGAAAGTCACAAAAAGTTAGAGAAGGAGCTTGAAGGCTTTTAAGGCTAAGGTGGCAGATCGCGTTTTATATTTTGCATATTAGAGCTGGGTACCATTTATTGGATTTTATTTATTGAGATTCTGAATCACTCCCCATAAGGCTGTATGTTTTTTTCTTTTGTTCCCCCCGCCCCAAAACACCCCTTTTTTCATAATATTTTGGGCTAACACAAAGGAATTTAACTCTTCTACACTGTGAGATACTGAGAATATTCAGACAGTGACGCCAAGAATAAAGAGATCCTAAGACATCTATGCATATAATGTAGATACATGTTGGAAAAAATAACAGAATGGCACTATACAGTACGTGCAATTTCATTTACACATGGCCAGTGCGAAATGCCATACCAGTATACCCACACTATTTCAATCTTCAACACCTCATCTGAAAACAAAAGTGTCAACATCTGTCTATAAATATCTTGTGAAAGGCCCTCAAGCCCTCATTTGCATATACTTTTATATATAATACTTAATAAGCTTTGATCCTGCACCTTTTACACACACGTCAACAACCTATGCACAACTGCTAATTTAGCCTCTAGCCCTGTGAGAAGCCTAAGCCACATGAACAACTTTTTTCTTTTCCTTTCCAACTCAAAAAATATAAAGGCAGCCTTCCACTAGGCTAAGGGATGATGAGACACTAAAAATAAACAACCAAATAAAAAAAAATACTGAACAGCAGCAGTCCATTGTTACTTCTAAAACCCTATTTTTGTGGCAGTTATTCTACATCCTGTAACACATGACAGGTTTTGCCATTTTCATTTTCATTGTCATACTCGTCTCAATACAATATCCACTCTTCTAAAAACTCTTCATATAGTGTGTTTTACCAACTCACATCTGAGCACCCCAGTTAACATTTGCTGCAAAATGCACTAGTCAAAACTCTTCATACTTTCACCCAAAATTACAAATGCCGCCGTTAGCTACAGCATATGCTGTTACTCAGCATGACAACATGGCAATCAATGTGCAGTGACACAAAAACAGAAACAACTTGAAACAAAACACATAAAATATAGCTTTTCTCATACAGTTTGACATACTTTGTTACATAATTATGTACAGTATATGTTATATATATTTTTAGTGAATATTGCAATACCAAACTATATTATGAGTGAATATTGCAATACCAAAGTATCTAAGTGACATTTGTATGTATTGGTGGACCTCTGGTAACAGGTGAAAGTGGCAAATACATTGACTGGATGAATGTTTCTCTGTGTCTGTGTAAACTGAGGGAATGTGCAGATGCAAATCACAATAGAACAGTGACATATGACAGGGAAGTACCACTCTCACACTCTTTTTTATATCAAGAGAATTTGTGTGCTTGACTTGTTAGCTCACTTTATGGTATGGTTTACTATGACTATAGTAATATGTAACTACTATCTGTTATGTAAAACCAGAACTCATTTTCATTCATTTACTCATTTTTGTATTTGTATATATATATATATATATATATACATATACATACACACACACACACACACATTCTATGCTGTAGTCTTTGAGTTCTATGCTATCGGCTTGGAGTACGGAGTATTATGCCATTTCAGTGTTTTCACTATATTTTGTAATCTACAGTATTCAACAAATACAATGTGTATGCTAGTGTACCATGTTACCTCGTCCCCTGTCTCTGCATGTTGCACTGCAAAGGTCATTACATAAAATTGAGGTTCTCATATTATGTCCTACTACAAAAAGTAACACATGTAAATAGGCCTACAATACAGTAAATAGGGCACATATGTAAATAGAGTTGAATATATTGTATTTTATTTCTTTTAGGTTTTGACTTCACGGGTTTTGATGTTTGATGTTTTGACTATCTAAATGTCTGAAAAACTTAGCTTACTGTAGTTGTATATAATTTTGTTGGATGTGAACATTGACTAGGAGAAGTATCCATGAATTTTGGATGAAGTAGTGATTGAATGCATTTATGCAAAAGCAACGCAAAAGAGAACACTGTCTGACTCCCATAGACTATGGTTGTGGTGAAAGTCTTAAGAGTTTCGAAAAAGTAGACATTGCGTAGAGACAAGTGTAAAAAAGACAGTCAAAAACTAAATGCCATATGATTACAGAAAGACAGACATTAAAAGTTTTAGACCTATGTGTATCAGACTGTACTTCAGTTTCAGTTCAGTTTGTATCTATTGTGTGTGTTTCCTCTGCATCTTGTTAGGATTCACAAACCCTGCATGTGGCTCAAATGCCACGAGTCGCATTGTGAGCATGAGCAACCATGAGCAGCAGCATCACGAGAAGCGTGACTGGCTGCTTTTATGGCAATAAAAGACAATAGCTGTCGCTGACCCAACAGCATTTGATGGAGGGGTGTGCTGAGCTGAGCAGAGCTGATTTTAACAGATTGTTGATTTGTTATTCATACCCCCTTTGCTGATGGATCCTGCTCCCCTGCAAATGAGCTTGAGCAAATAGAGGAAAGCACAGCGCAGCCTTCCATGAAAACTTAAGGGGGCACCAAAACAGATGTATGTCTAGACATTGATCTGCTCTGCAACAAGGAAAGCGAGCGGGGAAGTGTTCAGAAATGCTGAACTCTTGTACCAGATGCTTGTTCAAGTTGTCTTGTTTCACAAACACTAACTGAATTTCAGAAGTTTTTGAACAGCTTAAATGGAAGTTAATTGAGAAATGCATGACTGATTGATTTCTCTTCAGGCAACACCAACGTTGAAGGAGCCTGAATCACAGTCTGTGATGCATGTCTGTAGCACTGAGAGAAAAACTGGTTAGTTAAGCACAACCTACAGACAGACGATCTGGATGTCAAACTGACGGCAACTCTGTAGCTATATTAGAAAAAGCTCTAAAACAAACAAACAAAAGTCTTATTATATCAAAAGATTTTTTATATGAACAGTATTTATTCCATTCTAAACTAATTTACCAGGGTCAAGGTCCAAAAATCTAAGCTGCCAAGGTCCAAAGCAAAATGAAGAGCACCAGTTTGCAATCACTTACATGCGAAAGAGCAAAGTGCATTTTGCCATCTACCAGAAAGCATCTTATATGAGGCTATAGTGCTTAAAGGACAAGTTCGGTTTTTTACACTGACACAAAAATCTTTACAAACTATGATTTCCAACAGGTTTTTCAACATTCATTCTCAATTGTGGACCTATTTTTTCAAGCCCATCACACCCACATGTGAACTTCTGCCTAAGAGTTTGAAGCAATACAAGCTGATGGAGGTTACACTTTGCGATGATTTTTGTGTCAGCATATTAGTGAACACTACTGACCAGTTTCACGGCTTTACGAACGAGTTTAATGTGTTTTAGGAAAGATTGCACCTTTAAGTTTATGCAGCAATTCTGTAGGTGGAGGAGTGCTACATCAACAACCAAAAATTCTTGGAACAGAGGCATTTATCAACATTTTTATCTTAACCATTGTATTTTATCATAAACAATCAGAAAACAAGGCTTTAAATAAAAAAAAGTATTTTAATAATACTGCTGACAAACATGTTCCAATAACTTAGATGGGCATGTTTTTAGAGCAAATTATTTTGCAATGTAGGCTAACACATGCCAATGTACCAGTATCCATATCCATGTTCAAAATCGTTGTGACACAGCTGAAGCTATGATGTGTGAGATGCACATATAATATTAGATTATAACAATAGACTATTACATTTTATTTTTAGACTTCATCATGGGCCGCTTGAAAGAGAGCAGTGGGCCGCAATTGGTCCATGGGCCATAGTTTGGCCACCCCTATGTTAAAGACTTAATTCAACTTGCTCTATACAGACATTCTAAGTAAACATGACGAAGGACAAACACATATATTACAAGCACAGGCTCTTTGTGAGCATACTAATATATACTAACTTTGTGAGCATAGCATGCTAAAATAAATAAATAAATGAATAAATAAGAAATGTACGCATTACTGCGAAAACAAATGCTACAGTATCAAGACCACTGTAACAGTAGCACTGTCGTGCTAGTCTGGAGGATGTGGGGGTCAGGGGCACGACATGTATGTAGTGGGCAGTGGTAAGCAGCATGAAAAGGGGGTTCGAACCCCCGCTGCCACCGTTGTGCCCTTGAGCAAGGCACTTAACTCTGATGTTGCTCTAGGGGAGACTGGCCCTGAACAATTGATAGTTGACAAAATGTAAGTTGCTTTGGATAAAAGCGTCTGCTAAACGCATAAAAATAAATATATAAATAAATATAAAAATGTGTGGGGAATCTGGGGTCGTGATGCCCCTAAGGCAAAAATATCCTGGCATAAACAGATTTCTATTGACTGAAAATAACATACTCTCATACTCTCATCAAGTGTATGATAGTAGGATTCTGAAATTCTGTTTATCTTCAACTGTAATACTGTCTCAATGCTTTTAGAGAATGACAGACGTGCTATCTAATGCTGTCTGTCACAATGCACTAGATCACACTACGCACAAGATCACAACACGATCAAACCAGAAACAAGATTTCAATTTAATTGTGCAATTAATGTCAGTGTCAGGCACAATTTTATTCGAACTAAAGATAAGAATTCACTAATTATGATTTACCAATCATTAATACCTGAATTCGACAATGTGCTTAGAAAATAATCAACACCACCACACAGACTTTAATAACAAGATAGTGGGTGCATTAATGCCTATAACAGAAAGACACTTAATGAGGCAATTACATGCAACTGATTGATGGGCATACCATGGTCAGAAAAAGGGAATTTGTACAATAGGATTTAATTGACAGCAGCCTGTCTATCATTGTTATTAGAGGAGATATTACTAGGTGTTACTAGATATTAAAGGAAGACAGCTGGTATAAAGAGACTATATGTGCACCATGTAATTGCAAGGAACCCTGAATACTGCCTGACAAATTACTGACTAGATGTAAATCAAAATGATGCATGCATTTTCCTCTGATGTATGACTATGTCATTTATTTGAATTCACAAGTCTATCATTAGTCCTCAACTGTTACAAAATTAGCCGAAACCAGGACAAAATAGACACAAAACACACACACGCACACACACACTTTATCAGTAACACACAACTCGTTGAGAGAAAGTCACCCACGCCTAACCTTTCCATCAAGCTGACATAGGTCAAGCACAGCACCTGACCCTCTCTCCTCTGACAGTCCTTTAACGAGGACCTGTGTGTGATGAGGCATGTGACCCTCACCGCTTATGCTCTATCACCAAGTTCTCAAGGTCAGGCCCGGATACACTCAGACAAGGTCAATTAGCACCTAAGAGTGCTTCACAAGCTGCAACAAGTCAAGTTCTCTAGTCTCCAGTCTCAGTATAGCCTTCTATTATTTGTGAATACACCTAACTGCTACAAAGCCTGACACAACTGTCCTATTGTGATTTAATGGTAACTTAAAGGATTTACTTTTTGTTTGTTTGTTTTTTTAGAAGGTGGGTAAGTTAATGTGTGGACATATGAAGCTGAAACAGACACTCGATGTCTAGGAGTTGGTCAATGTTGAATGTGACTCACTAAGTTAACCAAAACAAGACAAAACAAGAGGACACTGTGTACTTAATACTGTGGGTGACAAACATCATTGCCAAACTTTGTATCTGACTTAATTCTGTTTAAACATCACAGCTGGAGGAGAGAAGATTAATACATGGTGGTTGTTTGCACAGCAAAGACACTCCCACACTAAATCTGTGTTTCCAAACATCATTGAAAAGGTGATTGGAAAAGGACTACACCAATGATCCAGATTTGCTTATCAAGCACAGCTACATGAAGGTATAAATATGGCCTAAATTATGTATTTCATCTAAAAAATTATCGTTTCAGTCTAAAATAATAGTCTTTTTTAAAAGAAATACATCAGCTCTAAATCTATTTCCCAGCACTGTTTCAAAGAAATATTCAAATTCAAAATATTAATCGAAGTTATTGTTAATGCTAGTACTATACCACATGTCCATTAGACACTATTCAATCAAGTCATCATGAAGCCATTAACTGGCCAAATATCACTTTGTAATTGCCACTACATTTCTGTGCAGTATACTTTATTGTCTGTGCCTTAATGTATGGCTACATAAAGGTATAAATACGGCCTAAAAACAACAACACTATTCTTTGAGGTCCAGGTCAAGGAAGTTAAAGAGTTGTTCCCTCAAGCAAATGACCGAAAAACCGAAAAAGTTTTGTTTATGAGCCTCATGAAGACATATTTATTACCTTGTCAGTCAACATAACAGTCAAATGATCGTTGCTGGTTCCTATTCTTTGGTTTGCAACAAATCCACATATATTGGTGAGAATTTAGGTGAATTTTAGTATTAGTTACAAAAAATCTCAGCAACTGTAGGGGGAGCTCCATAGTTTTATGAAAACTTGCCTGGCATGCCGGTAGACTACAAATCAAACTCGTCATTATTAAATCAGAATTTCATATCAAAAGATTACGTCTTTGTTCCTGAATCCAACCAGTTTTTTTTTAAGGAAAAACGACAAAGTTGGGTAAGTTTTCTGTCAGCTTCCCTTAAAATAGCTCCTCTGTCCACGATACATTAAATGACGAGCATCACCCTGTCAAGACCCCACTTGTCCTGGAAGTAGGGCACACAGACGGAGCATATACACAGCTGCTAGTGGATCTGGTATCGGCAAGCCTGAGCCCGAGCCTGAGCCCGAGCCCAGTGGCCAGTGTTAGCGCTGGGCCACCTCCAGTGCTCCCAGCAGGGGGCTGGCCGGGGATGTACTGGGGCCTGGGGCTAGACTCTGTGTCAGCAGATAGCGCAGGAGGGTGGGCAGGGCCAGGGGGCTAATCAGGGGAGCTTCCCCCCCGCCAAGACCCACACTCTCTTGGCATTTTGGCAGGGCAGAGCAGGCTCAATGAAATGATCCAATTTAAGCTGGTTTAGAGAACGTCTGAGAATATTCAAATATTTATCTCACACTGTTTTTTTGCTCTCTTTCCCACATGTCTATGGTGGTGGTGGTGGAGGTGTGTGTGTATCTGTGTGTCTGTCTGTGTGTGTGTGTGTGTGTTCTGGATGCTGCTTCACTTGCTGAGATCACGGAAAAGCTGTGGTCATGATGAGCGCCAGAGGCTCTATCTTGATGGCCAGTTGTCGCTTCGCAGAATCCAATGCTCCAAGTAGCCCCCACCCCACCCCACTCCACGCCCATACACCCACCACCCCCCTTTCTCCCAATATTCCAGTGAAAATACTGTCATTTTGCTATCATTTTTATAGCTTTTTTCCTCAAAACCAGGGTCAAACAGATATATTTCCTGAAAACACAGCTACTAAAAGATTCCTTTCAGGCAACAGTACAGACGTTACCAGGCACAGAAGCCATGCAGGGGGGTGAGAGCTTAATCTACTTCTGAAATAAGATCACAGTGAATGTAATAATGTCTTGCGTCTCGACTCCATATTCCCCTTTGTGCTGATGCATTTCTTTGGGGCTCTCTAACATGAGGGTGATTCAATCATTTCTATAAAGGACTAATGCCCATCCCTGTCAGATATAAACCTTGATGTTATTGATGTTGATGATGAGGAGAAGGAGGGGGATCATTGTAATAAGTGAATTTCAAATTGTTATTGCTATTATTGTTGTTATTATTACCACTAATGAAGGAAGCACAGCACTGAATGGTCTCGGCAGAAATTTCACCATGGAAATAAATGAAAAAAAGCCTTTTATTGAATTACACTAAAAGCAATTCCAAATAAATGGGCCTTGAATATGTCTCTGCGAGATGAACATCACAAACATGTAATCTCATTGGGCTGGTGTGGGGTACAAGGTCAACCAGGGCAGAGGAGGCACACACACACACACACACACACACATTTATCTAGCTGTGAGAGCTCTGACGAAATGTCTGTGTTCTGAAGGCCATGTTTCTCTATGTTTCAAGAGTAGAGACGTCTCTTAACTAAACAGAGCAAGCAGGGTTTGCCACTTACTCCTTGAGCTTGACCTACCTAGGTTTATCATTTAACCACCTAAACCAGCAAACAGACATAATTCTAACGAGAGAGCTTGAGAACAACTGTATAAATAAAAATTCTAAAATGGATGGTCCTTGATTATGATTGGTTGAATCGCATTTGATGGCTTTGAAAAATCCTGATGCATCACACAGCTTAGACCACATTTCTTTCTATATTGATATGCGATACAAAAGCTACTGCGGCTGCATTTGTGTGCTACTTGGGAAATATAGAAAATATATTTCTTGGCGGAGGAATTGTTATCTACACCATAACCATTTTATAAATGCAATGAGCCATTAGAGGCATGGGTTATGCTGATTTTACCACAGCCAGCAGGGTTTAACGGTCGGCACTCTGCTACACGTTGTGCCTAACAACTCCCCTTAGCAGTGGTAAAACCAGCATAACCCACGGCCTTTCATGGCTCATTGCTCATTACTTACTTGGAGGACCGTCTATCAGCAGTCAATGATACATGATTTGGTATTGTGGTTGAGTTTCAACCCCCCAAAAAATCTTACATAAGCTGTAAATACTATTACAATTAACTATATCACTGTTCCAGGGCCAGTGTCATGATTCTAGTGCTGTTTACCAAACATGGCACTAATGACCTCTCTCATTGCGCAACATGTCTTTGTTCTATGAGAGCTACCTGACCTTTAGGTTCTATAATCAATACAAAGTATAGGTGTTTCATAACACATTACCTACTTCTCCTGGCGGTCAGTTTCCCTTCTCTTAGCAAGTCCTGTTGTGTGTAACTTCTTGTTTTTCTTCTTCCTCTGCAACACAATCATGCAAAAGTTTACTATCCATGGTTGATGTCACAGATTGATGCGATAGTTAAAGGTGCAGTCAGTGGTGCTGGAGGAACTGGTGTTTGTTTATATTTGTATTTATTTCTGTATTTCTTAGCAGACATTTGTGACAACTGCAACTGGCGAGCTGACGTTGTTCACTTCCTTCACTTCCAAAACATGAACTAAAAATTGTGAGAGGGAAAATTCTATACACGTAGTTGCTCAGATAGCCTACACTATGCTTAGCTAAATACCTCAATCCCAACCATACATCTCACATGTTTAGACGCCTCACTTTTTTCTGTTTGTGCCCTGCTCACATAAATGAGTAAAAAGTAATTATCTATTGACTCTTTTTGATTATTCTAGTAGAGACCACCAATTATGAGTAAAATCATCCTGTGCTTTGCCTACTTCTTTCACTGACACCGGCATCAATTTCATCAACTTTCATGTGATGTGAAAAGACAGCAGGACATGGACAGCATTGGTACTGCCCTCCCACTGTGCTCTGGATGGTGCTGGCATTGTGTCCCTGTGCTGTTCAACACAAACAAAAACTGACTGACCTGATCACATCCAAACAATATAGGCCTAATTGCCATAGAGATGCTTCCTTGGTAATTACAGAGTAAACTTATAGGCTCAATCCTAACATCAAAACAAACCAGGCATAATTGTAGTGGCATCATAATGCAGTATTGTATATAGAGTACTAGATAAAACACATTTCAAAGACAAGTCTACTTAAAATCCATATGTTAGAAAATCAGAACACAGGATGAAATTAGAGCCCAACCTATAGAATTTCTATGCTATAGTATGCGCAACCGATGGAAAATAATTTCTCCAGAAAATATCAAGAAGAGAACAGGGCAGTCTTGCACAAAGCACCTGAAAGTCAAGAAAGTAACAGTGCAGACACACGACCAAAATATACGTGCACAGAGGTAGAATTTAAAGTCACCCACTAGCATGTTACTGAAGTAAAAGTTAATCTCTTATTTACTGTACTTAACTATGAAAAGTAATCTATTGTTAAATGTACTTAAGTAATAAAAGTACAAGTACAAGTTGGATAAAAAAAAGTGTGTTTAAAATTCATAGCTTACAACAAACTTCAGAAAATGTCACATTCTCAATGAAAAATGGTGCCTATATCACATCTACAGGTTTAATGGAGAATTAGTTGTTTGTCCATGACAAGTCGGCTTTCCCATGACTTTGCTACAGTCACTCAGTCGACCATCAAATTAAATTTCATCTGATACTTGAAACTATGCTGGCAATAGAGCTGTCCAGCGCAGATCCGGATATGAAAAAGCCAAGTAATTTTCACCAATGAGAAATTGATTATAACCTATGCACTGTAGGGAAATGATATTGAGCAGAGGTGTGTAGGAAGGCATGGCCAGGCTGTAACACATAGTTTTCATGTATTTAAAGTTGAATCCGCTTGCAGCAATCTGTAGAAAGTGACACTCGGTGAACTATCGTTAGGTTACAAACGTTAGAAATTGTATTTCTTACAATGACTTTTGGGACAAGTAGTTCATTCACTCGGGAGTAAAAAATATGTCACAGTCTTGTAGGCTTCCTTTGTCTTTTTTCTGTCTTTTCGTTAGTATTTTCATTTTGAATGGAAGTTTATACGGTCATCGTTTACCCCGTAGCTGGTTAGACTGATTAAGACTGAGTCTTAAAGGCTTTAGAACTGGGCTTTTTGAAAACATCTATGGGGAATTCAACATAAACCCACTTCCTTTGAATAGATTTTTTCATACATAACGATCACTAAAAAGCTCTAGAGTGGAGTAAAAGCATGCAATTCAGTCAGGAAATGTAGTGAAGTAAAAGTGGACTGATTTTTAACTCAAGTACAGTATAGATACTCCCAAAACACAATTAAGTACTGAAGTAGTGAAGCATTTGTACTTAGTTACTATACGTCTCTGGAACAGGGACACCAGGAACAAAGAACAGAGGTCAGAGAAGGAAATGAGCAGAAAGACTGAAGCCAAACACTGAGACAAGACACAGTACACAAATTATGGTACATTTACTGAACATTATGGTTAGAGTAGACATCCCAATAACCTCAATGTTTCAGAAGACATAGTTACTGTTACAGTGTCCTGTTAAATTTCTAGAGTGAGAGATACTAGGCCCATTGCTATAGGCCTATTCTGATCTGGAATCTAGTAAATAGCCTAACCCTACCATCCTGCATCGTACTATAGCACAGATTTCACAAAGAGCAACAAGTTGGCCTGTTGGAGTAACAAGTTGGAGCAGTGCAACACACTGTCCCCTTTCTTGGGATCTCAATTGGAGGGGCTATTTACTTTTCTTTATATCTGTATTGTTTTGTTTGTTTGTTGTTTTTTGGTGGAACATTTCTACAGATGCACAAATAAAACATCTCACAATAGAGTAAATATTTATGCATAGGGCTATTTTTGACATAATTTCTGTAAAAATTACTAATTCAGCAATACATTAGCGGCGGTTCACCTTATATTGGTCAGAGTGTTTGTTTACAGATGGTCTGTACTAATCCTTCATTGAACTCCACTGCAATTTAGGTTAGGCTACTGGCTAGCCAATAACTGACCAAAATACACCCGGGCATAAACTCCGACATAAACTAATCTACTCTTTGCTCCTACATGACGGCGTGTGTCAGAAATATCACCAAAATCTGCGTTCAAGGGAGATTGCTTTCATGCTGTATAAACAACTGAGTATCGCAAACCTGTCTTCCACCCTTCAGAGTCTAGCATGTTGTCTTACGTTAACGTTAACGTTACCTTGAATTACCCCAAACTGAAAATTATCACTGCTAACCCGCCTATCTTAAAACACTATGTGCAGAGGAATAGGACTTCACAAACGGTTTCAACTCACGTGTACAGGATTCTGGTTGTGAAATGGCTCAAGAGGGCGCCTACACGTGAGTGTTTGATGATGGTGGTTGCCTTTGCCGCTCTTCTTCTCCACAAAAACAAAAATAGGCTAATTGTTTTAGAGAGGGTGTATGGCGTATTAAACTACCTTTTAAAGACAGAATACAAATTCTTCCTAGTTCTAACAACATATTGAACTTTATGTAGGCCACATGACAGCACCAGCCAATCTGTTAGCTGGCAGAAGTCACTAACGTAAGCTAGTGTTACACAAAGCTAGTTTGTCTTTCTGTTCAAGTCACTTAAAAACACAATTTTTGTCCTCATTATCTAACCTTGTGCTAGTAGCCTACGATGCGTGCATAATATCGCAATGTAAGTGGTGCAGAATGCAACAAATTGAGCAGGTCATCTTCTGTGACTGGTTATACTAAAACAAAACATTTACAGTCAGCACCTCAAAAGTGTCTGAAATAGCCTGTTTACCAACTTTTCCCTCAAATGACCTCAGAAGTTCACCTGTCTAAAAGCGGTGCCAGTCTAACATACCATATCTTCAGATGGTTTACATTACATTTCCTTTTATGCATTTTGCAGATGCTTTTATCCAAAGCGACTTACATTTTGTCAACTATCAATTGTTCAGGGCCAGTCTCCCCTAGAGCAGCGTAGGTTTAAGTGCCTTGCTCAAGGGCACAACGGTGGCAGCTGGGATTTGAATCCACAACTTTTCAGGCTACTTGCACGCTAGCCAGGTTCCCAAACCACTATGCTACCACCGCCCTATGCATGCTAAAACAAATGAAACTCAAGTTCTCAATATCTTTAGTGAATTTTGACCAGTTTACATTGAGATAGTTTAATATTCTAAAAAAATAGTTTAATATACTCAAATCATTTGTTAATAGTTTTCTGTTATATAATATCATATAATTTTCTATTGTTTATTTATCAATAAAAAAATATAGTTTTCCAAGGTTCATATAAAACATTAGATTAGGAATATAACCTTGGTTCTCTGAAGGAGAACACGAGACGCCACCTATTAGGATATCGCCTTTGGGCGTACCTACACCGCTGAACCATCTTCAATCAATGCCTAAAGGGCTGTGTGCACATGCGCTACGTCGTCTGGAGCGTCCGCTCCTGACTTATATAGTGCAGGTTTGTGCGCGCCAATCTTCATCTTTCGCACTTCAAGCGTAGCGAGTCAGATCGAGGTGGCGTCTCATGTTCTTCAGAGAACAGGGGTCATATTCATAACCTAACATTCTCTTTCAGTCGAAGCATCTCGACACCACCTAGTGAGACGCATATTCCACATAGCCTCATGTACACGGTGTGACACAACCCACAGAACAGTTCAACCTGAGTGGAACGTTAACACAAAATAAAACACTGTTGACAGTGAACAGGACAGAGCAAGCAACAGGCCTGCTCATAACATCCAGACTATAAAAGCAGGAAAAAGTGTTCCCGCTGGGCCAACTTGCCGACTAACACTTGTCCTGAACAGACACACTTTTCCATTCACTCCTAGTCAAATGGGCTCTCAAGTCTGTGCCCCGGCAGTTTTGTATGCCAAGCATATAGCCTCAAGGCTGTTTCAACAAAGCTCTCACACTTGTGCGCCGAAACATACAAATAGCTGCTCCGTCTTTGGTGCACTCTGTACATACACGCAATGCTCTAACAGGGCACTCTAACGGCACTAGATAGCCCATAAGATAACCCATTGCCTTGCTTTGTGCCTTGCGGAGGTCGGTGACTTTACCCTCGGTAACTGAAGAGCTGAACCAATGGAGAAGGTTGGCCTGGTAAAACTGAAGCAGCGTAGCGTAACGTTTCGCATGACTGCCCCATACAGGCATATGCCTGCTCTGTGAGACTCGTTGTTGTCTGGCAAGGTTTAGAAGGGAGAGTAGTTTTCCCCTGCCATAGTGTGGAGGAGGGGGGTAAATAAGCAGCCTCCATGTCTTCGACGGGTACCTCCCGTGTCTTTGATGGGAGGCACCAGTAGGACGTGAATGGCATGGCTCCCTGTGTGGTCACCCTATTCATGAATGGGTGGGCCCAATGCTGTACCTCTGCAACCAGGTTAGGAAAAAATGGGGGCATGAAATTGTGGGAGGGCCGGACATCATAAAAGCAGCCATCAAGCCTGAAGCAGGAGGCAGTAGGGGGGTCCGGCCACGCCAGGTTGAGAGCTCAAGCAGCATAATCCACAAGCTCATGTAGCTTGCCCAAAGAGGCACCCTTGGCACTCTGTGCACCTGAGGCGGAGGGGTTTCAGGCACTGAAGCACTGAAGTCTTCTTCCTCCAGGTCCATGAGGCTGTCTCCATCGGATGCGTGGAGGGATACTATGTCCTTGCCAGAGTCAAAGGAGATATTCAGGTCAACGGGTTCAGTAGCATCCTCAAGTGGCAAGTCATGGTCTAGGGTTTAGCTCAGATGGCAGCCAACAAAGGGCAGATTTTGCATGGTGTAGTTCCAAGCAAGTGACACACTGGTCATGACCGTCCACTAGCGGAATAAATTTCTCTCATGGGCATCTCTTAGAGATTGTTGCCAGTAAAGCTGTGGTGAGAGCTTTCATTAGAGCCCAAGTCATTTCGAACCCAAGTCATCAAATTGGTTTTCAAGATAAATTAATTGAATAATTTAAGTAGTATGCAATAAATCGGCTCACTCAGGGGCCAAAACCTGCTGAACACCGGAGCTCTTGTAGTCTCAAGTCGCGAAGAGGGGTCCACACAGTCAGTAGTCGCTGAAAGGTGAAAGAGGAAGATTGCCGTGCATACGCAGTCTTTTAGGCATTGATAGAAGAGGGTTCAGCAGAATAGGTTCGCCCAAAGGTGATATCCCACTAGGTGGTGTCGAAGTGCTTTGACTGAAAGAGAACTTTTAGTATTCATTGGACATGTGTGTACGTGTGTGTAAGATGCCATAAGTTGCTCATGTGTTTCCAACTATGCGGTCCGCACTTAAGTTGGAAAAAAACTCTTTCATGCTTTTCAAACACATGCTCAGATGATCATACCTGCACAAACATGCATGTGTGTACACTACACCCACAATCACCATCACCCCTCTTGTGCTGAGACAAGAAGATATAGACTGCCATTACTATCAGTAGCTGGTTCATAAATGTCTTTCAAAGAAAATAACCAATATAAATTATCAAACAAAAGGCATGGAAATCTTAAAGGGGGATAAACAATGGTAAGCAACCTGAAACAAGTAAGTTGTTTGTTTGTTTTGTAACATTCAGCAAATATTTCCTTAAGATACGATAGTTCTGCATTCTCTGACAGAAAAGAAACAGACTTCACACAGACATGGTTCTTCAAATTTAAAATAAAGTGGGGTTAGTCTGTCTAAAGCTGCCTACAATAAGCACTGTGTGTTTCTCAGGGAACACTGAATGGAGGGGTGATCTCCCTCTTATGAATATTTTCTTTGTTCTTTGATTTAAATAATGCGCTGTATGTTGCTTTGGACAAAGAAATATACAGTGCACGTGAACAAATGCAACTTCATTCAGCATCAGTTAGCTATCAGTTATCTATAAGAGAAACCCATTAAATTACTCTCAGTTCTGTTTCCTCTCACATACTATAATGAAAAGATCAAGGCACAAACAACAGATTTTTATACTATAGGCTTACAATAATTCAGTTCAACAAACCAAACACATTTTCAAATCTTGATTTGGTCGGTAATGAGTTAATTTGTACATAATTTGTTATTTTTACAAATAGTCCGTTATGTCTTGTGTGTAGACATTTTATGTACCTTATGCTTGAGTTTCATATGTTCAGTCACAAACAACATAATATTTTTCATCAGTTTTTATTTTTTATTTTTCTCACCAAAGACTTTCATAAACATATCTGAGTCTAAAGTTTATTTTGTTGATGTTTTGTTGATGTTAGGCCTCTAGATAGTCTATTGTTGATACAAACAATCTCTCACTGTGTTGAATGAACGTTGTTTACATGTCTTTGGCGACTCTTGTCTCTCTATATATGTAGCCTTTTTTTAAACTTTGGCTGACCCAAATTATTTGTTCTGGAATGATCATAAAATGATCATAATACGCAAAATGATCATAGTACACAAACATACAGCAGCCTACCTACACACTCATGCTGTTGGATATCAGGACATCATTAGCGCCCTTGCTAACAAGGCTTATGGTGAGACTGTGCACTGCCAACACACCAAGAGTGATGAAAAATATCAAAGTGTAGTGTGATGACACTGAGGATAATCCTCGTCTGTTTGTTTTCTTAGCATGATTGAGGATTGAAAAAACACAGGGCTGACCTTTATGTCGGGATGTTACGTTTGCTCAGCAGGCCCATCAGGAAACAAGCCTACTGCAGACCATTCTCCTATCATCTACAACCAGTCACAACCATTTCTCCTGCACGGGTGGGCTTCATGCACTACCAAAGACGGCGTCTGCATCACTGTCTGTGGTTACTGTGTGAACGTGTATTTTTCCTTTGAATGGAATAAACAGCAGTTTGTCAAACAATTCCAGTTTCCCCCACTTCTCAAGAGTTTTAGTAAGAGTTTAATGTGGTCTTGGTCTAGTCACGTTACAAAACTGCAACACTCTATTGGCAACTTCATCATTTTAGTTTCATCCATTCAAAATGTATTTGTTTTTTCTTTGGCCCATTCTGAGAGTAGGTCTGGGGACACCTTGCTGTCTTTCTGATTTACTAGAAGCATCACCAGCTGTCCAATAAAACTTTGGTACATGATCACACTCTCAGCAAATCATCTCAAAGGCTCATCTACATGCTACTGCTCATCTGAGCGGGTGTCAAAATTAACTTTTTGTAATGTGAATATCAACCAGCCAGATAAATAGGTGAAATTCACCAGCTATTCAATGGTAAATCAGCATTTTCTTGTCTGAAATCTACCAGTCACCTTCAAAATTTACCAGCATTTTGATGAGGGGGTTGTGCTAACTATGAGCTCGTATATGAGATAATCTCTTGACAGTTACATTTTTACATGGGGGGGGGGGGGGGGGGGTCAGTGAACATCCCTAACACATGGTCAGCTACCAAGCTTATCTTTTGCCGTTGTGAAATGTTAGAAATGTCACTGACTGACAATCAGTTGGCCCAAGTTGTGAGTCTGGCGCTGTAAATAAAAACATTATAACAGCTCAATTCAATTTAATTTAATTATATTATATTTATACAGCGCCTTTTACAATAGTATTGTCTCATGGTGCTTTACAGCAAGGAGCACCCAAGAGCAACAGGGGCAAGGAAAAACTCCCTTGTGGTAGTTAGTATAGGAAGAAACCTTGGGCAGATCCACAGTCCAGTCAACCCAACTGCCAGGGGTCATGCAGGTAACAGTGGTTATCATGACAGACTACAGTTTGTCCATGAATTTAGCTGAGCATCATAATTATTCCAAAATATTGTCCCACAACATTATAAGGTGATTATCAAAAGTTATAGCTGCACAGTGTAGTAGCAGCCAGACAGAGTGTTAAAATTAAGGAGCGGGATCGGTCATGGGGGTGACATTGGGAGGGTCCATTTTGACAGTGCCATTGTGAGGAGGGGTCAGTCGCAGGGCTGCTGGGAAGGAGAGTCGATCCTGTCATGGGCATCAAGGAAGGGCCTCTGGGAAGGAGAGTCGATCCTGTCATGGGCCTCCAGTGAAGTCGGTTACATTCCTCTCAGGGGCAGTAACTGACAGGAGTTAGCCAGTTTTACATTGTTACTTTATCAAGTACTC
>PYXC01001801.1:355000-370000 GCA_015244755.2 Tenualosa ilisha
GGTATGAACTTTCTCTCTCTCTCTTTCTCTCTCTCTCTCACACACACACACACACACACACACGCACATAGACAAACACACACACTGCCATTTCTATATACACACTGAACTCAAAATAATGTGCAATAGCATACATTCAATCAACAGATTTGACTGATTTATTGACTATTTCCTGGGAACATCTGCAAAGCAGTGGCCCTGCTCTTTGCTGCAGTTCCTTAGATATCCACTAGGTGCTGTTCTCTGGAGATACAGGGACTTCTACTGGAGCCAAATCATAATAATCTATACTCTTCACTCTATACTGTGAGGGAAATTTAGTCTCTTTTAATTCAGTCATGAACTAGTGAAACACACACAGTGAAGGGAATATACTCATGGTTTCAAAATAACTACTCATAAAAGAATTTTCAAAGAAAAAAACTTCTGTCCAATGAATTCATTTACTTTCCACTTCCACATTACATATCATATTGAAATATTTGGCCCTGTAATGATATTTTCCCCAATGAAAACAACAATAGCTCCAAATGATCACAGCTTTGCATTTTTCTGATCACCTGTAAAACACAAAACACCAACTGTTTTGGGTGCATAGGTAATCTTTTGTGGTTTGTATTTCTTGTGAATTAAAGTGTTTGAAAAAAACACCACCAGGAGACCTGTGTGTTGAAAGTTCAGAGGGAGCCTTAACTGGTCTACTTTGAAATCACCCATTAATTAGATGTAAACATTTCTCCTCTATTTCTAATTGGTTTGTATTTGTCAAGATACAGTTACAGAGAAGGCCTTAATTAATTAAACATGAAAGTAACACCTTTCTGAGTGTTTGAGAATGCAGATGTAACAGATTATTTTTTCCCTCCCAAATCCAGCACCTCCATCAGATTTGTTCAACTCTTTATCACGTTAATTAGCACCACAATCCAGTCCCCTTTGCAAATGAAGGGGTAGGTGAGGAGGTGTGCGATTTAATGACTTAAAATGCACAGAGCTAACGAGTTATTCATCCCTGCACAGCTGCTTCAGCCATTTAAATACAGCAACTCTTTTTTTTTCTTTCTTTCTTTCTTTCTCCTCTCTCTGTCTGTCTGTCTGTTGTTGGCTGTGGATAGCTTGGTGCAACTTTTACTCTTGTGGTTCCATGGTTCCATCACTTATTCAGAGTTCTGAAATCAGTGCTGAAAATGTTGTTTTGTCAGTTAATGTTAATGATTTAATTAGTTGAAAAACTAAATGGCTGAAGTGTGTGCCAAACTGTTGAGCTGGTAAGGATTCCACTTGGGTGTTTCTGAAACTATTGCTGTATTTTTAATGGTTATAAATTTCCAGACGACTTGTGTGTGTGAATACTTTCACTGCATGTTAAAACGTTTCTTTGTCCGTCTAACAACTTATTGGTTGATCATGCAATCTGGTCCTTATGGTTTCCTACAGTTAAATAACACATACATTTACATTTACATTTAGGCATTTAGCAGACGCTTTTAGACATTCAAGCTATAACACAATGAAAGAACTAACAAGGAGTGCATATTGCTAACATAGAATCTGCACTATTTTAAGTTGAAAGTGCAATACCCAGGTAAAGATGACAGGACAGGCCAGGACTGGAGTGGGCAGTAGAGGTGTTTATCTAATGGGACTGACAGACAAGAGACACAAATATTTTTTGCTTCAGATAATGATGGAGAGTCACATCAAGTTGCCTGTTAGTGAAGTACACACTTGAAAGACAATGGCCAAACAGGGAGTCCAGCAGATCTCTTCACATCAATTTTTATGCAACAACATAGTTTACATAATACAGTCTAGAATTCGTGTTTCAATTAATTCACCAAGTGGCAGACAACAGATGCCCTTCAAGTTTGATATTGAGTCAATGGGTGTGAATAGATTAGAGACTAGTGTCTGTGTGTTTGTGTATGTATGTGTGTGTTTCTGTCGTTTTCTTTCTCTGTACGTGTGCGTGTGTGTGTGTGTCTGTGTGTTTGTATGTATGTGTGTTTCTCTCTCACTCTTTCTCTCTCTGTACGTGTGTGTGTTTGTATGTGTGTTTCTCTCTCACACTCTCTCTCTGTATGCGTGTGTGTGTGTGTGTGTGTGTGTGCGTAAGGTGTCTGTTTTGGTCAGCGCCTGAGTGGTGCCGCCAGAACAAGTGGTTTGCTGCAGAGTGGCAGTGACGCTCATCGATGAGTTATTGCTTTACAATGATTGCAGGGAGACAGGTTTAAAAAAGGGAAATGGGTTCAATTAGCGCTCGAGATAATAAGTGGCCACTTCAAGCGAAATCCCAGAAAATGAACAAGGGGGGTTGGATGGCGTGGGGGGGCTAGGGGCTTGGGGGGGAGTGGGTTGTGCACACACTGAGCAAATGGCAATGACTGTGTTGTCTAGCAAATTGTTTTCCCTGCCTCTGAATGCCGTGCGGTTAAGGTCACGACAAGAGGATGGAGAGAGAGTGGGACTTGGCGCTGTGTTCTTGTGCGCAGCTCTCATTCTTGCACATGTCAATAGCATCAACGTCAGACTCAGAGAGCTTCAATTCCCACAGAGCACAGGTATTTGATTAAGTGTCCCTCTACGCCACACGTCATTTTCAGTTAAGGCACGTTGACTGATCAGCCTGTCCTCTGGTTCTCGGAATAGAGGCGCTGTTCCCCATGCGGCACACTGGATTGGCTCCAAGATGGCGGTATGACCGGACGTCAAAGTGACCTGTACAATCACACAGCTGAAAAAAGCCAAGATGGCCATGTGAGGTGCTGCAGTAAGTAATTTGTGGGAAGTCGTTTCTACTTTTCGAACGTACACAGTATGGCACACATCTGCAACCATCTGAACTGTAATGTTGTTAGACTAACTTCACAATGTCAGATTCACAGCTGCAAGGTTCACTTTTAGGAAACAAACGGAAAAGGTGATGGCTACATTATTTAACACTCACTCTCACTCTCATATGTGCAAATTGCTAGACGTCTTTGTCAAACACACTGGCCAAGGTTAGTTAGACTCGTGACGTGTGCAGTGTCTAAATGCTTGCATACTTTGAGCACCTGCAAGTCAAGAACATGCTTAATTACCATCTTTGTCATGTTCTTGGCCTTTAGCTACCTTAGTGTTAACAAATGTGCCTTTCCTTTTTCTTTGCTGAGAAGTTGGACAGATTGATGTAATCATATACGGTAAACAACACATATGGAAATGCTGACAACACTGCACTTATGCTTAGATATCATTACTGTGCCGTTGCCTGGCAACATCTCGATTGAGCCCCCGAGAGGTGTTCTTTAGCGATCAGTTATGGTAACTACAGTAGGCCTATGCCACACAGAGAGAACATCAGAGCCAACCTCCAGGTCCCATGTCAGTAGAATTAACCTGAATTTGTGTCAGGTTTTGATTAGTGAATAATTTGGTAAGGTGTAACACAGCTGACAGAGGACTGTACACTAGGACTGAGACCTATAAGCTGTAGGAAATACATAATATACTGAACATACCTTTCCAAAGTTAATAGTCTGTAATAGTCTGTAAAAAAAGGAATATCATCGATAGCTGAGTCTGATAGAAGCAATTCGGTGTGAGTCTAGCAGTGTTTGTATGTGCCAGCCTCCTTGCTCTCCCAGGAAGGATGCCAAAAGAGCGTCTGATTGGCCCATCTCTGCCCTGCTTCTCTCATGTGGCGATCGAGTGTCTGCTTCCTGGCAGGTGGGCGCTGACTCGAGGCTGGGACAGGCAGCTGGCTCCCCAAACCGCTTGGATTGGCTGGTATTCGCTGTCACACACGTTTCTCCATGTTGATTTGGGGCACTAACCTCATCAAGGCACCGCTCATGGGTCCCAGACAGACTTTTTGTGTACGTTTGGACTCCTCATGCAAATGGCTGCTGTTATGGCTGCTGCTGCTGCTGTTGTTGTTGTCGTTGTTGTTGTTGTTGTTGTTGTTGTTGTCATTGCAGTTGGGTTCTGCTGGTATTAGTCTGCCCCTGGATTGGCAGATGGCTAGCTGGCTGAGTGGTTGGCCGGCTGGCTTGTGTGTGGTTGTGTGTGGTTTATCAGACCATCCAGCTGTGCTCTGGATCAATGCACTCTGCCACGTGAGGGTCTGTGACACACCATCATTCACCAAGCATCACCACTCGGATCAACCCATGCGTAGATACACGGCTTGACATGACCCATGCGATACTAGCTCTTCAAAAGAACTCATGTCGAAAAACAAGTCCTTCTGCAGTCAAGTGCAAAAGTTGATCAAACGATTGATAAAACATTTTTTTCAGCCATTTGTATGACCACAAATGTGTGCAGCGCACAGCTCAATCTCTCCAATGCAAACCACACCATCATGTGTAATAATTTTTTAATTTCATTTCATTTAATTAGAAGTTGGTTTGGTTGGATGAACGTGATCATGTTGTTATAACCTAAAAAAACAACCCTGTTTTAATCACCTCGGCCTTTTTCTGTAGTAACGCCCACACACAATGCAATAATATGAACGGAAAACAAAAGAGCAGGAGACCTGACTTTGACCATCTCTCATCTTCCATCTTTATTTTCCATCACCATCTTCATCTTAGTTTCCTTCACCTTATCGATTAGTATTTTTGTCATTGATTGTTAGTGAATCGCTTGTTGAGTCATTCCTCCCCAATCAACTTTCCGGTTGTTACGGTACCATTCTGACGCATTCAATAACTCGTGTTGGTGTGACCTAAATAGTTATTACTCTGATTCAAGTCATGTGAGGACTGAGAAAGGCACTCATTAGCAGAAGACATAATGATGTCAACAGGGGTGCTTCACACAGTATCACCTTTCTGCAGGCATCTTTTTTCTCTGTCTTCGACAGTCAAATGTCATAACCTAATCATTCTGAAACAACAGCAATGAAACCTCAATGAGCCCAGGTTTATTTAGCCTCCAGTGGAAATCAAGACGGTTTAACTGTTGACTAGTTGTAGGTCTTGCTTAATACTTTTGATTTGAAGTTGTCTTGAACACTGCGGTCACTCACACTGCATTTTAAAGGCATACCAGGCAAGTCTGCGATTTGATAGCGATTTTCCATATCCTTTAAAACTCCTCGAAGGCTCTCTCTCCAAAACCTTTTGTCAAATTAGAGAGCCTCCTTTAACAATGCCCCAGCAGGCTTTGAGACTTTGAGGTTGGTTGTATGTGAGTGGGGAGGCATGGTTGTTTTTCATTACACATTAGGCTATGCATTTTCCATCTTTGATATTTTGATAGCCTGTGATATTTTGTAACAGAGAGAGAGAGGTCTGTAAAGTAGAGTAAACACAGGTTGGGGGTTGTGTGTGGAGGGAGGGGGGCATGGTTGTTTTTCTTTACACATTAGACTATGCATTTTCCATCTTTGATATTTCAATAGCCTGTGATATTTTGTAACAGAGAGAGAGAGGTCTGTAAAGTAGTACTGAGGCTCCGTGAAGCCTGATGACCCAGATAGATGTGTCCCATTCTGGAGCTGGTCTGAGACACGCCCAGTGCAGTGTCAGAGGCTGTTGGGGGGGGGGGGGGCTCCATGCTTTAAATGCAATTACAGTACAAAAATAACTTAACTGGATATACAGATAGGATCCAAGCCATTCTCACTGAATTGGCCTTGTTTCTTATGTCTGTTTGACATTCCTTCGTGCAGGAGCAACACCACAGTATTTGGTCTGCAGGTAGAAAGGAAGGGGAAGGAAAGCAAACTATTAGCAAACTATTAGCTCCCATCTGTGGTTGAAGAGCGAATTACCCAAAACTTTAGACACAGAGAGAAGCCACAACTGATTCATTTGACCTCAAGCTGACCCTTCTCTGGGTATAAATGGCATTACTAGGAAGTAATGGGTATCATTAGGAGAGCCCAAGAAAATTTCTTACTGCGGCTGCTATGATTCCTTCTATTAGGTTAGAGTGTATGACATTTGATGTGTATCCTGTATGACAGGCCCACTGTCCTGCCTTGTATTTTAGATATTACTGTAATTGGGCTCTTAGGTAGGCTACGTGCTGCAAATGCATTCAAAAGTTGCATCAGAAAGTCTGTAAGTGCTGGATAGGCTGCTAGGATCAACATTAAAACATAATAAAGTAAATTACAATGCTGGAGCCTGGTGATTTCCTGTAAATTAATATGCATATTCATGTGTGTGTGTGTGTGTGGTATGTGTGAGAGAGAGAGGGAGAGAGAGAGTGTTTGTGTGTGTGTGGTATGTGTGTGTGTGTGTTGTATAGTGTGTTCTAAAATTAATATGTTCAGAAAGATGCCTGCCTCCCCCAGGGTTGCCCCCTCTGTTTAATCTGTTTCTGCTTCTAGACCAGGAGGTAAAGGGCAGAAGAGAGAGCTGGAGAGAAGCGCACCACACCGATTAATACTATTAATTCCCACACCCAACCTTCTGTTTCCTCTCCTCCAGATCACAGAGGGGAGGAGGACGAGAAGGAGGAGTGTGTGTGTGTGTGTGTGTGTGTGTGTGTGTGTATGTGTGTGTGGTCGTGGTGGTGGTGGTGGGGGAGCAAAAAAAAAAAGAAAAAGGAAAACAGTTTAAACGTTCGAGTTGCCAAACAGAGCAGCAGGAGATGGAGAACTTCCTGATTTACGCCAAGCGATTCCGCGGAGATCGCTATCATTATAATAACTTTATTAGCGTTTCTGCTGCATTTCCTGTTTGATTTACTGCGCAGTCCCAAGGGCTGCTGGGTAGGCAGCAGAGGACTCCCAGCATGAGGCAGACCTGCTATTGTTGTGCTGCAACCTGAGCATGATGCTCTTATAATCAGGGGGTTGGATTGGTGAAGTCTGATGAGCCGATACTGAAGCTTTTTCCTCAGATGCCATTTATACTACTGAAGGATTCCATGGCGTTAGTGTTAGATACTGATTCTCTTATCAAAGAGGAGTGTATATGATCCTAGTTACCCAAAATGCCCCCATTTAAATGCCCAGGCAGACTAGGAAGTCAAATCCTCAGAGCATGATGGTCAAAACACCAAATCACTATGAAGACACTGTGAATAGCTATAGTATTTGACACTTCCACACACCTCTGCTTGATACACTGATTCATAGACTGTGCAAGATGGACTCCTTGCAAGTTGGAAGAGCAATTATGATTAAGAGTGTACTGCTGAGTGTAGGTCAATACCATAAACAATCTAACAAAAAAAATCAAACAAACAAACAAAATAAAAAAATCTCTGTGAAAGTGCAAGGAGAATCTTCATATTGACTCTAAGGCAAGACCTGATCATTTTGGGCTATTTTAAAAATGAATATGTGTGTACAGAGCAATGTGTAAACATATCCCACGATGCACTATTCAGTCTCTTCAAAAAGCATTGAAAGCCTGTCGTTGGAAAGGCAGCCAACAACCCTCCATTTCTCCATTTTGCCAGAGCTCTCCTTCCAGACCTCCCACTGTCAGCCAAAGTAAAATATTACAGAATTTGCATAAAGTAACACTGGAATAGAAAACAAACACACTTTGAAAGTGAAAACAAACATGGAGGGCCCTCTGTCAATAGAGGAATGGGAAGGGAAATCATCGGCTTCCATCCCCAAAGCTGTGCAGTAGAGAAGTTAGCTCTTGCTAAGGACAAAGATTTTTTTTTTTTTTTAGCTGGAATCCTGCTCTCCTCCATTTTTGCTACATGCCCAAATCCCCACCAGTAACATGACCTCATCTTGTTTTGACAACCGCAACAGATTCATTCACCTGTTAAAACCTGCCCAGTTTGTTTCCAATGGAACGAAACCAATGGATTGTCCACTAGCTTTCTTTTTCTTGTCTTTCAAGCAGATACCATTCTTCCTAGTAGCGTACACGTTTGTTAACTAGACGAGATATTAGCATTGACGTCGTAGCTGGAACAGTAGTCTCGAGAGCCATCCTCAGCCTACACCCATGGAACAGTCTCAGCCTCAGCCTGTGAGCCCCATATTTTGTGCAGTGGGGGGTGCTCCTAAACCCAGGTGTCGCACATCAGTAGTGATTCTGTTTACGCTCCACGTGAGCGGAAATTCTGTTTATTTATTGAAGCTCCTTGGAAGCTGGGGTGTTTCTAGTGTCACTGATGATTTTATATAGATGTTAATGACAGATGTAGAGGTGCAATCAAGGACTGCGAATTGGTAGCAATTATCAGAATCTCTGATCTCCACGTGTAGTGCCGTGCAGAGTGTACAGAGGGGTCCAATCACAAACGTATTGTTGTGTTGACATCTCCGATCCTGCAGAAGCTGGGACTGGAAAAATAGTTCATAACTCTTGAAGGATGATTATTAGTCATTCACTGGACCCTCCAATGGGTTTGACATGAATTGGTTACTGTTGTGCTCGCTTTTACACAGCACTGAAACGGAACCAAATTGTAGTTATTAAAGCACGTTAAAAACATCTCAACACCACAGCAGCATCTACATCAAACTTTAAAAAGGAATACCCATCTGTGGTGTGTTTATCTCAGTCTGTGTGTGTGTGTGTGTGTGTGCCTGAACCGCAAACTGGGGCATGCGCACACACTCACATACAAACACACACACTTATACACCACACATACTGGCTCATATACTGTAAATGCACATATTTGCAAATAATCCTTCTTTAAAAAGAGCAAGCTGAATATGGAAGACAGCCCAGAGCGGGTGACACATCTCTGTTAGGTGTGAACACATTCACCATGCCAAGGCTTACCTGGAGATCAGGGAGAGACCACTGCACCTCCACAGCTTTAGCACTGCACTCTCCCTTTGGATAATTTAATTAACAAAGGCGTTAACACCACTGATTTATTTACCCTTAATTATCGGTGCACTTCAAACATGCTGCAAAAAAGAACAAAAAAAAACACAAGGAGAGAGAAAAAAAAAGAATCATTGCTCTGTTATCTAATGTACTGTCGACACTGGATCCTAAAGTCTCTATTGACAGAAAAAAAAGAACCAGAGCAGCAACATTCCTGTGGTTAACTGATGTACAGTAAAAGTCTAAACATTCATGACTGTTTTGGGATGGGAATGTGTCAACACATTGTTGTTAACCTCTGTTACTGCACTATCACGTCTTGCCATATTCCATTCATGTTTCTGTTATTCTTTTGACTGGGCCTTCTTCTGGTCACATGAATACAAAGATGCTGGGGTACAATACAAACAGTTTAATTGTGTCATTAACAATCAATTACCACTCCTAGTTAGAACATTTCTGCATAAAGAAACAGAGGAACACTTATAAAACAGTCAGTCGTAACAAAATAACCGGTGTTCTCATTGCATTAAACTCATAAAAAAAGAAACACTTTTTTTATACAGAGTATTATACAGGAATAGCTTTAAATTGGATTGTTAACCAAAGGAAGACACATGGCAAACATCAATTATCACACAAATTGCATATGTTTTTCTCTCTAAGGTGTCCTATAGGTTAGTAATTGACCTAAGCTTATTTGCATGATAGTAAAAATTGCATACAACATTAATTCTGAAGCTTGTAGCATGAGTTGCTCGACATACAGCACTTTTTCATAGGCAACCATTAAAGCACATTTTCCATTTAAAATGTTAAGACACTTTTGATTTTACTGCCCATCAAAATCACATTTATAAATAGAAAAAGTTCAGTAAAATAAAAAGCGCTATGTAACAGAAACTTTCCAAACTCATAATTACATCAGAACACTGCATGAACTGCAAATAAATAACGTAGGACGACAAAAATCATGGAAATAAAAAAACAAAACAAAACAAACAAACATAGGTTGTGATTCACATTTTTTTAACTGCTTGGAGAAGCCAAAAATTACAGTGACAAAGGTTTGCAAAATAATCTTAACATCGGCAGTGCCATATAGTAAAAGGCATTTGTTGGCATAGTTTTCTTTAAGACTGTATATTTTTTACAATTAATATATGTCTATATAATATATTTCTTTTCTTCCAAACAAATAAGATTGAGCTAAACTCCCCAAACAGCCCAAAGATCAGAGGGTCCAGAGTTTGAGTGATTTGTCACACTGAGTTGTTTATTTATTTGTACGTTTATTTGTTTATTTTTTAAGAGAATAACAAATCAGTCAGCAGGTGCTAGACTCCGTACCTCAACATTAAGGCCTGGTCCTCCTCGTTCAGTTTCATATGCGTTTAAAAATCCAGTTAACACCACATACGTAAACATCTATCAAAGTCTATCAAACTCCATTGAATTCTTTTTTTTAATGGTAAATCAGTAGCTCCAAATCAGTGTAAAAACAAAGACATCAAGTGCACTCAGCAATTATCCACAGCAACAGACTTAGATTTTTTTCCATTTTCATCTTTTATCTTTTTTTTGTGCAGGTTATTAAATGATGCATCAGTCTTTACAGTGAATAATACAGGATTTACAAAATGGGAAAAGCAGAACACCGCAGCATCAACTGAGTCTGTCTGTAAGAGTCCATCGGCGTTGGCCACAAAGATGATTCGAGAGAAAGAGTAGAACGAGAGTAAAAGAGAGAGAGAGAGAGAGAGAGAGAGAAAGATTGAGAGAGCAATAAGAGAGAAAAGAGAGAGATACACGCTCAGAGCACAGACCTACAGAGAGAAGCTTTTGGCTACTCCTTGGCCTCCTGCTCAGCCTGGGCTTGACTCTCAGAAGCCAGGTGGTGCTCCTCCAGCTTGATGGAGAAGATGGTGCTGCTGGTCTGGGTGCTCTCGTCCAGCCCCTCCAGAAGCTCGCCAGCCCCCTCTTTGAAGTCTGTCATCTCCTGGTCGGTTGAGCCGGAGCTGCCGGTGGTGGTGGTGGTGGTGGTGGCGGTAGCGGTGGAGGCGGCTGCGGCTGCTGCGGCCATTGCCACTGATGTCACGGGAGGGAAGCCGGACGACTCCTTGCTCTTGCCCGGGTGGTTGACAAAGAAGCGCTGGTTCTGGAAGAACTTGATAATGGTCTGCTTGGGCAGGTCCAGCTGAGCAGAGAGCGTGTGGATGGCCTCCTCGTCCGGGTAGAGGCCCACATCCTGGATGAAGCTCTGCAGGATGCCCAGCGCCTCCAGGGAGATGCGGCTGGCCGGCCGCGACCTGCGTCCGCCGTCGTCCTCGCTCTCGGCTGGGGAGGCGGTGGAGGGCTGGCGAGGAGGCAGCCTGGGACCTGCCTGCTGCTGCTGCTGCTGCTGCTGTTGCTGTTGCTGCTGTGACTGCGGATGGGGCTGATGGGGTGGGGTGTGGTGAGACTGGGTCAGAGGGTGCTGCAGCTGTGGTGGAGGCTGCAAGGAAGAGAGGGGAGATAGGAAACAGACAAGATGGAGAGGAGGGTGTTAGTTACCAACACAAACTCTTTGTGTGTTTACACCAAGAGCAACAAAAGCTGTAAAATGACCAAACACACATATATAAAATTTACTTTGTATAGACAAGAGCGACAAAAGCGACGGACACGACTAAAATGACTAAACTGACTAAAGTGACTAAGAGAGCTAAACCGACTAAACTGACTAAAGCGACTAAAATGGCTAAACCGACTAAAGTGACTAAAACAGCTAAAGCGACTAACGCAACTAGTGACTAAAACAGCTAAAGCGACTAACGCAACTAAAGTGACTAAAACAGCTAAAGCGATTAACGCAACTAAAGTGACTAAAACAGCTAAAGCGACTAAAGAGACTAAAGTGACTAAAACAGCTAAAGTGACTAAAACGGCTAAAGCGACTGAAGAGACTAAAGTGACAAAAGCGACTAAAAACACTAAAGTGACTAAAACAGCTAAAGCGACTAACGCAACTAAAGTGACTACAGCAACTAAAGCCACAACACTTGGCCGATTAGAGCGAACACAGATATTTACCAGCTATTATGAGTGACAAAAGTGATTTTACAGCTTTAGTAGCTCTTGGTGTGAACGCACAGTTAATGCTGGCCTTCTTTTCCACAGACCAAAGTGTTCACCAAAAATAAAACTAATTTGGTGTCCTGTTAGTGGTCAAATATCTTCTCTCAAATAAAACCTCAGAGGTAAAGCAGAGTAGACTAAGGTGTGAGTTTAAAGGGTGTTGACTGCAAATTTGCCTCAACATTGTTAAAAATATCAGAGCATCACCCCCCCCCCCTCCCCCCCCACCAAACCCCCAAAAAAGGTCAACTTTTTATCTGCAGCCATTCAAGTACCTCTGCCAAGTATAAATCAAAGGACCAATTCATGGCAGGGCAGGGGGTCGACAGATAGATAGTGTGTGTGAATGCTATCGGTGTCCATGTTTAAGCCAACATGACTTTAGTGTAAACAGTGCATTTGCCTGCTAACAGGACATTGTTTTATGTTTGGTCTGTTGGGCTTGCAAAGATTAGTGCCTCTTGAACAACCACAACTGTTTATTCCTGGATCACCCTTGCCAGTTCTATGACGCTTTGAGTAGTGCTATAGTTAGTACATCAGGGAGGGTGATAAGCTGCTGTTGCTGATGGAATGCCTGTACAGAAGGAGACTATCATTCTTGTTCAAGATTTTTTTTTCATGTGTGTAAAATAAAATAGAAAAAGAAAATCCAAGTTATCAAATAAATAAACCAAGAGGCAATCAATGCATTCAAAAACCCACCAAAGTGTAGGTGGAAGAAATCCCACAAGAACGATTCCACACACAAACACAAAAAAAACTTTTCTTATTATTTTGATAATATTTAGATGTTAGAAAATTAGAGTGTGCAGCAATTTACTTCAGTTTATGACTGATTTTTAAATAGTCTGAAATCAGAGGCTTTTTCTCTGGCCAACCATATGTTTTTCAGTAAACAAATAATAACTGATCAAACACACATCTGGAAGTAAAACGAGTTTCGTGTGCAGCTCCAATATTCAGTGATTTTAATTGATGATATGATTATATGAAGGTTTGTTTAATATGAGGATAGGTGTGTGTGTGTGTGTGTGTGTGTGTTTGAGTACAAGAGGTGACAACCTGTAGGGGGTTTTGTGGGGATGTCCTGCAGGTGTGGTGTGTGTGTGTGTGTGTGGGGGGGGTGTGTGAATGCGTGTGGTTACACTGGATTCCACAGCTGACACGTAGGGGGGCCATCAGGATGTACAGCAGGTGTGTGGGGGGTGGATGAGCATGGGTGTGTCACAGTGTGTGTGCGTGTGTGTGTCTGCATGTTTGTGTGTATGTGAGGCTGCAAGAGTGAAACTGCCAGCACACAAGGATGGCATGTGGGGAGACCGGCAGAAAAAAGAGCCAGGTGTAGGTGTAGGTGTGTGTGTGTGTGTGTGTGTGTGTGTGTGACTGAAAGAGAGAACGGAAGTGACCTGCAGAGATACCCACAGACATGCTGCAGGTGTTTGTGTGTCTGTGTGGATGTGTATGTGTGCATGACTGTGTGTACATGTGTACGTGTGTGCAAAGCGTATGTGTGTTCGTATGTGAATATGAGGCATAGTGTTTTAATGAGTGTGTGTGTGTTTCGATACTGTTGTGCACGCAAGTGCATGCATATGGATATGCATGGATATCTGGAAGTAAATACAATGTGTATCTAAAGTGTGCTCTATGTGCACACATATATGTCTGTGTGTGTGTGTGCGCGCATGTGTGCGTGTGTGTGCGTTATACTGTATGCGAATGGGTGTGTTGTCTGACCTGCTGCAGGTCAGCGGGCATGTGTGTGTGTGTGTGTGTGTGTGTGTGTGTGTGTGTGTGTGTGTGTGTGTGTGTGTGTGTGTGTGGTGGACTGTATGCAAATGTGTGTGTTGTCTGACCTGCTGTGGGTCAGCGGGCATATGCAGTAGGTGCGAGGGTCTCTCTCCGTGGTGCTGTTGCTGCTGGCCCCCGTTGCTCTCCTGCTCGTAGATGGCGTCTCGCTCCGTCTGAGGCAGACTCAGGAACCGCCGGATCATCGACAGGTTCTCCCACAGCGTGCGGTTCTCAGGGGATGGGTCCTCTTTCCAACGCAGCAGCTCACACAGCCAGCCCTGTGTGTGTGTGTGTGTGTGTGTGTGTGTTTGTGTGTGTATGTGTATGTGGAGACAGGCACAGCGACAGTCAGCAATTACAACACAGCACCGTTTTAACTTAAGTTCACTATGCTTAGACACATCAAAACAAGGTTAACAGGATTGTAAGGAAGACTAAAAGTTGCAAATCTAATGACACGACGCCCAGTAGCAGTCTCTGAAAGGCCATGCCAATATTCATTTGCTGTTTAGAGAAACAGAGAAGAGAAAGTCCTGGACACAATCTGTTTTAATCTGTTTCTATGATATTGAGGAGAATGGAAAATGACAGATGTATTCTATAATCCTTTTTTTCAGTTGTGTGTGTGTGTGTGTGTGTGTGTGTGTGTGTGTGTGTGTGTGTGTGTGTGTGTGTGTGTGTGTGTGTGTGCCTGTGTGGATAATTAATGAAGGCAATATAATCATTACAAAAATGCCTTTGCACTAACCTAACTTAGCCAAACCTGATGTACATGACTGCTTAGGTGCACTACAACTACAGTAAATAAAGTGTTACATTTTATTGTAGGACTTTAATCATTTTTAGAGAGGGGAGCCTTTCGGGGGGTCTTTTGAGGTAACAGAATTAGGAGTGTGCAGGTACTTCTAACTCTATTAAAATGCAGTGATGTTAAAAAGTCAAAAATACTCCTAGGGAACATCCCTTTAAGGATTCTTTTTTTAAAACACATTTCCTTTCAGCGACACAACACTTAGATATTCCTGTGGACACCATGTATCCCCCCAAGTCACATTTCAGAATACATGAAACAAGGTGGAGAGAGACTGGCAGAATGAGTGCAAAACAAAAAACTGGCAGAAATGCAAAGATGGACAGACTTCGTGGACAACAAGAGAGAGAGAGAGAGGTGAGAGAGAGAGAGAGAGAGAGAGAGAGAGAGGGAGGGAGGGAGGGTGGGAGAATGATAGAGTCATTAGAGACCCTGGAGGTAAATCAAGCAGAGAGGGAGAGACTGAAAGTGTCCACTTCTATAAGAGGAACGAAATGGCTGGGCGAGTGGAGGAAAAGA